>JARHVA010003364.1:532500-1132500 GCA_037957365.1 Torreya grandis
AGTCGTCAACATTATAACACTAATCAAAGATAATGATGTTACCAATAATAATTCTTGTATTGACATCGACTTAGCATAGGTTTATAACTAATACCTTTGACTTCTACAAAGTCATTAAAACTTCACATTTTTTATAATAATACTAATAATGATTAAACAAAAAGACCCTGCCAATAATCATTAACATCTATGTTGAACATAATAACTTAATACAATATTATGCCTAAATATAATAACATGAATTTATCAAAATAATATTGTTTATTTACCAATTAACTAACATTTTTCTAATCAAAGAGACTATGTTGAGTCTAATTAGTGTTACACACAAATCAAGCAAAGCAATAGAGTCATGTCTATTATTATAGCAATGTAAACTAAACAAAATATTATCATACCACACTCAGTTATATCCAAAGACATAGTAAGTCATATTAAGACATACATAGATTTACTTATTCATTAAATCAACATCATAACCAATATAAGATAAGTACGATAACCTTAAGTTCAATCACACTACCAGGTTAGTATAAGCATCAAACAAAAATCAAGGTCACCATAGAAATCATATAAGTAGTCACTCAAATGTAGATAACACATTAGACATAAAATACATACCAAAATATATTTAAATCAAACATGATCAAAGCACATTAATCTATTTGGTGTGTGTGTGTGTGTGTGTGTGTGTGTGTGTGTGTGTGTGTGTGTGTGTGTGTGTGTGTGTGTGTGTGTGTGTGTGTGTGTGTGTGTGTGTGTGTGTGTGTGTGTGTGTGTGTGTGTGTGTGTGTGTGTGTGTGTGTGTGTGTGTGTGTGTGTGTCTGTGTGTGTGTGTGTGTTTATAGTTCTTCAATTTATTTTCCCCCAATGCCTCCATCTCTGCCACCCTCTACAATGATGCCCTCCCTCTATCACACTCTAAGGGATGGATCTATCCTACATCTACCTCAAAATAATGAAGGTAGTTAGCCTCAAACATATAAAATCCATAATATACTAATATAATAAACTAGAAAACATGATCATCATGTACACAATATAAAAGTATAACTAACTCCACAAAAAACAATCATGTAAATTAAGCAACATATAACTACCCATAATTAGCATATGAAATCAAGCTTAACCAAAACAATAATTAACCAAATAATAACCATAAAAATCCACAAATTAATAGGTTATTAGGTCTAGTGAGGAATTAGTATGTGACATATCTAGAGAGGATTATCAATCACCCTAAAAAAACCAAATTAATTTATATATTGAATTAGACTCATGTTTGATCTTGGAGTCTTTGAGAAATGGAAGCATTGATAACTGACATCTTTCAATTTTCATTAATTATTGCACTACACTCCTAACAAATTTCAATAGTTATGCTCTCATCCACATCCATCGTGAAGGCAAACAAATTATAGATTATATTTCCAATGTTAAGGTGGGTCTCATATCTTAGAAGAAATATTTTAATTTGGTGTCTCTCCTCTCCTAAGGTGAAATATTATAATCTTGATAGGTAAGGATATGTATTTTTCAAATGCCAATTATGATGTTAATTATGATTTGGCATAGGGAATTGAGATTTTACATTATTATTTAGTTATAAGGATCTACCCAATTATCATATATTTCCAATCTTAGAAAATAACTAGAAAAGTGGTGGTCTCAAGGCTCACCCAAATGTATGGCCTATCCTCTCTTCTCTAGTTTCCATTTACTCTATTTAGTGTTTTTGTCTCACTGAAGTTTTTGGGATTGTTAAAGGGAGAGTTTTAGTTTTATTGAAGATATTTGAGATCAAGAATAATTGGCCTTTGGCTCTCTATTATCTATATTTCCTTCCACACTTGACCAACTAAATTTGCAAGAAAAACCTAATAGATTAATCATTACTATGGACTTTAATCTATGAAGGCATTGCCATTAGTTCGTGACCTCCAATTTTATTTTCTTAGGTTATTATTTTTTTGGATATCTAATTTTGGGTGAGGTTATTTCTTGGCTTGTTAAAAACCCTTGCCTTTTCACTTTCAATTTTTTGGAAAATATCGAACTACCTAAAGTTTTCTTCGGTTCTTCCACTTTTTCTGTAAAACAGTTGATCAGAAAGCTTATAGTATGGAAAGTTTTGAATTATGTTTTATTGTTATCATATTGTATGATTATTTCATACTACTATGTACATGGGTATTTTTATTCTTTGCCACTAATCTCTTTGTTCTAGACATGGAGGGAGATGGCTCTTTTAGGCACACCAAATAGATTAGGGGAAAATAAATAGTAGTTAATATAGTCAAGGATATGGATTAAAATATTATTAACATATATTCTCATGAGGACATCCACAACTCTTTTCTTAGTTAATGATCATAAACTGAGGCAACTTGTAAATATAGGGATCTTGATTGATAAAAATACCTGAATTACCACTAAGGATGCCTTTGATTTTTGCAAAAGTGCCTTGATTGAGGGAATCAAGGATGAAAAAAATATGAATTGGATGGCCACAAACTTGTTTCAAGAATAGTTATCTACTAGGATGCGTTAAGGTACTTATGTAGACTACATTATTCAGGCTATGAAATATATTGGGTAGTCAACACTGAGGCTTGACACTTTAAAGGTTTCTTAACTTATTGGGGTGTATAATGTTTGGTTCACTACTATCAATAAGTATGTGGTGCATATAAATATTTATCAATAGGGGATATGCTTGGAAAAAAGACTTGATCAAATTTAGATGCTTTTTAAAGGTATTGATAAAGATGAAGTTTTGAAAGGGCATAAGTTGGATGCAATTTGTGCCAAGCTTGTTATTAAAAAAAATCTAGTTTAAAGAGTCACATTTGAATGCATATCTTTTTACCTTAGTCAAAAAATATGAAGAGCATGAAATAGGACCAACTGTGATGATTTATGAATCCAATGGAGTGAGGATTGGCTAATGTTGTGTTGATGTTCAATATGGTGGCTACAATCTTAGATATGTACTTAGTTTTCATTTCTAATCTAAAATATTTTATTCTTATATTTTTAAGGCTTATTTTCTTTATACATAGAATCTTTAAGATTTTGATTATTATTATAATAAATAAGTAGTGGCCCCATTTTTTACTTATCAAAAAACATTCCTTCAATATAAATTAAAGATCTAAAGGATGGTCATAAGGTTTCAAGTTTCAAATACAATAATATATTTTGGATATATGATAGATAAATGGCTTATAAATTTTACATAATAGATTATTCAAAGATAAACTAAACAAAATCTTCAATATTTTTTAAACAATTGGGCTAAATTTAAATGTCTAATAAAAATGAGTACACTCTACTCTATAAAAAAAATTATGTAGATAATTTTTCTTACTATTATTTGTATAAGCGACCAAGCATAAGAATTTTGATGCTTAATATTATTCATTGTGGTTTATTAACAATCACACATGTTAGTTCAAGTAAGTAATTATTTGATGTTGACAAAGAGTGTGATATCCAAAGAATTAAATTTGGATGGTCATTACATTATACTAGTTCCTTATGCTCAACGAATTATTTTTAGAACTTAGGATTAGCAGCAATTGATAATTCTCATTATTTCTAAATAATTAAGTTTATATCCATACTTAAAATAACTAAGTGATCTTATTTTACTCTTATTTTATCCCAACTACAATTCTAAAATAAATATGTATGCTTATTCACTTATAAAGGGAGAAGGTACAAATAGGAAGCAATGTTTAATTTGGCCCATCTTGATTATTTCTTCCAAAAAATTATCTAGCAAACATTTTTATTTATTTCTAATTCCAAAAT
This sequence comes from Torreya grandis, assembly GCA_037957365.1. Taxonomy (NCBI): domain Eukaryota; kingdom Viridiplantae; phylum Streptophyta; class Pinopsida; order Cupressales; family Taxaceae; genus Torreya; species Torreya grandis. The sequence goes on from JARHVA010003364.1 coordinate 536,317, forward strand.
ATGATGTTCAATACCTTTGTATTTAAAACCCTTCACATACTCTCAAAACATCATAATGTTCAAAAGCATATTTAAAATATCTAGTTATCAATTTCCTATATCAATTGATAATCATATGATTATAAATCAATTTCTTATCTATTTTTTTCCTTATAATGTATTAGGGATTAACATTGATACCTTTATGATTGTAAATCATTTTTTTTATAAATTGTATTAGATGCAAGGTGACAGATGCTCAAAAAATCTAAAAAACTATAATATATATTATCTTTAATGTTTATTTATTTTCTTTACAAACCCTATTAACATTTAAAGAGAAATGTTAAATAAATAACCATCATCAAAAAAATCATACAAAAAATGTTATCCTTTATTATTTTTAAAGGGGAGTTTTTTGAAAGGAACCCAACCCTTTTACAAATAAACAAGAGACTAGGCCCACATAGCTAAAAAACATTAAAGTATACAAACCAAGACTATAAATATAGAGAAACAATTACTTCATAGTAACTACACAACAACAAAATGACTAACAAACAACGAAACAAAACATTAAACTTTCCACCCCCCCTAAGACTTCATCCCAAGTAGCTAACATGTTATTCAAAGCATTTTCCATGTGTTCCATACCCTAAAGATCAAACTCCCCATCTTTTTCATTTGGCATACCCTTATTTTTCTTACCCAATTTGATTATACCTTCATTTTGATGCCTCTTATTGATAATTTATAGAATCCCATCCATGTTGGTTAGGCAGTTTTACACTGCCTCTTTGTTAAATCCCACCAATGTCTCCAATTTTTCCTTGATGATTTTTTTCTCCTATTTTAAACTACTCACCTTCTCCTCCAACCTTCTCACATGAATGAACACCTCCTTTAAGTATTTTTTATCACTAAGGACATCTCTCTCCCAATTTTGGTTTCTAATGGAATCCTTAAAAAGATTGTGATCTTTTAATAACCATCTATGGAAGGCCCTATTTAAATCAAATTCTTCAAAAATCTCATTAGCTTTACTTTACCCCTTGTGTTCTTCAGTAATTTCATCCAATCCATATCCAGCTTTCCTTTTCCCTTTCACATTATCATTAGCCTTGGCCTTATTAGAAGTCTCGACACCATGGTTTTTTAGAAGTTTCAAACCCACCATCACTTCTTATATTTTACAGCTCAAGGAATCCAATATGTCTTCATTAATGCATAAAAAAAATTTAACCTCCTCATCAACTTGTTCACTATCAATTTTATAGTTATTTTAGGCCTCCCTAGTAAGCTATTTTGGTATAACTAAGCTTATAATACTCCTTTTAACTAGCATCCATCATGGTTTATATATTTTCCCCACTAGACATACATCTCAGGCCTATATTTATAGTTATAGAATACTTATAAATAAATAATATGATGGTTTGGTGTAGATAAAAACATTGTTTACCCTTTTTAACATATAAGACTAAGCTTTTCAAATAATTTAGAAAGTAAAATAGAATATTGATAGGGTAATTATGCCTAAAGTAATTAAGGAACATAAAATGAAAAGGGAGGACTAATTTGTACCTACCTTCTAGTGTTATAAACTTCTTGATCTGTTTAGCAAACTCATTATAAGAATGGGTAAGAGAATATCTTATGTATCTACCTTAAAACTCAATCAACTCCTCATCATCCATCAAGAACTTAACAATTTCTTATTTTTTATCCGTACTTATTTTCTATTTATTTCCATACTAGTAATGTGAGCAATAAGCTCCTTGATTACTTCAATGTTAACCAAATTCAATTTAACCACTCTTTCAATCCAATTATTAGAAAAAGACCTAGATATATGTGGATCATAACCCTCAAACTTTTGAATGAATTTGGTTAAACCACCCTCCTATAGTATACCCCAGAGCTTTGTGTACTTTTACCAACACATTGCCCAATAAGGTCTCCCCCTACACAAATCACCACCCATCTTATTGTTAATGAAATTTACACAGTGATTTTGAGGAGAAAAAAATTGTTTACATGTAAATATTAACTGTTAGTCTTGAGTCCACATTTCTATTTTTGGCAGGACAGATTTGAACCTTTGAATAAGAGGTGCATCTAACGGTGGAGAATGCATAGCTCATGAATCCTAGTATTATATAATAGGGTTAGATATTCATAGTTTGTATGGTAAGAATAAGGTGAATCAATTCAAGTAGTGGAGTTGGTTGTGATTGAGAGAGAGAGAACTCTTGAGGGAAAGAGATCTGTACATTTGAGAGGTGTGAGAAGAGAGAGATTTTTTCATTGTATTTCCTTCTAGAAGAGTGTTAATACAAGATTGGTTGTTTCTTGTATCTCCTATTATTTTTTGTTTCTAATTTCTAGTTATTATTTTTGGTTTAATTATGTGTTTAGTTGCTTATACAAAAGTAATCAATTGTGTTTTAAGATCCTAACAAGTGGTATCAGAGCTAGGATCACTAACAAGTGGTAGAGTGTGTTAGTGTTTGTTGATTACAGAATTCACTCACAGGGGTTTCTGATTGAGTGGGAGTAAAGCAATGGCAGAAGAAAGTAAACTAAGAATGGAGAAATTTGATGGCAAGAATTATCAATTATGGAGGATGCAGATAGAAGATTATCTGTATCAAAAAGATCTGTACTTACCGTTGGGTGGGGTTTCAAGCAAGCCCACAGATATGCAAGATGAAGAATGGAATGTTCTTGATAGAAAGGCTCTTAAATCTATAAGGTTGAGCCTGGCATCTTCTGTGATTTCCAACTTATCATAGGCAAAGACAACGATAGAGTTAATGGATACTTTGGCAAATTTATATGAAAAGCCCTCAGCTTTGAATAAGGTATATCTTATAAAGCAATTATTTAATTTGAAAATGCAGGAAGGTGGATCGGTATCTAGTCATCTTAATGATTTCCATGCAATAGTAAATTAGTTAAATTTAGTCAAAATAGTTTTTGATGATGAAATCAAGGCTCTCTTAATCTTATGCTCTTTACCTGAAAGTTGGCATAGTTTGGTAATGGCAGTAGTAATACTGCATCTGCTTCAAATATCTTGAAAGTTGATGATGTTGTTAGTGTAATCTTGAATGAAGAAACTCACAGGAAAAGCACAGGGGAAACATCAGGTAATGCTTTAAGTATTGAAAGCAGGGGAAGGCAAAGAGAGAAGGGCAACCAAGGGAGATCGAGGTCAAAGTCAAAGATGGGAAGTAGATCCAAATCTAGAAATGGAAGAATAACCTGTTGGAATTGTGGAAAGAAAGGGCATGCAAAGAAAGATCATTGGTTGAAGGATACCAAATAAAATTAGCATGAAGGTAAAGAAGCAAAAGTTGCAGGTATTGTTGCACAAGATGCTCTTATATTTTCTTTGGATAATAAAGTAGAATCTTAGGTTTTAGATTCTGGTGCTTCTTTCCATGCAACCCCAAATAGATAATTTTTTAATGATTATGTCCATGGAGATTTTGGAAAAGTTTATTTATGGGATGATGAACCTTGTCAAATTGTTGGCAAAGGAAAAGTGCAGCTGAAATTGCAGAATGGAAATACATGGGTGTTGAAGGATGTCATGCATGTACCCATCTTGAAGAGGAATGTGATTTCTACATGAAAGTTGAGTGATGAGGGTTGCACAGTAACTCTCACAGCTGAATTTTGGAAAGTTTCCAAGGGTGCACTTGTATTAGCCAGAGGTAAGAGAGTAGGTACGCTTTATCTATCTACTTGTATTACTGATTATTCTCCTTCTATTTTATCTACTTCAGATGTAGATGTAAATTTGTGGCACTGTAGGCTTGGTCACATGAGTGAGAAGGGAATGAATGTTCTTAAGTCAAAAGGTAAGCTTTCATATTTAAAAAGCATAGATCTATATTTCTGTGAGCATTGTATTTTTGGAAAATAGAAGAAATTGAGGTTTTTCAAAACTGGGTCAATAAAGAAGAAGCACAAGTTGGAGCTTGTTCACACAAATGTGTGGGGACCAGCTCAGATAGCTTCTATTGGAGGATCAGGATATTATGTTTCTTTCATTGATGATGCTACAAGAAAGGTATGGGTTTATTGCATAAAGAGGAAATCTGATGTTTTTGACACATTTAAGAAATGAAAAGCTTTGGTTGAGAATGAAATAGGTTTGAGATTGAAGTGCCTTAGATCTGACAATGGTGGTGAGTACTACAGCAATAAATTCAACAGTTACTATTCTATGAATGGAATACTTAGGGAAAGGATGGTTCCAAAGACACCTCAAAAAAATAGATTTGCTAAAAGGATGAATAGAATAATAATGGAGCGTGCATGGAGTATGAGGTTGCATGTTAGTTTGCCCTTACAGTTTTGGGCAAAAGCTATAGATACTGTAGTTTACCTAATTAACAGAGGACCTTCTACTGCACTAGATGGTGGAATTCTAGAAGAAGCTTGGATAGGTAAAAAGGTAGATCTTTCATTTCTTAGAGTTTTTGGTTCTGAAGCTTTTGTGCACATTGATAAATAAAATAAAAAGAAGCTGGATGTTAAATCTATGCGATGCACTTTTATTGGTTATGGTTCTAGATATTTTAGATTCCAGTTGTGGAATTTAAAAACTAAAAAAATTATTAGAAGCCATGATGTAGTTTTCAATGAGAAGGTGATGTACAGTGATCACTCAAGAGGCTGAATAATTCTGAGTAGGGAAATCATGATTTGGATGAGGTTATGATCCAAAATGAGCTCACGGGTAAAAATAATCACCCACAGGAAAACACAGATACTGACATCGATCAAGAAGGAACTGGCATCAGTCAAATAAAAACTAACGTTGATCAAGAAGAAACTGACGTCGGTCAGGTGGAACTGATGTCAGTCAGATGCAGACCAACATCGACCACTGATGACTGAGATCGGTCACTGACAGAAAGGAATTTAGGAGGATATAAATCTATGAATGAGTCTCAAACACCCATAAGGAGGTCTGAAAGGGTAAGTAAACCTCTAATTCATTATTCCCCTTCTTTATACTACTTGTTGCTCACTGATAGTGGAGAACTAGAAAGTTTTGATGAGGTAATGCAGGTAGAATCCAGGAAATAGTGGGAGCATGGCATGAATGAGGAAATTGATTCCTTGGAAGAGAACCAAACGTGGGATTTGGTTGAGTTGCCAACTGGAAAGAAAGCACTGAGAAACAAATGGATATGCAGGTTAAAGGAAGGAGAGAATGGACAAATGAGACATAAGGCCAGGTTGGTAGTAAAGGGATTTGCACAGAAACCAGGTATTGATTTTGGTGAAATTTTTTCTCCTGTAGTAAAAATGACTTCTATTCGGATTGTATTGTTTTTAGTTGCTATTGAGGATTTGCATCTTGATCAGCTTGATGTTAAGACAGCATTTCTTCATGGAGATTTGGATGAAGAGATATATATGGATCAGTCGGAAGGCTTTGAGGTCAAAGGTAAGGAGAAACTTGTGTGCGGGTTGAAGAAAAGCTTATATGGTCTTAAGCAAGCTCCAAGACAATGGTATTTGAGGTTTGACAGGTTTATAACAGAGCATGGCTTTAGTAAATATCAATCTGACCATTGTGTTTATTTTAACAGCTTAGATAATGGTAGTTATATTATACTGTTACTATATGTAGATGATATGCTAGTTGCAGGTTCACACATGCAGGATATTATTGAGCTTAAGGTAAAATTAGCTCACACATTTGCCATGAAGGATTTAGGAGTAGCAAAGAAAATCTTTGGCATGATTATTAAGAGAGACAGGAAAAATCACAGTTTGATTTTGTCTCAAGAGGATTATGTGAATAGGGTGTTGGAGAGGTTCAATATGCAGGATGCAAAACCGGTAAGCACACCTATGGCTGGACACTTCAAGTTGAGCAAAGAACAGTGTCCTAAATCACATAATGAGGTTGAGTACATGAGTAGAGTTCCATATGCTTCAGCAGTTGGGAGCTTCATGTATGCAATGGTATGTACTAGACCTGATATTGCCCAAGCAGTGGGAGTTGTCAGCAATTTTATGGCCAATCTAGGAAAGGAACACTGGAAAGCAGTTCAATGGATTCTCAGATATCTGAGATGGACCAATAGTAAGCATTTATGCTATGGAGAGTCAAACACTTCTCTACATGGGTATGTAGATTCGGATATGGTAGGTGACTTGGATGGCAAGAGAAGCACCACAGGATATGTGTTCATTGTTGGTGGAATGGCAGTTAGTTGGATTTCAAAGTTGCAGAAGGTCGTTGCCTTGTCTACTACAGAGGCAGAATACATCGCAGTCACAGAGGCTAGCAAGGAAATGATTTAGATGACTCGGTTCATGGAAGATTTGGGAAAGGAGCAAAAGAGTTTCAAATTATACAGTGATAGTCAAAGTGCAATTCATTTGGCAAAAAATTCAGCCTTTCATTCAAGAACCAAACATATACAGTTTAGGTACCACTTCATTAGACAGGTATTGGAGGATGGACAGTTGAAGCTGGAAAAGATCCATATGGATAAGAACCCTACTGATATGTTAACAAATCTGGTAACAAAGGAGAAGTTGAATCTTCATTCAACTTTTGTTGGTCTTCAAGATTGAACTTGAAAATGGAGAAATAAGCTAGAGGATGTTGTTGTATAGGTATAGGTGCAGTTGTTTATCTCCAAGTGGGAGATTGTTGAGCTGTGGAGCTAAAAGCTTCACCAGATGAGCAAATGCAGAGGTTGCTGGAGTTACACAGTCACCGACATCGGTCAAGACCGACTGATATTGGTTAGGGATCAGCCAACATCGGTCATATGTAGACAGACAGAGACCGACGTCGGTCATCTATGCATTTCTAGAATTTTAATTTTGAGGAGAAACAGATTGTTTGCATGTAAAGATTAATTGTTAGTCTTGAGTTTGCATTTCTATTTTTGGCAAGACAGATTTGAACCTTTGATTAAGAGGTGCATCTAATGGTGGAGAATGCATAGCTCATGAATCCTAGTATTATATAATAGGGTTAGATATTCATAGTTTGTATGGTAAGAATAAGGTGAATCAATTTAAGTAGTGAAATTGGTTGTGATTGAGAGAGAGAGAACTCTTGAGGGAAAGAGATCTATACATCTGAGAGGTGTGAGAAGAGAGAGATATTTCTTCATTGTATTTCCTTCTGGAAGAGTGTTAATACAAGATTGGTTGTTTCTTGTATCTCCTATTATTTGTTGTTTCTGATTTCTAGTTACTTATTATTTCTGGTTTAATTCTGTTTTTAGTTGCTTATACAAAAATAATCAATTGTGCTGTAAGATCCTAACATTATTATGCCTAAAGTAATTAAGGAACATAAAATGAAAAGGGAGGACTAATTTGTACCTTCCTTCTAGTGTTATAAACTTCATGATCTATTTAGAAACCTCATTATAAGAATGGGTAAGAGAATATCTTATGTATCTACCTTAAAACTCAATCGACTCCTCATCATCCATCAAGAACTTAACAATTTCTTATTTGTTATCCCTACTTATTTTCTATTAATTTCCATACTAGTAATGTGAGCAATAAGCTCCTTGATTACTTCAATGTTAACCAAATTCAATTTAACCACTCTTTCAATCCAATTATTAGAAAAAGAGCTCGATATATGTGGATCATAACCCTCAAACTTTTGAATGAATTTGGTTAAACCACCCTCCTATAGTATACCCCAGAGCTTTGTGTACTTTTACCAACACATTGCCCAACAAGGTCTCCCCCTACACAAATCACCACCCATCTTATTGTTAATGAAATTTACACAATGATTGATTTTGATCCCCAACTTAATTTTCATTCTTGCATTAATAGAATAGTGACTCTTAATAACCTTCCCATGTTCCATATAATGATTAGTATGCCACGTGATCCTAGTAATCTAATTAGGATCTGATAGCCATCCCTCTTCTCACAAGTAGAGTTATGGCCTTATCCATTATCATTATAACTAATTGGGGACCCCTATTTATAGTTTATAAAAAATTATAATGACCAAGATAAAATAAACAAAATATATGGCTTTCTAAATATTGACACCTTCTTCCATTCTATGGCCTTTAACCTTACTCCTAATAAACTAGATTAGGATCCTCACTATTAATATTATTGATTATGATATCAGATAGCTCTTTCTTACTTAAAATTTTCTTGAGACTATCTAAAACCACTCTTATATTAGTAAACCAATCAATAATTTGGTTTCCTTCTTTGTATACATGTTGAATATAAACTATATCAAAGGATTTAAATATATCATACACCTCTTTGATAATATAATTAATAGTCTAATTAGTTGTATTTTTATTTGAAATTCAATCAACAATACTAAGGGAATCACCTTCTACGAGCACTAATTCACACCCACCTCTTTAGCTAGTTATAATCCCCATAGTTTAGTTAATGCTTTTGCCTAATGATTGGATTAGACTCCCATGTATCTTACATAAGATATGACCACCTCACCCTTATTATTTTAAAGGATGCCTCCCCCACTTTATAACCCAAGGTTTCCTTTGGATACCCCATTAAAATTCATTTTAACCCATCCAGGTGAGGGAAATTGCCATTTAACCATCTTCTTGAACACTGATCTAGGGTCAATAAAGGACCATTCATCATGATTTAACTACCATTTCTTAACAATCTTAAGCTCTTCAACACTAAAAGGTTCCTTTTTATGGGGTTTTATACTACTAAAATTCTCCAAACCCTCTTACTATAACTCTTCCTATCTCTAAAGTATCTATCACTTCTTTCCTTTAAAATACCCCAAATATTATGGGGGAATGATAAACACCATAGCTTCTTCATATCATTATTCTTGAAAGGAATTTTCTAAAAATTCCATAGTTCTAAAAAAGAACAAATATGAGCCAAATAAGTTTGAAAATTCTCTAAAATGTTGCCCCAAACTCTAAAGGTGAACTAACAATCCATCACCAAATGCTTAACAATCTCCTCCTTTTCTTCACACAAGGGACATATATAAATAGGAAACATACATCTCTTTCTAAGGTTATCCATGGTAATTATTTTATTTTGAATAATCAGCCAAAGTAACATATTCACCTTGGGGATCGAATATTTAAACCAAAAACTTCCCCAAGGGAAACCATTTAGATTAGCCTCTATCACAAAATTATTCCTACACTTAGCACTATATTGTCCATCAAATGAATGTGTCCACACCAACATGTCTTATTTATGGATATTGGTAACATGAATCCCTTTAATAATAATATTTAGATCATTAAGAATGGATTGACCTTCCCCATCCAAACTTTCCACATTCATTTATTTACACTCTCTACCTCTTTCATAGATGTGAATATAATTTTCCACACTTAAAACATGTTGTCTTTGAAGAAGTATGCCAATTTGGCTCCATGGTTCTAAATCCATCATAGGGCACTCTACAATCCATGTATCTTCCCAAAACCTCACCATTTTTGCATCACCAATCTTTCATTTTCTACCTTTTAGTAAAACATCTATGTTACTCACAAGATAATTCCAAAAGCTAGAACCTCTAACAAATTATTTCTCAACTAGTAAAATAATGACCTCTCTAGAACATAATATTTATCTTTCAAGATGTAAGACCATTGAGTTTCCTCCTTGATGAATCTCCAGCTTAACTTATCCACAAGTTCTTAGTTCATATCTTTCATTTTTCTAAATCCCAACCCACTAAAATTTCTTGGAAGGCACACTTTATCCCAAGAAACCAAAGGGAATCTAGTTATACCTTTAGAACTATCCACAAAAATATTGTTTGAATCTTATCAATATTTTCCACTATATATTTGGTCATTTTAAACATGGAAATTAGGTACACTTGCAAGCTCTAAATTATGCTTTTCAAAAGCATCAATTTACCTACTTAAGAAATAACCACCCCTTTTCATCCAACTATTTTTTTTAAAAAAATCTATCTATTAAAGTGTTTCAAGCTTACTGGGGCATATTATGACTAAAGAGTGGCATCCCTAAATAATTATAAGGTGACTCCTTGATTTGATATCCCATAAGTTATTTTGTGTTGTCTCACTTGCATGGTATTTAATAAAAATAGATAACTCTTTAAAATTAATCTTTTACTTTAAAGCCTATTCATTTTAATTGAGAATATCTTTAAGTTTATTTGTTTCTCTCATGGAAGTCATAGCCAAGACATTTGTATCATCAACAAATTATTGATGCGAGGTCAATTCCACTCATCCTATATGTTTGAATCCCTTGACTCTTCTTGGTCTAACAGTTGTTTCTAGTATCCTACTTAACGTCTTTGCCATAATGATAAATATAAATGGGAACAATGGGTCTCCTTGCCTAATATCTCTCCTATTATCAAAGAAACCATTAGGCATGCCATTTATCAACACTGAGAACATAGTCATATAAACATAGGTTCAAATCAATTTTATAATATTATGATGGAAGCCAAAATGGAGAAATAATTTATCAAAGAATTCCCAATCACACTATCATATGCCTTGTTCATATCTAATTTCACAACCATACCACTTTGGTTTTCCTTTATCATTAAATGTATAGCCTCATAAACTACAATTATTCCATCTTATATTTGTCTTCCCATCATAAGTCCTCCTTGATGCTTTGAAATAATATTCTCAATCAAAGTATGCACTCTAATAGACAAATTATATTAATCAAAGGCTTTTGAAATAATATTTAAGTTAATATTTTATAAATTTTATTACACAAACTGATGGGGTGAAAATATTTAAAATCAGAGGCTCCAATATTTTTGGGAATCAAAACAATGAATTTATTATTCATCTTCTTAATATTTTTCCAAAATAAAATAACTCATCTATAGTTGCAAATAAATCCATTTTGATGATGTCCCAACAATTCTAAAAGAAGTTGGTAGGTAACCCATCTAGGTTGGGTGCCTTATCCTTGTTCATAAAAAAAACACCTTTTACTTCATCCATAGTCATAGGTTCCAACAAATTTTTGTTATTCTCTTGAGAAATCAACTAAGGGATATTGTCTACAAAATTTTGCATCATGCTTTCATTTAGCCTAGAGTTTTCCACATAGATTTTTAAAATATTGAACAACTTCCTTCTTAATAATCAGTGGGTTAGAGCTTTTATCTCCTTTTTCCATCATGATCTCCATAATTTTATTGTGAATCATGCTTGAGAGTGGACAAATGAAATAACCTAGTATTTTTATTTCTTACCTTAAGCCAAATTACCCTTGATTTTAACCTCCAAAAATGTTCCTCTCTATCTACTATCGTATGATACTTGCTCAAGAGGTTCCTTTCTCTAGATAAGGTTGTTTGATCTATGCCAAAATAGATATATGTTCTTCCAACTGGGTTAATTCTTCTCTTAAATTTTTATTTTATTCAAAGATATTACTAAAAACCACTTTGTTTGAAATTTTGACACTCCTCTTTACATTTTTAAGGTTCTTAATGATTCTAAATATAATAGAGCCTGAATAGTCATCCTACCCCCATTCCTTAATTTTATCAAAGAGATCAAGATGTTGGAACCACATATGCTCAAATATAAATGGATTTCTATCCTTTTTATTAGAATATCCATATTAAGTAACAATGGGTTGTGATCCGAGCCTATCCTTGGCAAAGAGGAAAGGCAAAAACTTATCTAATAATCCAATCTGAAGAAATCAAAATTATATCTAACATCACATGTATCAAATTATTTACTACCCTTTTATTAGACCAAGTGAAAACATACCCTCTGAGATCCACATCAACTAACCTACTATCAGTTATACATTTATCTAGATCATCAATGCTATCTATGTACACCTAATTGCCACCTTTATTTTCCACCAGAGAGAGCAAAGCATTGAAGTTGCTAGGAATCATCCATAGCATATTGTCATAATTTTTCCTAAAAATGCTAAGCCCATTCCATATTTTTTGCATCCTAAATGAGTATTAGGAGTGTAAATGTTGAAAAAAATCCACATAAACACATCATCCTTATTGGTGAAAAGCATAGCCAAATGATGAGAGCTTTTGAATAAAATTTCCCCCTTCACATCCTTATTATTCCAAAAAGTCAGAATCCCACCTGAAGCCCTAGAAGAGCTAATATTGGCTATAGATGCTTCTTTCTAAAATGTATTCTTACTACTTTTTATTGAAACCTTATCCATCTTAGTCTCTTGAATTTCCTTTATACTAGGGTTATTATATCTTTTTAGAACTTTAAAAGTTCTATTTTTGTTATTATTATCCATACTTCTAATATTTCAATTGATGACCTTCATTTGATCCCTTGTTCTAGAATTTGTCACCTTTCAAAATCAATGTTCTAGGTAGACCATCAACAATCTCCTTCTCTATTTTCTTTTTCTAAATTTCTTTTTTAGATGTCCTTCCTCTCCTTCTATTATCTCCAACCTCTGATGTCTTGCTCCTAGATCTAGTAGTCATGTTTGATGTTTTTTTAATCTCTTTTCCTTTCTTAATACTGGGGGAAATAACTTTCTCTACTAATGACACATGAACGGGTGATTATTTCTTCCTATTTATCTTCTATTGTGGCCTTGACTTCATCCTCCTTAATCTCTACTAGGTGGGCGTATTGAGATTGCTTCCAAAAATCTAATCCCATATTTAAAGTTTTACAAGGGGAAGGGAAAAAACTCCTTTTTCTCTTCCATTTGATTCCTTTCCCTTTGAATCTCCTCTATCTCATTTATAAATATCCCTCCACCTTCATTATCTTCCCTTACTAGAGACTTCACCCATCCCTTGTTCATGGTGCTAAATGTTGTGGGATCCTTATTCTCCTCTAGATTAAGAAGTTTCCTATCTTTTTTTATTCCATCTTTAGATAGTATATGTTTATTTATACCATTCTCAATCATATCTTTCGCATTCTCTACTCCTTCCCTTTCCAAGGGTATCTCTAGAGTTATTGGCTACACTCTTCTCTTTAGGCTCCTATTGATCATTTCCCCCCTCCGTGAACTGCTCTTCCTCCATTTCCTCTCATTTCATTTCTAATTAAAACTCTATCTTATTTTTTGGGTTTTCAGATACAGACTTATATGATTATAGAGAATGCTAATTATTAAATTATGTTACTAATTACCCATAATCTCATGCAAAATACTATAAATGCATTAAATAAAATTTTTTTTTGGAACTAATAAAAATATTTATTTATTTTAATAGGACAAACTTCTTATGCTTTAGTTCTAACTTAAGAAACATTTTTTAAACTAATAAAAATATTTATTTATTTTAATAGGACAAACTTCTTATGCTTTATTTCTAACTTAAGAAACATTTATCTTTGTTTTGTACCTATTGAAAACAATCAAATACACAATCAAGTATCCTATGTCTATGCTTGTTACACGTTACCCCCACTTTCTCATACTTTCTTTTCATATAAATATTGAGATAACATATAAAGTCAAATACAAATAATTTTTAATATAAAAGATAAGGATTAGGTGCTACGTGAACCTTGTTTGTGTAATTCCTTCTCACATTCCTATTCCATATAACAACAAATTATATTATCATTAAATATCAAAAAGGAAAAAGATATACACTATGGACTAAGGATATTATTGTTTATTTTATATTAAACTAATTTACAATTAAAATGAAATTGTGAAGATATAGTTAAATAATGAGATGGGAACATTAATATTTGTTTTATATGAACCAAATGTGGTAGTAGAGATGAATTTAAAAATATTTAAAAACATTAAAATTTTGATAAAAATTGATAAAAATTTTAATGAACATTTTTTTCTTTTTTCTTCTAGATTTTAAAAGAAAATTTTAAAAAAATATTATAGGGAATTATTGAACAAAATTATTTAAAAAAATCAAACACAGATGAAAAAATAGATAAAGTGGGTGGATAAATGTGTTTCATATAATAATATAATAATTTTAGAATGAGTTACAATGATTGATACAATGTTATAAATATTCAACCAATTTAATTTAGATATTATCGAGCATAAAAATATTGAAATAAACATTTTAAGATCATTTTTATAATGCGGAAGTGCTGAAATATGATCATAATCAGCGCATTTCATTTTATTAAACATGTAATTCATATTTCTAATATTTATAGAATATTAATTTTTAAATTAATTTTTAATATTATATATAATAAAATATAAACTTTTAAATTTATAAAATTTAATATACATAATCAATATTCAAATGGATTGTATTAAATATAATATTAAAATAAATATTCAATGATTATTTTTATGAACATAATCAATGAATTTCATTTTATAAAATATTAATCTATTTCATTTTCTAATATTTAATATATAAATTTTTAAATTAATAAAATCTAATTTAATATGTTAGATGTTTTTTATACATTATAATTGTGAACAAAATTAAAAGGAGGATTTTGATGAAATAAATAGATTTATATTAAGTAATTGAAAGCTTTCCTGAATAATATTAATTAAATTATTGATTGTTTAAGTTTTTATAAATAATATTAATTATATTATTGATTTTTGTGAGATTTTTATTAATATATTTAAGTTATGTTAAAATAATTTTCATGAATTCTTATTAAAATAATAATATTTCTGTTCTTCGTATATTTTTAATAATCATCATAAAATAATGAAACTCATTTAATATATAAACATTTATTATTAAAAAATCACAATAAATTAAATTAACTATTTTGGATTTTTCATTCTAAAATTGAAAACATATCTTAAACATTCATTTATATTAAATTTTATTCAAGTTCAAAATTAAATAAAAATTTCAAACCTACAATCAAAAATATTTAACTTTTATTTTGTTGTGATACTTTTATATAACATTCTAGTATTAGAATACCCATGCAATGCTAATATAGTTTAGATTAGTGTATATTCCCTGACAGACTAACTTGTTCATATTTACAGATGCAAATAAAATAAGAGTAAATAAGGGTACTTCATAAACATAACTATTAACGACATCGTCACCACAACCTCCAAAACCCAATCAATCCCAATATCTGAGAGGACGGGAATTATTTAATCTTCTTCTTTATTCACCACGTTAAAATATTGAGTGTCAAAGACATAAAGTGCACCAATCCAACCCCAAGTACTGACCATGACCATCACTTATCCTCATTGAATGAATGATTGAATAAAATATTTTTATCACGTCCATGAGATTAAGCATTATGTGGGACCAAGAGAAACAAATGCTACATAATACACAATGTGAGACCAAATGTTACATAACACACAATGGTTATTATTAGTCCTTATAAAAAAGTAAGTTTATTTTATTTCATAATTGTTTATTTCATAATTTCCAAATTAATGTTAGATGGTGTTTTTTGGTATGGGAGGATGAAAATGATGATGCCCTTTTAATTAGGAAGATTTTGGTTGGAAAAATAAGTTTTATGAAATGAAAAGTGTTAAATTCTAATATGTACATCAAGATTGATATCAAAAGTGAAGATTCTAAGGTTTTTAGATATGAAAAGTGATGATTTTTCATTATTTAATAATTTCAATAATTCTAAGGGTTTTAAGTTTAAAGAAGGGGATATGGTGTGGGCAAAGGTGAAGTCAAATTTATGATGGTCAAATTAAATTATAATCATGTGTTTGCTAAAACTATGATTACGAGGTTTCATAGAAGTGGACATGTGTTTATGGATTTTTTCACTGATCCCATTTTTGGATGGTTTTTTTAAGTTAATTTTGATACAGTTGAGGTTAGGTGTATCAATGAAGAGATGCTTTCAAACATGCAGCCTTCACAATTATACATCAAAATAATATAAAGTAATAAAATAACAAACTCAATTTTTTATTTAATTTCAACAATAAAAAACACAACTTACACTCTCACTATAAAAACTTTCAATCTCAAATAAGATGTGTTACATCAGATCCTCATATTTTTACTTGCTAACTCTTAGTTTTTGTAAGTTTAGCTATTCCAAAAAGTACTCACTATAATATATGTCCTTATCTTCATTGAATCAATGTATAAAATATTTTAATCAGGTCAACGAGATTAAGCATGTTGAGGGACCAAAAGAAAAAAATGTTACATAACACACAATGGTTATGGCTAGTTTCTAATGAAAAGTGAGCTTATTTAATGATTGTTTATATCATTACTTTTATATTAATGTTGATGGTTGTTCTTGGCATGGGAGGATGAAAATGATGAGACACTTTCAATTAGTAAGGCTTTAATTGGAAAAATAAGTTCCATGAAATGAAAGGTGCCAAATTATAATATGCACATCAAGATTGACATCAGAGTGATGATTCTTCATTATTATATGATTCTAAGATTTCTAGGATTTTGACGTTTAGAAAAGGGGTTATGGTGTGGGCGAAGGTGAAGTTACATCTATGGTGGCCAAGCCAAATTTATAACCATGTGTTTGTGACAACTATGACTAAGAGGTCCCATAGGAGTGGACATGTGCTTGTGGAATTTTTTGGTGATGTCACTTTTGGATAGTTTTTTTAGGCCAATTTTTTATGCAGATGAGGTTAGGTATATCAATGAAGAGATGTTTCAAATACATGGCCTTCAGAATTACACATTAGAATGATGCAAAGTAATACTTCAACAACAAGTTTAGTTCTTTATTTTATTTCAATAAAAAGAAACACAAATTACTCTCACTCATTACAAAAAAATTTCAATCTTGAATGAGACATGTGTTACATCAGATCCTTAGATCTTTGCTTATTAACTCTTGGTTTTTGCAAGTTTAGTTATTCTACACAGTACTCACTATAATCTATGTCCTTAAGTTCACTGGCTAGTAGACTCAAGTTTAGGGGCATATTTATAAAGGCACAATACCCACCTACTTAAAATAATGCACTTAGAAACCCACTAGCTTCATTAAATATTTTTAACACATCATTTTACACCATAAAGATTAAATGTTCATTACAACCCCAAAGCACCATAGCACATCATAGCATAAGCCATCATGTCAAACTATATCATAAGATGACATTAAATGAAACCACAACAACCTTCCATGTTTGAAGGACTTAAGATGTAATTGGTTAGAAACATCAATGAATCTTTATTCATAACACATCACAAGAACATATGCACCCAACACAAATTACACATAGGATAAGTTACATAAAAATCACAACCTTGTAAGGCTAAGTCACAACACTTCATAGTCAAAGGATGTGTTGGATACTCCTTATGTAATGATCCTCATATTTTGATTATTGTGAACCAACATCCTACATAATACATCATAAGCTTGTGCATCACATAAAGCTTTGTAAGTAACTACAAATAGGAGCTAAAATTATGCACACCATCAAAGTTGTGTAAAATAATAAACAACAAATATGTGCACATAAAAGTTTTGCAAAACATTACAAAGGATTGGCGCACATGAAAAGGCATTAAAAACAACACAAGGAACTTGTGTGAAAATTAGGGTTGTGCAAACTTCATGCTATGCCCTTAACCTATAATGCATCTAGGGATATGTGTGGCCAACTTGTGGCTTACATAACTTCATACTATCTTATTACATTTCTCAACGTTCTTAGTATGGTCAACCTATAGAATAACCATGGTTAAGTTGAGTATATTTAAGATGTAGTGGTTAGTATTTTATCATCATATTATAAATTCTCTTCTTATTGCATCATTGTGGAGGTTACCCCCTCGAAGTGACTCAGTCATAATATTCAAGTATTCTGCTCTTTCACCAATTATTGTTATAGATCTACTTATTATGTTCTTAATTATGTGATATATAATTCTATTATTATGAATCATCTAAGTAATTTCATTACAAGTGGTATCAGAAATTCAATTTGGGCAAGTTGTTATGACACAATTTTTTTTTAATCTGGCATCCTAAACACTAGAAGGCCGAAAAAACATAACTTGTGATTTGGGATGAATTAATTTTTTTCATCACTATACTTTATTCACAAGGTTTTTTTACAAAAAAATATATGAGTAAAAAAACCAAGTTTGAATTTTTTTTAACTTGTGTGAATTAGTAGTCATTGGATTCATCTTTATGAGTCTCTGTGAGATGATGGCAATGGTATATTCTATCGGTACAATTTTTTGAGCTGAAATTTTTCACCCTTATACACATTAGTTGTCATTAGATTCATCCTAGTAAGATGCTCGCAACAGTGTATTCCACTAGTACACTTTTTCATGGTTGAAACCATCTTAGATTTTGTGCATGGTTGGTCCAAACACTTGCAGACTTGGGAAAGGGCAAGAAACTTCAAAAAATACTCACAAGGACAACATGGAGTATGAAACTTATTATCTATGTATTTCGAAGATAACTCAACAAATTAAGTTAGAGTTGCAATAAATGATGAAAAAAATGATTTTGATATGATTAAATGGGACATCATGGGGTTGAAAGGGAACTGAAATGGCATGTTGGATCAATTACAACAAATAACTAGGCAATTAGCCAACTTATCAGCTTAGCCACTATAAAATAACCCTCTACCACTTTAGTTTGGTTGTCCTCCTCCAAATAATCCCAACACCAATCCTAGACCCAAGTCAATGTTTCCAAAAGTGTACCTATGCAATATTGATGGTAATGATCCACTCACCTAGCTCACTCAAATTGAAAATTTATTTGATATACATTAGACTCCATGTTCAAAAAAAATGTCATGGACTCTCTATATTTGGAACTTGAGCCATTCATTTGGTATCATTGGTTGTGTGCTTAAAATAAACATAAGGGTGTCCCAATTTCATGTTCAATATTTTATAAGGAGTTATAGCTCCACCATCACAAAAATGTCTTTAAAAACTACTTCAATCAACTAGCCAAGCTATGTCAAACTAGGATTGTAAAGGACTGCATTCATCAATTTTAGATCTCTCATTATGTGTGTCAGACATCACTAAGTAAAATATGATTAACCTATTTTTGGGAGGCCTTAAAGATAGCATCCAATTAGATGTTCACGTGTTTCATCCAATTAATGTATTTGAAGCCATACCAAGGGCACCCATGGCTGAGAAAAAAGAGTTGATCAGATGAAGACCTTTCACTAAAGTATGTGAATGCACCTTCCCAATACCATCATTTCTCCAACCTACCAGATTGATACCTCAACAAGTTGAATAAAATCATGCAAAAGGTTTGTGTTTTGGATGTGATATCAAATGGATCAAAGGACATCAATGTGCTGAAAAGAAGTTATTTTAAATTGAAGGCATCAATGAGGAGGAAGAAGATGATGAGGCTTTATGGGCAGGTTTGGAATAACTCAAGGATGAATCTGAAGTTTCTCAACCTACTATTTCTTGTCATGCACTTTCAAGAATTATTACTCCTCAAACTCTTAAGGTGGTGGGTTTTTTGAAGAATAAAAGGTGACTATGTTAATTGACTCTGGGAGTATACATAACTTCATCAATAGTAAGTTGGCTACTCATTTGAACTGTTTCATTTACCCAACTTTAAAATTTCATGTCATGATTTTAAATGGTGGTACAATTAGTTGTGTTGAAAAATGGCATAACATTAAGCTTGTTATGGGAGACTACTTTCTATATTCCCCTATGTTTGTTTTTCCCATAGGAAGAGCTGATTAATTTAACTTTTTAGGGTTTTTACTATGTAAATCCTAAGCTAGATTAAAGGGTTGGGTCTATTATTAATCTATAATAAAATTGTAATTTATTGATTTTATGAAACTTTCCCAAAATATTAAGTATAAGAAGAAAAGGAACTTATCTATAAATATGTATATTTTTTCACAAACCAGGATACTAGAGATGGATACATAGACACAAGGAAATATTTCATCTTTTGACTATCTATAGAGATCTAGTGCTAAATAATATCACCCCTCTTAGGAAAGTAGCACCATGTGGTTCTAATGTCCAACTATGGCACTAATTTCCTTTATGCAGTGATTGTACATAACTTTCAATCAAGCTGTGGGATTTTTGAAGGTTTTGTGTGTGATTCTATAACATGTGGGGGCTCGTCTGTGTCAATGTTTTGGTTGAATATTCTTTGAAACCCTAATGAATACCTGCATACCTGAAATAATGAACTAATCAAATGAAAAAAGGGGAAAAAATGGGTTGTGGGATGTTATAATCATGTAAATCAGAATCCTTTGTGTTGGTCACTACCTACATATACCCCAATGCTAGGGGTCTCAAATTGCATGTATTTATTCCTTAGGGAATGTGTACCATCAACTTGCATAGTATGTTATAATGATTTTTACCCAACCCCTTCTTTGATTAAGCATGCAAATGTCTAGGTGTGAAAACTTAGTAGTATGCAGAGTATTTGAGTTTTACTATTGGTTGATTTTATGTAAATAAGTGCAAAATAGTAATTGCTATATGTAAACTATCTTGTGAGGATCTTTACATAGGAGGATTTTTTTTTCAAATATAATACCTTGTTCGGTGGCCGACAAGTCATGAAAAATATATTAAAAAAATAAGAGAAGGGTCATGGAGGGGTTAGGACTCAAACACGGGTGAAAGGGTCTATCAAATATTGAAGCCATAAGTGGACACTAGTGTCATGTGGTGCTACTATCCTAAAAGTGGGGCTAATTTCCTAAGGCTTAGAATAGATCATAAGTTAGGAAGGACATGTTAGGGTCCATTAGGACTGGGAAAAGGTGACCTGTGACTACTGAGAGTGTCAAAAAAAAGAAAAATAAGATGTAAGAAAGATCAAAAAACTCAAAATGACCACAAAAATAAAGACTATAACCATCATTAAGACCCTTATGTGAAAGAGCAATAAAAAACATAGTAATTATGGTTGCTTGACCAAATTAGGGTGTTTACATTTACCCCACTTTTATTATAATAATGTAATTGAATGAAAGTACTAGAGTAAAAAATATATAAATGCGTACACATGCTTACCTATGTGAATTTAATCTAGACTTGGACTACTTCTTGGCTAGAGAAGTGGATAAGAACTGGAGTATAACATGTGAAGGGGAGACATATAGTGTGAATGCCCCTTGTAATGAAACTAAGTATGTAAATTGAATGCATGGGAAACAAAGCTCACTTTCCCCTACTCTGAATTTGAGCATCTAAATTGAATATGTGGAGAAATAAGGCTCATTTTCCCCCTCTAAATTTAATTATGTAAATTGAATGTGTGGAGAAGTAAGGCTCACTTTCTCCCACTCTGAATTTGAGTATATAAATTGAATATGTGTGAAAACAAGACTCACCCCAACTTTGAATCTAAGTATGTAAACTAGATGTATGGAGAAACAAGGATCACTTTCCCCCATTCTGAATTTGAGTATGTAAACTAGGTCTGGTGTAATGCTATGGATCAATTTCTATAGATGGTCTTGTGACCCAAAATGGTGAAAACTTGGTGATGATACTGGTGATGATACTGAGAGTAACATGATAAATTTGAAAACGGGGACAAATAATGTGTGCTCTATATCATGCCCCCTAATCCTAATATCTAATTGATTAAACTGTGTATCTAAATATCTGAGTAACTGGTATACCTATGTTAAAGTTGTATATCTACATAGAGTGTATATCTGAATACCTGTGTAAACTTGCATAAACTTGTATAGACCTATGCATCTGTATATATGAAAACCTATGAAAATATGCATAAACTTGTGTAGACCTATGTGTCTATATATCTACAAACCTATGAAAATCTATGTAAACTAGTGTCAACCTATAACCTATGAAAATATGCATAAACCTGTGTAGACCTATGTGTCTGTATATCTAAAAATCTCTGAAAATCTATGTAAACTAGTGTCAACCTATGCATATATATATATATATATATATATATATATATATATATATATATATATATATATGCAAAGGTTGACACTAGTTTACATAGATTTTTAGAGGTTTTTAGATATATATGTAAACTAGTGTCAACCTTTGCATATATATATATATATATATATATATATATATATATATATATCTAAAAACCTCTAAAAATCTATGTAAACTAGTGTAGACATGTGTTTTTAGATATATATACACTAGTTTACATAGCTTTTTAGAGGTTTTTAGATATATATATATATATATATATATATATATATATATATATATATATATATATATATATATATATATATATATATATCTAAAAACCTCTAAAAATCTATGTAGACTAGTGTAGACATGTGTGTTTTTAGATATATATATATATATATATATATATATATATATATATATATATATATATATTGTAGACATGTGCATCTATATATCTAAAAAATTGTAACTCTAAATGTCTGCCTAAACTTGTGTAGACTTGTGTGTTTGTATATTTGAAAACTTGTGTAGACCTGTGCATCTATATATTTGAAAGTTTGTGACCTTAATGCTTATGTAAACTTGTATAGACCCATGTGTCTGTATATCTGAATGAAACTTTGTATGTCTAAATCAATCTATGCATATTTTCCCCTCCTTTTGGTGAGAGAGCCAAGACTGTGATGAGGATATGTAACCAAAAGTGGTAAGGATAAATTGTGCCAGTGTTAATTAGCATTTTTAATGTTGTATTAGGTTTGAATAATGTATTTTTTGTGTTAGAGTTGATAATTTAGTGTATAATTAAATAAATTCTTAGTGTGTTGTATTGTTAAATATAATGTGATTATTTTTGCCATTTTTTATATTTGATAATGATGAGGGTATTGGTTTAATCAATATGGTACATGAATTGGAGATAAAATTCTCATGATATGGTGATAACAAGAGAGTTGTATTAGTTAGAGAAATTGGCGCATAGGGGTAATCTTAATAAGGTGGTATTGGGTGAGTTATGACTTAAATATGTCATTTTGATTCATTTACAATTCATTAGGATCATATGAGTTGAAAATGCTTTGTGTCTGAGTGAGATAAACATGTCGAAGAAATGAGGAGTTAGTTTGTCACATTATGAGGAGGTTGAGGCATGGATTTGGGTTGGGGAGGAGGTTTTCTTGGTAAGGAACTCAAACATTTTCCTATTTGTATCATCTTTGTTATATCTTTACTATATTTGTTGGAAAGGGACTATTTTTAGGGTTGTTTTACACATACTAGCATTAGTGTCCCATTTTGGGCATGACAGGACCGAAATTCCCTAAAGCTCTGACACAACTTGTCAAAATTAAGAGCACACATGATTACCATTGTATAAGCAACTTACATGCAGAAATAACCAGAAGAACAAATAACTATCAATGAGAAAACACACAGAATATGAGAGGCAACACACAATTGTATTCAAATCATTACAAAGGAAATTACAATAAAGAGATCACACTCTTCTTCCACCTCTGTGAGGCTTCCTCCTCAAGGGCTCCAAGTAATCTTCCCACCTGAGTAATCTTCTCTCATAGGTCACAACACACAGCTAACACAAGTTGTTCACCTCATTATACATCCAGTACAACCGAGTACGAACTGGTACTCCAAGTAGATCTAACCATGATCCTGCTTCTGATGTATTGTTGTCACCTTGGATCTTGCTCCCCTGCCGATCTCGTTTTGACCCTTGCATACACACATCCCTGCAGACCAACCTGATCTTACTTATCACATGTAGATCTCCTCCATGATCCTGCAACACCCTGCATATCAAACATGATCTTACATACATGGGGAATCCTACTTGATTCCACCATGGGAAGAACTCTCCAAGCTCCACACTTGGATTCTACAAGTTCAACACTTAACAATACAGCCCATGAGTCTATTATATAGATCTCATGCATACACTAATTTAGACAAGCGGCTCAAAGACTCGAACTGGTCTTTAACATGCAAACTCCACGTTCACTTAACTAACTATTCATCAACAGAAGTTTTGACCACTACAGGTGACCGACGTCGGTCCCTGCCTGACTGGAGGTGACCGACACCATCCGATCTCCTGTCGATGCCGGTTTCCTTTTGCACTCCCCTGACCGACGTCAGTTGTGGCCTGCCGATGCCGGTGACTGTCAAGCTGTGAAAACCTCCTGTTTGCCTTAGGTGAAGCTTTTAGCTCCACACCCTAACAATCTCCCACTTGGAGATAAAGAGCTGCACCTATACCCATACCAGTACTCTATCTAATTTGCATCCTGGCTTGTATTCCTCTTCAAGATCCCACTTGAAGACAACCCACCACACTCCTTGTGGTGTTAATCCTGTGCCTGAATTTCTTCATCCTCAGCTTACCTTCTTCTGTCGTTGCTATACTCCCACTTAATCAGAAACCCTGTGAATGACCTGTAATCAACAAACCACTAACCAGATCTGGGCATCTATTAGTCAAACTCGCTCTGAGAACGTCCAACCTCGCTCTGATACCATTTGACAGGACTAAATTTCCCTAAAGCTCTGACACAACTTGTCAGAATTAAGAGCACACATGATTACCATTGTATAAGCAACTTACATGTGGAAATAACCAGAAGAACACATAACTATCAATGAGAAAACACACAAAATATGAGAGGCAACACACAATTGTATTCAACTCATTACAAAGGAAATTACAATAAAGAGATCACACTCTTCTTCCACCTCTATGAGGCTTCCTCCTCAAGGGCTCCAAGTAATCTTCCTACCTGAGTAATCTTCTCTCATAGGTCACAACACACAGCTAACACAAGCTATTGTTCACCTCATTGTACATCCATTACAATCGAGTACAAACCGGTACTCCAAGTAGATCTAACCATGAGCATGCTCCTGATGTATTGTTTTCACCTTGGATCTTTCTCCCCCACCGATCTCATTCTGACCCTCGCATACACACATCCCTGCAGACCAACCTGATCTTACTTAGCACATGTAGATCTCCTCCATGATCCTGCAACACCCTGCATATCAAACCTGATCTTACATACATGGGGAATCCTACTTGATTCCACCATGGGAAGAACTCTCCAAGCTCCACACTTGGATTCTACAAGTTCAACACTTAACAATACAGCCCATGAGTCTATTATATAGATCTCATGCATACACTAATTTAGACAAGCGGCTCAAAGACTCGAACTGGTCTTTAACATGCAAACTCCACGTTCACTTAACTGACTGTTCATCAATAGTAGTTCTGACCACTACAAGCGACCGACGTCGGTCCCTGCCTGACTGGAGGTGACTGATGCTAGTTGATCTCCTACCGATGTTGGTTTCCTTCTATGCTCCCCTGACTGATGTCGATTGTGGCCTGCTAACATCAGTGATTGTCAAGCTGTGAAAACCTCTATTTGCCTTAGGTGAAGCTTTTAGCTCCATACCCTAATAGGGCATTACTCTCTAGGTCCTAGCACTAGTATCCAAGATGTAGCACTACAGTCCAGTGCTACTATCCTTTGGGTAATGCTAGTGTCCATTAGTCCCAATATGTGATGTTTAGCATTGTTGACTAGTTTATGCTGCGTTTTGTTATTTTTTAGGTTTAGTTTTATTTTGATGATATCTTATTTGATTTTAATTTTGTAACTAGATACCCATATGAGAGATTTATGCATAGGAAACATGATGGAGACCTTACAGGTTTTGACTTTAGCTGATGTAGAAATGAAGGTGCTTGAGAGAGCAGGCCTAAGACATGTTGCTTTCATAGATATTATGCCCTAGGATAATCATATTATTATTGCACTATGTGAAAGGTGGGATGTAAACACATGTAATTTCTAGCTACATATGGGTGAGATGACTGTGACATTAGAGGATGTATCTCAAATCTTATAGTTATTGATCTTTGGGTAATGGGCTATATTTTAGGAGGCCATGGATCCTCAGGATATACATCTAACATCTAGGTACTTCTCGACTATGATGGTGGTGGCTCATCATATAGGGAGTCAAAGTGATATATTGTTGACCATAAGTGTGATGGTTGATGTTCTACAATTATATAAATTTCTAGTTGTGTTGTTGTTGTCATTTGTTGTTATATATAGGAGTGGTGTCTTAATATATTATAGGATGCATGAGATAGTGTAGGACATCAAGGATCATAGTACTGTGTACTCCTGGGGGTCGTACCATGCTAGCTCATCTATATAAGGATTTATACCACTTTAAATAGGATATGAGTGGTGGGGGTATTGGTGCATTGACACTTTTATATTATTGGGTATATGAACACATAGATGTGAGTAAACAAGTGGCACATCCATGAGATGGATGGGCTCATCCATAGGTGTTTTCAAAGAGATGGACCAAGATAGGGCATGCACCAAGGAGGAGTACTACATAGTGTCGATAGCTACTAGATAGTTTGATAGCTGAGGATATCATTTGGATACCCTACATGAAATACCAATGGTGGCCTAAGAATAGTACATAATTGAGGCATATTCAAGTTATTTTTTAGATACATGGTTATTGGGATAATATATATGAGTAGTTTCAGTATAAGAGGATCACCTGATAGTTTAGTGTTGTACATGATGTGCCCCCAACACCTATGCTATGGTTGGGGAATTCTCAGGTTCCTGTGAGGCCATCTATTATTGAGCTATCTCATATGCCACTAACAGATCATGATCCTAAAATTGAGGTACCAGATACATATGATGTTAGAGTGACCAAGGCCTATGCAGCCTGATGGAGTGACCACATATGGGCACCTATGTTTCCAAGAGGTAGGATGATTATCAATGAGGTATCGGATGTAGAGCCATTGATCATTATTGATGATAAATTAGATAACATATTTGTATGTTATGTGTAAATTTGATGTCTTTATATTATAGTATTATTATGAATGATATGGATACTTGTAAGTGCAAGAGATGATGAGTATTGAGAGGTCACCATTAAGTTGGCACTATGTGAGTTAACATGACATATCCCAGATGATGTCATTGAGATGGATTGGTGGAGAGGGATACCAATGTTGTTGGGGTGCATGCCCATTTATTTGATTAGGGAGTAATAATGACTATGGCATTTAGGTGAGTGATGACAGACAAAGATGAGTTACGTGCTAAGTTGTAGAGGCGTACCATGCCTGCTCCTAATTCTATAGGTGGGGCTAGTAGTAATATAATAGATAATTACATATGACTTTGGAGAGAGTATGCTGATTTTATGGCTAATTTGGGAATGTACTAGGAGAGGGGTAGGTGTAACAATAAATTGAGTTCATGTAGAGATAATGGGGCCTCTAGTTCTAGTTTTGATTTATCTAAGAGTGAGAGTGAGGGAGTCAGTCGAAATAATGTTTTGAGTTGTGTGTGTGTGTGTGTGTGTGTGTGTGTGTGTGTGTGTGTGTGTGTGTGTGTGTGTGTGTGTGTGTGTGTGTGTGTGTGTGTGGTTTTTGTTTAATTTGGCATTGTGTAATGGTAATTGGACCTTTTTATATTGTGAATTAGTTTGATTGTTTTAAATTTTGATGTTTGTAATTTATTTCGATTGGAGTAAATTAATATATTTGTATATGTTTTATGAATGTTTTAGGCATCTGTGTAGGAGATTAATTTTTTGTATTTTATTAGTACATGGTTTTTTAAATATTCCATAAGATGTGAACATGTGTAACATGTGATGGTGATATGCCCTATTTGAACCCAGATGGCATGGAGAACTAATGACCATATTACTCATGTTGTCTTGATGTAGACATAGAATGTGAAACTAGAGTGGCCTGTAATGCATTTTTTGTATATGAATGTGTATACTTTGATGCAAAAAGATGTATTGGTTGACATTCTAAAACTACACTCTAATTTGTTTGATTTATTGAAAATATCGTAATCAATGTGTGAACTAAAGTTAGGTTCTGATATTTGTAATTATTTCCATATATCTTAATTGGTGTACATATTGGAGGTGCATTCAGAGCTTAATAGTTATTTTAATATATTTTAATTGTTTATTGTACCAAAATTTTGCCCTTGGGTTTGTAATTATTCCTAGATATTTTGATTGGCATAGACATTGGAGGTGTATTTTAAACTCTACGAACTAGCTGCCATCATTGTTGAGGTTGTGATGTATAGAACTAATAATAAATGGATGTCATAGAATTCATAGGGCTCATATGATGAGTAACCAATGGTTCCTTAAAATGACTATCTTAGGATAACTCCATCATATACGAGTGTGATGTAGGAGAGTGTGGTGAATGAGGTCTCAATATCCCCTGTGTAAACTCTATGATGCCTCTACTAAAATATTGGTCGATGTGACTTCAGATTTCATAACAATAATCATCTGAATTTACATTTATCCAATGAAAATGACAATAATGTTTATGTGGTACTCAGTGCAAATGGTGTGGCGGATGATGATTAGTTGAAGTAAGTATGAGCATTCCCCTATCTAATAGTGTAAGCAATATGTCATGAGGCCCAACCTTATCTAAAAATTATATAACCCCTCTATATATATCATGTGTTCTATTCACTATAGAAGGTGTTATGTAGAGTGTCTCTTTTCCCTTACTGGGTATTTTTATTGGTTATTTCTATTCCAATGGTTTCTAAATTGGAAGTGGAGTAGGCTCTTGTTCAAAGTTTGATGATTGAGGCTCTAAGGGGTCTATAGCTAAATCTACCTTAGATTGTGTAATTATTAATACCAACTATGCCTCTAATTATATATCTACATAATCTAAATGTTTGAATTATTTAGATGTATGATATATCAATCTCTCTTTGAGAAGATAGAATAAACTTATAAAAAAGATGTACTATACTACTAAATTTGTTGGTTGATAAATTAGCTGATGAAAACAAGCTTTGAACCAAATAATTTATTCCTATATAGGCTTTGTCTCACCCTAATGTAATTAATTTAATCTCTCGTGTGTGACTAGAGGTCCCTTATTCTATCTATAATGCCTGAGGAAGGCTATCTCTAGCTCCTTGTATGTATGTAAAGATCCACTGTATGGTGGAACCAATTTCGTGCTTTTCCATTTAGGGACTTTGAAAAAACTTGTAGTATAATCAACTTATTTGTAATATGAGCCATGATTTCTCATAATCCTGAAGGTATAAGTATGGAACTCCCTATCCATCAAATATAGGTAACATCGGTATATAAAAGTTGTGTGGTAACCTCATAGTTGAGATTCTACATGAAATAGGATTATTATGTATAACATTGGCCTCAACCTAAGATTTATATGTTTTGTTTTCCAAAGTGAGATGATGTACTTGTTTTTTCAAAGAACCCATAGCATGCATTAATTAAATTAACACTTGTGAAGGTATATTATCATTATCAAGAGGTTCATTTAATGCTTGAATTTTATTGTTGATTTTATCCATTGGCATATTGCATTGAAAATATTTTTTATAAAGGGTTGGTGTGCTCTCAATAACCTTTAGAGGTGTGATAGCTTGGACCTGGTTAGAGGGAAATTAACTATCACCCTCATTTAGGTTTTTTTTATAAATAGATTCTATTTTAGTAAGGGGGTTAAAGGGGATTCACTTGTATCTTTTAAATTTTTAAGTTATGAAGGAGTATCACATACTAGTTGAATAAAAGGTGATTTATTCTCTAGTGAATGTAAATTATGCATATAAAATTGTGTGTGTGTGTGTGTGTGTGTGTGTGTGTGTGTGTGTGTGTGTGTGTGTGTGTGTGTGTGTGTGTGTGTGTGTGTGTGTGTGTGTTCACATGTGACATATTATTTGATTGAACAAGAGAGACATGTGAGGTAAGAGAAGAAGTAAAAGGTGTATATTCTATGTCATCTTCATCATAATGAAAATAATCATTATTATCCCATGGTTCATCAAAATCATAATTTTATTAATTTGAAGTAATAAGAGTAGAAGTATCATCCACATGCTCATTATGAGAAAGAGAAGAAGAAGATTTTAAATTTTTACTATTATTCAATGTATCATCATATGTAGGTGTAATGCAAGGCATTTGCTCACTAGTAATTTTTGAAATGCAAGCATGATTATCACTTTCAATTTTGGAATTAAGGGAAGGAGAAGTAACAACCATGTTTTATTTTTGCACATTATAACATAATGAGAAGATTTGGATACATTTAAATTATCTATTTGTTGTAAACAATCATTACATTGAGCTTGAAATGTGAATGAGGGTGATAAATTAATTTCATCTACCTTAGTTTGTGCATTGCTAAAAGGTATAATATCTTTTGTATTTGTTTTTTCAAATGTAATTGAGAAGGGTAAATAAGATGCATTGTTCCTATATAATTTAATTGAATCATGTAAAATTGATTTCCATGTAGTGCACTTATATTGATTTAATTTGAATAATAAAGCAACAAAAGTAGTTGAAAATCTAGGATCACATTGGATTAAAACACTACCAACAAGAGGTTTTTTTGGCATTATATTGTTAAGTTGATTTTTAGGTGTAAGAGAAGAGTAAGAGGAAAGAGAATATGTTGTATCTAATGTATCCTTGTGTTCCTTTATATCAGCATGCTCATAGTAATCCTCATAGCCATCATTATAACAATAGTCATCATCATTATAAATGAAGTCATTATTATGCTCTAATGTATAGTCTTGAAAAGTATTCCATTCATTATTATAATCATGAGAGAAATTCAAGAATGCATCAAGTGGATGATGGGTAGAAGACTTTTTAGATGCCATTTTAAACTTGCCAAATAAGATAGTGTAAACCAATAATGATAAACACATAAGAGGTAGAATATAATATAACATAAGTATGTGTGCAATATGTTATTTTTTTAACAAAGTTTGTAATAGAAAATAGGATTGTGATTGAAACCCTAATTGCTAATATTTGTGTGTATAGGGACTTAGTATATGGATCTAGGGTTTTTGATTTAGGGTTATGTTGTAAATATTTAAATTAAATTAGCTAGGTTAGGCTAAAAAATAAAAAAATCAGCTTTTTGTAACCCTAAGGAAAATTAGGGGTTTGAAGCAATATTCCAAGTAAGATGGGTTCACCAAATGATTTAACCTTTTAGGGTTTTTACTATGTAAATCCTAAGCTAGATTAAAGGGATAGGTCTATTGTTAATATGGAATAAAATTAGAATTTATTGATTCTATGGAACTTTCCCAAAATAGTAATTACAAGGTGAAAAAGAACTTATCTAGAAATACATAGAGTTTTTCATAGATCAAAATACTAGAGATGATTGAGTATACATATGGAAATATTTCATATTTTAAATATTTATCAATATTTGGCTCCAAACAGTAGTTCCCCTCTTAAGAAATTAGTGTCATGTGGCACTAGTGTCCAATTCTAGTGCTAATGTCCTTTCTGTAATGACTGCCTATAACTTTCAAGGAAGCTGTAGGAGTTTCTAAAGGTCCTATGTGTGATTTTATATTATGTGAGGGATCATCTATGTCACTTTTTTATCTAAATCTTCTTCATAACCCTAATTAATACCTTCACACATGAAACATTGAACTAATTAAATGCAAAAAGGATAAAAAATTAGGTTGTGGTATGTTACAATTGCACAGAGTAGAACCCCTATTGTTATGGTCATTGCCTACATTAACCCTAATGTTAGGAGTCTTATATTACTTGTAGTTCTCCTTTAGTAAATGTGCACCATCAACTTGCACACTATGCTAGAATGAATCTCACCTAGGACCTTCTTTGATCAAGCATGCAAATGTCTAGGTATGAAAATTGAGTAGTATGCAGAGTATTTGAGTTGTAATATTGGTTGATTTTATGTAAATAAGTGCCAAAATAGTAATTTCTAGATGTAAAATTCATTTTTAGGCTCTTTATATAGGAAGATATTTGTTTTGAATATAATACCTTATTCATTGGTTGATAAGTTGTGAAAAAGATATAAAAAACATAAGAGAAGGATCATAGAGGGGTTAAGACTCAGACACAAGTAAAAATGCTTGTTAGACACTTAAGCCACAAGTGAAAACTAGATCCATGTGGTGTTATTATCTTGAAAGTAGCACTAATGTCCTAACACTCAAAATAGAGCAAAATTTAGGGAAGACAGGCTAGGGGGCCTTGGGACTAGGAAAATTTGACTTGTGACTGCTAAGACTATCAAAAATAAGGAAAAATAAGATATATGAGAGATCAAAATATTCAAGATGACCATACGAACAAGGACTATAACCATCACTAATAATCTTATTTGAAAGAGCAATAAAATACATAGTACTTGGGGTTGTTTGACCAAATTAGGGTCTTTACACTGATATTATTTTAGGAGTGCAGTGGCTCACCACTTTGGGAACTATTGAGATGAATTTCCAAGAACTATTCATGAGGTTCTATTTAGATTGTAGGATATTTGAACTATGTGGGTTATGGGCTAAATCTCCACAACTGGTTAGTTCCCATGATATGATGAAGATTCTCAGAAAAGGTGTAGAATGATTTGTGGCATGCTTATTTTCAATAGAAGTTCAACCAACCAAAGAGTATCCACATCCTAATTTTCAAAGGGTGTTGGATGACCATTATGTTGTTTTTAGTGACATGCCAAAAGGAATTCCTCCAAGTCATGTGCATGATCATGCCATCAGGCTCATTCTGGGAGGTACACCACCTAACATCAGAACCTACAGGTATCCCTATGCCTAAAAGAGTGAAATTGAAAATATGGTACATGATATGTTGGAGGAAAGAATAATCAAACATGGTCAAAGTGAATATTCCTCATCAGTAGTCATGATGTGGAATAAGGATGATAGTTGGAGGATTTGCCTAGACTATAGAGAACTCAAAAAGTACACCATCAAAGATAAGTTTCTTATTCTAGTAATTGATAATTTTATAAATGAATTGCATGGTGTTTTTTATTTTACTAGGTTAGACCTTTACTCTGGGTATCATCAGATTCACATATGTGATGAGGACATACCTAAAACAACTTTTTAAACTCATGAAGGCCATTATGAATTTATGGTCATGCCTTTTGGCCTCACAAATGCACCATCTACATTTTAGAGTTTGATGAATATTTTTTTAGGCTATTTTTGATAAATATTGTATTAGTTTTTTTTATGATATCCTCATGGACAAAAAAAATTAGGAAGATAATTTGAAGCATGTGAAACAGGTACTTTTAGTTATGGAACAACATCAATTTTATGTCAAACCTTCCAAATTTGGTTTTGGTGTCTAAGAGGTGGAATACTTGGGTCATATTGTTTCACATGGAGGAGTGAAAGTTTATCCTAAAAAATACAAGTGATGATGTAGTGGCAGGTTCCCAAGACCCTCAAAAACCTTCAAGGATTTTCTGGGTTAATTGGTTAATGTCGTAAGTTTGTTAACAATTATGGTAGCATTGCATCCCCACTCATCTCTTTGTTGAATAAATATTGTTTCCATTAGACTGATTCAACTACCAACATGTTTGAATAGTTGATAATGGCTACATACATAACTCTAGTTTTGGTTACTCCTAATTTTTAAAAAACTTTTATTGTGGAGTGTGATGCATTGGGATATGGCATGGGGGCTATACTCATGCAAGAAGGTAGATCAGTGGCATTTAAAATTTGACAACTAAAGTAAAAATAGGCTCAAACCAATCTATGATAAATATATGATGGACATTATTCATGTAGTGAAGTAACAAATACCTTATCTTATGGGTCGTCACTTTTAGATAAAGACTGATCATGACAACCTCAAATATTTTTTGAATCATTGATTATCATATGAAGAACAAAAAAATGGATGGATAAAATGTTAGGATATGATTTTGTAATAGTGTATAAGAGAGGAAAAGAGAATGTAGTGGAAGATGCCCTCTCCTGACGTGATGAATTATTTGAGGCATTGTTATGCATCATGACCATGTGGCAGGCAGATTGGCTAGAGGAAGCAAGATCTAAATGGGAGAATGACAATGCTACCAAGGATTTGATTCAAAATATTCAGCAGGGTTATAACAAATATTAAAAATTTACATGGAAGGGGAACACATTATTGTATAAAGATAGATTATACCTTTGTAATCATTCTCTCCTCAAACATAAAATTCTTTAGGAAATTCATGCCTCTCCACTTGGAGGTCACTTCGAATTTTTGAAAACTTATCATAGAATCAAGAAAGATTTTTTTTGGGAAGGACTTAATGAGATGTCTAGAAATATGTGGTTGAATGCATGGTATGTCAACAAAACAAAGGTGAAGCCATTAAGACCTCAAGTCTTTTTTAGATTTTATCCATCTCTAGCCAATGTAGGGAGGAGGTTTTATTGGATTTCATTACGGGGTTACCACAGTCTAAGGGTAATAATGTTATCATGGTAGTTTTGGATCGACTCACCAAGTATGATCATTTTTATTCCTTATCAAAGCTATTTTTTGCTAGTACAATAACTTCTACTTTTATCAATAAAATTCATAAATTACATGGTACTCAAAAGATCATTGTAAGTGATAAAGATAAAATATTTACTAATAATTGTTGGGAAAAATATTTACATGTTTGGGAAATTAGTTAGTTCATAACTTGTCCTATCATCTTTAATCTAATAGACAAATAGAGATAGTTAATAAATGTATAGAAGTGTATCTTCAATGTTTTGTTTCTAAAAAATAGGATAAATGGGTTCATTAGCTGCCACTTGTTGAATGGTGGTATAACACTTATTTTCATACTTGTTCCAAGATGGCTCCCTTTGTGGCATTGTATGGGTATCACCCTTCATCCATCACTTCAGCTTTGACGATGCATCCTAAGGTTTGAAATGTTGAGGAACACATTCACCACCAACATAAGGTATTATTTAGTTTACGAGAGAATTTAGCAATAGCACAAAATAAAATGAAGTAATAAACATATCAACACCACAGTGAGCAGAATTTTAACATAGGTGATTGGGTCTTTATGCATTTTTATCCATATAAGCATAAAAAAGATACAAGAAATCACTTAAGTATTATGATCCTTATCAGATCTTTCAAAAAATTGGTAATGTGGCTTATAAGATGGAATTACCCTCATCCATTTGCATACAACTAGTATTCCATGTAACTTTCCTGAAGAAGGTAATTAGACACGGAATTTTCACTCAAACTAAGTTACTTGAATTAAATGAATAACATTGATTCATTATGGATCCTAAAGAGATCCTTCACATTGTTAAGAATTTAGGTTTTACATTATGGGTATTTACCAAAAGGTAAATAGTAACTGGTTTGTTAGTTAGTTAGTATTTGGTTAGTAATCAAAATATTGTTATATAAATAATATTATGATAATAGTATATATTATGGTTTAGAAATATTGTTTATATTATTTTAACAATATATCGTAAATAGGATTTTGCATAATTATAGGATTTTGGGTGAGATAAATTAGAGGAGAAAATATAGGAATCATATTCCTATATAATTGTAATGTGTCCCAATTGAATTAGAATAGAGAATAGAATAGAATATTATTATGTGAGTAAATTTTTTTATGTTCAGCTTTATAGTGCATGAATTAATTCTTTGTTTGGCTCTTTGAATTCATAACACACACACACACACACTAATCAACTATAGACCAGATCCATTAAGGAGTATTTGATCAAATGAAAGAACGTGCACTCTGAATATGCAACATGGAAGGATGAAGCATTCATGTAGCAACATCCTAGTTTGATTCAATGTTGAATACAACATTGTTTTTAATGAGATGGGCATGTTACTCCCTTAACCTATAGTGCATCTAGGGATATGTATGTCCGAATTTTGGTTTACATAACTTCATATTATATTGTTGTATTTCTCAATGCTCTCAGTGTGGTTGGCTTACGAAATAACCATGGATAAGTAGAGTATATATAAGAGGTAATGGTTATCCTTTTATCATCATATAGTGAATTCTATTCTTATTGCATTGTTGTGGAGGTTGCCCCATCAAAGTGGCTTAGTCATAATATTCAAGTATTTTGATATTTCACCAATTATTGTTATGAATATACTTATTTTGTTCTTAATTCTATGATATATAATTATATTATTGTAAATCATCTAAGTAATTTCATTACACGTCAAATTACTTATTTTTTTACTAAGTGCTAGACTAAGAGTTTTTTATTAATATAGAATTACAAGTGAACCTAAATGCTCCTATAGCATACACCTTGGTTAAAAAAAGAAACATGAGCTCCTACTTATGTGCCTTCTAAGAGATATATTTTAGGTATTCCTTTCTTTTCAGCTTCTCATGAGTTTGGACCTTTTAATATCTGTTAAAATTTTCTAACTATCAAATATTGATCCCTTAAAATTTTCATTCAAGTAATATAATATATCAAGAGATTGACAAACATGTTTCCTCAACTATATGAAGTCAACAATATATATGGATCTCTCTTTCACATGTTTCATCAAATAATGCATTTCTTTCAACATGGGCAGAATACAACACAATGTTAGTAGAGTTTCAAAATATGTCAAATGGTGCAATAAATCTTTTGCCTTGTCAACATCCATCTTATATTTAAGCATAAAACCTATCAATGTTTGATATTCTTAAAATATTCTACATTCAGGCCCTCATACATAGAAATCCATCTTGTATCAACATATTTTAATTGTTTTTTACCATCAGTCACTCCAATCGCAAATTTCTGAAACTCTAAAAACCTTTTTGAACTACTTAGACATGTACATGTGCAAGTCACAGATAAGCTCCTCCAATTTTTATACATTTTTAAATGTGATAATAATTTTTTAATCAAGATTCATTCTATGTGCCATTCAATGAATTGGAGTCGTATATGGGGCAACTATTATTTGTAGGCAAACACATAGACTAGTTTTCTTTCCCTACAACTAATGCATTGCCTACATCAACACACACTAACTTGGTACCTATATCATAATAATTCATACTAATAATATCTACCAAATTAGAAATAACCAATTTGGAAAGGTTCTCAGCATTACAATTTTCCTTGATTTTACTTACAAGTAATAGGTGAGGTTTTCTTGAATGGTTCTCAAATGTATAAGCATGCATGTAAACACATGATATGTTGTCAACTATTGTTACCTCATCATGGATAGTGAGATAAACCATGTTACTTTTAATTTTTTATTTAAATACTACTTTTTAATCATTATAAGGCAATTTGCCATATCCCAAGCACTGTTATCTACCAATGTGATTGAGGAATGTTATACAAGCTAATATGCTGAAATAAAATCTTGTAATTTGAAAAATCAGAGATTGGTTTGCCTCTTTTTAGAATGTGATATAAAGTGGAAAACTATATATTTTTTCCAATAATATTAGATTGAACAAGTTTTTTGAATTGAGATATAATTTTTCTTTCTTTCTCAAGGAGGTGTCATTGATGTTTCTGATGATTTTCATACTCTACTGCATAACATTGATGCATGCATTCTTTTGAATTTTTCCATATCACTATTCTTTATATTTGTTCATCTTTGTCTTTTACCTTCTCATATATATTTGCCATAATGTTTCTTAATTGTGTCCAACTTGATTTACATTTTGTGTTCCTTTCCAAGTTTCCAACTGCATATTATACATTTGCATTCTACTGATGTATCGGTACTATTTTTTGGCTGTACAAGTTCAATGAATGGATATTTTTATACTTAGTCAAAATAAAATGACCTTATAATTATCCATGCACTCTTATTTTGCATAAAAATTTTAGTACTTTTTTCAACTAAATGTTGTGTTGGCTAAGTAGAAATATCATCTAGCATTAGGTAATCATCATTAACATCAGTAAATTCTTTCACTTTCCTTTTATTTGAATTCCATGGGGGTGTTTCAAATTCATAACCTAGCACATCTTCCAATGGACTCATATCTTCAAAAGGGTTATTAGTGGGTTTTACATAGAAAATTGTTATAGAAATTTTGATTATTATTGAATATTTTTCATTATTATGAAAGTGTAAATAATTAAAAATATAATAAATTATATAATATTTAGTAATCATGTTTGGAATTTCGTACATAGTGATGTCTTCCAATGAAGGCATATCTTCGATACTATTATTATTGGGTTCTACATGAAAAATTGTTGTAGCCTGATTAATTATTAATAAATGTTAATACAAAAGTGCAAATAAATAAAAAATAGTAAATCATAATATATTTATTACCTTGATTTGGCATTTCATACAAAGGTACATCTTCTAGTGCAGGCATATATTCAAAACAGTTATTAGTGGGTTATGCATGCAAAATGGATATAGACCTTGTCATTATTAATGAATAAATATGAAGTTAAAATAAATAATAATACTATAAATTATTTAATATTTCTTACTTTTGTTTGGCATTTCATACCCAGGAATGTCTTTTAGTGGAGGCATATCTTCAAAAGAGTTATCAATGGGTTATGCATGTAAAATAATTATACACCTTGTCATTATTATTGAATCAATATGAAAGTTAAAATAAATAACAATACTATAAAATTGTAAATCAATATTCAATACCTTTGTTTGACATTTCATACCTAGGTACATCTTCTAGTGGAGGCATATCTTCAAAAGAGTTATCAGTGGGTTCTACATAGAAAATGGTCATAAATCTTTTAGTTATTATTGAACCTTAATAAGAAATTGAATAAATTAAAAATAATGGATAATTATATTTTTAGTACCTATGTTTAGTGTCTAGATAAAATAAGATAATAGGTTATTTTAATTTTGAAATTTCCCATACACCTTAACATTCTCATTAAAATCCATCGAATCAACCCTATCGAAGCCTGACATCATAATGTTGATGCTTAACAACAAGGTGCCAATGAATGATAATAGTATGTTGATGCCTAATAGTAGAATGATGATGCCTGATAGTAGAAGACTGACATTGGATATCAAAATGTTAATCCCTGATAGTAAGGTACCAACACCTGATAATAGTATGTTGATGCCTAGAAGTTGAATATTGATGCCCAACAACAAAACACTAACACTTGATAACAAAATTTAGATAATTAATAACACAATGTTAGTGCCTAACAACAATGTGCAAATGCATGACACTAGTATGTTGATTCCTAACAGTAGAATGCTGATGTATAATAGTGAAATTCCATCATATGATAACAAAATTCAGACACTTAACAACACAATGCTAATGCCTAATAGTAAGGTATTGATGCCTGACAATAGTATGTTGATGCCTGACAAAAGAATGTTGATTCCTAACAACAAAACACTGACACTTGATAGTAAAATTTAGATGCTTGACAACATAATGTCGATAACTAATAGCAAGGTGTTGATGCTTGATAATATTATACTAATGCCTGATATCAAATACAGAAGTTTGATAGTAGATACTAATGTGAATACCATTCAGGAAAAAAAACTTAATTGTATCAAATATTTAAATTTAAAAGAAGTATTTAATATATTATATATAGTGGTGAATGCACCTAGATTAGCTTTTGAGGTGCCGATGAAATATATGTATAAGAGGATATTTATTTTAAAAATTAAGTGATGGTACGTGCACAGAGTTGGGGGACAATTCCATTAACATTTTATGTAATACAATCATGTTATTAAATAACATGATGGTGTTATTTAATTAACATGGTTGCATTATTAAAATTATGGCTCAGTAATTATCGAGCCATAACATATACGCATTATTGTAAATTCAAATATGTGTATTTGTTTTATAACACGTGCATGTTATATAGTGAACTATACAATGCATATGTATTATCTAACACATACACATTGCTTTGTTATAAATCCAAAACTAACTCCATGAGCATTTGGGAGTTATACATGAAGCCAACTTTCTCTATAAGTTTATATTTACTACTCTAAATGTTAAGTATGAGACATTTAATTTCTTATACTTTAAATTTATTTTAGTAAATATAATAAATTAGGGTCACTCAGCATATGATAGAGTTGGTCTCATATTTGCATGCCTTACAATGTAGAAAATAATATTTTAAAATCCAATCAGGTCAGTACTTAGGTATTTTTAGGGTATAAGTATTAAACCTAGGGATTTCAAGACAACTTTTGCAACTGATATCCATTTTTGATAAACATATAGTCATTTTTTTAGTTTTTGTGTCTTCTGGATTGATTCCTAGCATTTCTACGAGTCTTAGGTTTGTCAAAATTGAAGTTTTCAAACCACTCACTTTAAAATTGATGAAAATTGGTGTGATTGGGGTAGCATAGGTCATATTGATAACCTACACACATCAAACAACCAATTTTTGTTAATTTCACTTGTTTATCATCCTTCCCTCATCCTTTATCACTTCCTACTCATACCTCATCACCCCTAATCACTCCCTCATTGATCCTCACTATGCCCCATCATCCCTAATAAATCACTCCTTCCCCCTCCTGATCCCTCATCACTCTCTCATTAACCCTCACCATCCCTCATCATCTTTAATCATTCCCTCATCATCCCTAATCACTCCCTAATCATCCCTCATCATCTCTAATCACTCTAATATTTACATTCACAATTCTTCATCATTTATAATCACTCTTTCATTTCCCCTCACCATCCCTCATGATGCAGAGCCCTATTGCATACTCTTCTTGTCCAAGATCTTTGCCAATATCCACATAGCTTTTAATTTGTCTTTTATTGCTTGATCTCTATCTTTGGAACCTACACACATTTTAAATTCACATTTGAATTTTTTTCATTTCATTTATTCTCCACCATTCTTCAAATGGTCTCACTAAACTCTTCATTCTCTTCTCTTTACTTAATGCATTCAATCTCTCTTACTTTGAGACTATCCCCCTTACTAGTCTTTACACTTTATAAAAACTTGGATAAAATATTATCTCTAGTTCCTTAGGATTTAATAGGGCTCTGACAAACTTCCTTCCACTCATTTGAGTTCTCTCTAACTTATTCTCAACCCTACTTAACCTCTCAACACAGTCCTCATATCATACACTACCTCTTAATCTATCATAGATTCTTCTTGTATGGACTCAAATAATCAAATAAACCTAATTTATGGATACCCTGTAATATATCCCATTTATTCATAAAGTTCCAGGCTTTGGTTCAACTATTTGATAACTTCTTTTGGATCTTTCTACTCTCGAATTAGGTCTTTAGGTTTCCTTCTACCTTGTCTACCACACAGTCCTCCCCCATCCATACTTACACAAATTAAAAATACTATACTATATTTATGCATGTTTAACTCAAACTTTTCACCAAATTTCATGAATTATTGACAGTTACAACTCCTAAAAACTCACTTTGAAAGTAAAAACCCTAATATAGGGTTTGGATTGGTTTCATAGACTTGAGAAGGGTAAAATGATATTTCAATCTTCCAAAGGTGTTTATAATGGATTTGACTATTGGATTAAATTTTATTTGACCCTATTCACATTTTTTAAGGGTTATATTTCCATTTTTAAGCTACAGTAGATTGACTTAACC
Source organism: Torreya grandis (assembly GCA_037957365.1). Lineage (NCBI taxonomy): Eukaryota > Viridiplantae > Streptophyta > Pinopsida > Cupressales > Taxaceae > Torreya > Torreya grandis. The sequence continues at coordinate 577,737 of JARHVA010003364.1, forward strand.
AAATTTGAATAGACTGTGTACTCAATCATAGGTATCTAGTAATCTGAGAGCAGGTTATTGTTAGGTGACCCCTTATCCAATGGAAGCACAATTGATTACTTATTTATAAGCAATTAAACACAAAATTATACCAGAATGATAAAGTAACTAGAAACTTGAAACAGCAAAGAATTTGAGAGACAATACACACTCTTGTATTAGATATTACTAGAAGAAAATACAATAAGGAAGATGCCACTTCTTCCTCCACCTCAAAGGCTTGCCACACCTCAAGACCTTCTTCCCTCTCTCTCTTGCTCAACACAAAACCAACTCTACAACCTGAGTTGCTATCCCTCCTTGAATGCTTCAGCTGATCTCCTTGACCTTACACCTGTAGATCTCCTTGACCTTGCTTGCTTCAATGCTTTCACTTGATCATTACAATACATGCCTCATGGGTCTTTAAATAGAATCCCATGGTTACAAAAATAGAAATCTAACTACTATAATTAGACACGCAACTCGTGACTTAAATTAGCCCCTTAACATGCAAACACTCAGTTCAACTAACTGTTCGTGCAATGAACAGTTCTAGAACGCACAGGCAACTGACACTGGTCCCTGCTTAACTGGTGCTGCCAACATTGGCCGACTCTTTGCCGTCACTGGTTTCCTTCTCCACTGTCTGTGATCGACGTCGGTCATGCTGCCGATGCCAGTTCTTTTGGTTCTTCAGCATCCTCTTCTTTGTGTCTGCAAACAGTTGAAGCTTTTAGCTCCACACCCTAATAATCTCCCACTTGGAGATAAATAGCTGCTACTGTACCTATACCTGTACACCATCTATTTTGTTCCTTTGGCTCTGTATCCCTCTTCAAAGTCACTCTTGAAGACCAACCACCACGCAAACCTATGATGCTATACCTCTCACTTATGCCACAAGAATTTTGCTGCTCCCAAATTCTTCATGACATACTTCTGAAACAACTCTACCCTTAGCTCAGAAAACTCCCTATATATGAAACCCTGTGAAAAGTAACACAATACAGTAACAGGATAATGTAGCTAATATTATCCAACCTGGTAAAGATAAAATACAATGGTTAAACCTCCATTGTCTGCAGCCTAATCAAGACCATATACCATAGCCTTCTATCTCAGATGTCCATCCACTCTCTTCTCTAAAACGGGAATCCATCCCTCTATCCAGTGCTTTCTTCCAGCTGACAACTCTACCAACAAATACCTATTTGGCTCTACTCCAAGGACTCACACTCCTCATCCATGTCAAGCTCCCACTATTTTTGGATTCTACCTGCATTGCTTCTTCTATCTTCTTAGTTCTTGACTATCAGTAAGCAATATAAAGAAGGTGAACAACGAATATGAGGTTCACATACCTTTTTTGACCTCTATATGGGTGTTTGAGACTCCTTGACAGCTAACTATCCACCCATCATCCGTTCCAGTGACCGATATCGGCCATCTCCCAGTCTGCTCCCGACTGATGTCGATTCCTTGCACTGACCTTGACTGCCGACATCGTTACCCTTGGCCGACGTCGGTGTCCCCCCTACCAATGTCGATCCTGATGACTGACGTCGGACTTCTCCTACCCGAACTACCGACCCTGGTGGTCTGCACATGACCGATGCCGGTGTCTGGATGACCGACGTCAGTTCCAAGTGACCGACGTTGGTGCCTGTGTGTTCCTGTAAGTGATGAATTCTTCATCCATGAGCTAATCTTGGATCAGATCTCTGTCCATACTACCCTGCTCAAATTTATTCAGTGCCTATAAATATTCTCTGGCCTTCATCTCCTCCAAAAACACCAAGACTTCCATGTTCTTTTCAAAAGCATCAAATTTCCTTTTCCTGCAATGAACTCTATCTATGCTTTCTAAATTTGAACACATACCTTTTGAATCAAGAACTTCCATTCCATTCCTATTCATGTGACCCAGCCTATTAGACCACATCTTTGAATCTACACCAGAAGTAGAATCAGTAATACAAGTAGATAGATAAAGAGTACCTACTTTCTTACCTCTAGCTAAAATAAGTGCTCCCTTTGTAACCTTCCAAGAGTCCGCTGTGAGGGTTATTGTGCATCCCTCATCACCCAACCTTCCTACAGAAATCAAACTCCGCTTCAAAATTGGAACATGCATGACCTCCTTCAACACCCATGTGTTGTCAATCTACAATCTTAGCTGCACTTTCCCTTTGCCAACTATCTGACAAGGCATACCATCCCCTAAATAGAGCACTCCAAAGTCTCCCTGTTCATACTCATGAAACAAATCTCTGTTTGGGGATGTATGAAAAGATGAACCAGAATCTAAAATCCATGATCCTACCTGACTATCCAAAGAAAGTATGAGAGCATCCTGTACCATGATATTAGCAACTTTTTCTTCTTCTTTACCTTCAAGTTGATTCTCTTTATCTCGCAACCAACACTCCTTCTTTGTATGTCCTTTCTTTCCACAAAACCAGCAAGTAATACCTTTGGACTCAGATCTCCTTCCCGACCTTGATTTCCCTTGCTCAATCTTCTCCCTTTGCCTTCCCCTGCTTTCTGCACTTAGAGCATTCCCTGATGATTCACCTATGCTTCTCCTGCGTATTTCCTCATTCAAGATCACACTCACAACATCATCAACTTTTAAGATTTTAGAAGCAGATGTAGAATTACTTACTGCCATAACCAAACTGTCCCAACTTTCAGGCAAAGAACATAAAATCAAGAGAGTCTTTACCTCATCATCAAAAACAATATTGACTGAAGCTAATTGGTTTACCAAACCATGGAAATCACTGAGATGAGTATGCACCGATCCACCTTCCTGCATTTGCAAAGTAAATAGCTACTTCATAACATATACCTTATTAGAAGCTGAGGGCTTTTCGTATAAATTCACCAAGGACTTTATCAACTCTTTCGTTGTCTTGCACTGTGATAAGCTGGAAATCACAGACGATGCAAGGCTCAACCTTATGGAACCGAGAGCCTTCCGATCAAGAACGTTCCATTCTTCATCCTTCATATCTGTGGGCTTGCATGCAACCCCACCCAATGGTAAGTACAGATCCTTTTGATACAAATAATCCTCAATCTGCATCCTCCAGTGATGATAATTCTTGTCGTTAAACTTCTCCATTCGTAGCTTACTTTCTTCTGCCATTGTTGAACTCCCACTCAATCAAAAAACCCTGTGAATGACCTGTAATCAAAAAATAACCTGCTTCCTACAAACCGTAGCTCTGATACCAACTGTTAGGTGACCCCTTATCCAACGGAAGCACAATTGATTGCTTATTTATAAGCAATTAAACACAAAATTATACCAGAATGATAAAGTAACTAGAAACTTGAAACAGCAAAGAATTTGAGAGACAATACACACTCTTGTATTAGATATTACTAGAAGAAAATACAATAAGGAAGATGCCACTTATTCCTCCACCTCAAAGGCTTGCCACACCTCAAGACCTTCTTCCCTCTCTCTCTTGCTCAACACAAAACCAACTCTACAACCTGAGTTGCTATCCCTCCTTGAATGCTTCAGCTGATCTCCTTGACCTTACACCTGTAGATCTCCTTGACCTTGCTTGCTTCAATGCTTTCACTTGATCATTACAATACATGCCTCATGGGTCTTTAAATAGAATCCCATGGTTACAAAAATAGAAATATAACTACTATAATTAGACACGCAGCTCGTGACTTAAATTAGCCCCTTAACATGCAAACACTCAGTTCAACTAACTAACTGTTCGTGCAACAAACAGTTCTAGAACGCACAGGCGACCGACGCCAGTCCCTGCTTAACTGGTGTTGCCGATGTCGGCCGACTCTCTGCCGTCACTAGTTTCCTTCTCCATTGTCTGTGACCGATGTCGGTCATGCTGCCAATGCCGGTTCTTCTGGTTCTTCAGCATCCTCTTCTTTGTGTCTGCAAACAGTTGAAGCTTTTAGCTCCACACCCTAACAATTATTTTTTCTAATTCATTCCAAAAAGGGTTATAAATCAACATGAATGTTTAAAATCCTTTGCACAATGTTTACATGCTTTAAAAAATCAATTCCTTCCATCTATAACACTCAATTTGCCAATTTTCATCAGATACCACTTTCATTGTGTTAAGTTTCTTAATGATTGCAAGATTGTGTTAGTTTTATTTTTTCTCATCCAAATATATGAAAGATATTTGAAAGCATATAATACTTCATTATCATATGATAATCAACTCACCAACATATACATTTTAATTTTCACTCCAATACATGCATATACCTTCTCACACAGATGTATACTCAGAACTTTTGTTCATAGAAGACATGGTTGTGTTGTTTAACACAGAATGTCCGAAGAAGAATAACAACATACAATGTTTAAATAACATTAAGGAATTATTATGTAAAGTTAATAATTACTCATACATTCCAAAATCCCACCAAATAGTATATCTTCTTCCACAAGACTTACACCTTCACTAAGATTTCAAGGCACAATTTGTAAAAGCACAAGGTATATAATTTATAATTTGAACATTCAAAAGATTTGAAAATCAAATGATAAATGCTATAATCACCAGAAAATAAAAAATATTTTAAACTTACCACTCAAACAAAGATCAAAAATAAATGGTTACTAATCATGTTTCATGATCCTGCACACTGTCAACAATCTTTGCACATATTCAAGAATATGCAGGGTTTATTTGCTTTCTTGTCTATAAATAATCAAAACTTGTCTTTATTCACTTGTTTGGGGTTATTTAAATTCATCCTTTATAATCCTACCCCCTCTAACTCTCTTTAATCTAACTCTAAATACAAAATAAGACATGGACAAGACTCTTATTACCAAATAACCATCAACTAAATTCTAACTTCTTTTGTATGTTGAGAGTGTCCTCAACTAACTCAACTACTAACATATTTCTCAAATATGAGTTTATTTATATGTGTTATAGCATCATAAAATCCTTGATAAAGTCTAACCACACCAAATTTAACATTGGACTTCTTGAAACAAGATTGAAGTCTCTATGAAAGTTCAAAAATTCAAATGAAAGATTTGGCAAAAAAGTCCAATACAACTCTAATTCAAAATTGACACAAAACTAGAAACTTAGAAAGACTCATACAAACTTCTTATGACCTTGACCACCTTATAAAAACTCTAAACATGTAAACTAGATCACTATTTATATTGGGTAGTGTTTCTCCTGCATCACCTCATCATCCCTAATCACTGCTTCATCATACCTCATCATCTCTAATCACTCATTCCTCATCTCCCCTAATCACTCCCTCATTAATCCTCACCATTGCTCATCATCCTTAATCACTCCTTCATCTTCTCTAATCACTCCTTCATTGACCCTCACCATCCTTCATCATCCCTATTGACTCCCTCATCATCTCTACTCAACTCCTCCCCATCTCTCCTCATCCTTAATCACTCCATCCAATACCTTGATGGTGGTATTTTATTTGAGTTTAACAATGTTAGGAGATACAAGTGGAGAGTTGAATGCTAGCATAAAATATAAAACATAGTGATCAAAATGATGTGGAGGAAAATTTTAAACACAAATATTTAACACCTATGAAAAAATATGGGCTTATTAGAAATGATGTAATTCACAATTAAAAATCTGCCAGAAAAAAGAAGCAAGTAAAACCACCATAGCACGAAAAATGGGTAGTAAATACATGAGGATTGTAGACACCTAAAATTAGCCACTAATGGCTTCATACCCAACTTTAGAATAATTCTTACCACTCATCAAACATTTAATCTAATAATTTTTATTAGTCTCAAATTTGGATTCATAACCTTGAAGTAAATCAATTTGGCCTATTAAATAAATTAAACAAGGTAAATACACATATTGAATTAATCAAAATCAAACAAATGACCAAATGCCTAAAAATAATTAATTAACTTGCACACCCTAATCAAAATCAATTAATAAGTTAAATTAATTTTAAATCCTAATTGAGTTCACTCATGAGCTAATAAATCAATTAAATCAATTATCAAAAAGAAAAATTCAAATATCAAGAGCATCTTAGAACATTCTAAAAGCTACTCATTACTTTTGTGAGTTGTCTCAAATAAAAAATATCTAAAAAAATATCCTAAGAATATGATAAACTCAACCAAAGTTAATAAAATCAACCATGGTCAGATTTAACCCATTCCAAGGGATTTGAAAGCCTATAAAATCAAGACTAGATCTCTTCATTTAGAGAACTCAATCAAAGTAGAGTTATAATGCAAGAATAGATTCATGAAGCTAAAAACCTAGTGTTATAATGTTGAAATTGAGCTAAACTATATCAATCAACCTAAGAATTAAATAATAGTGCATGTATGAGATGATGTTATCCATATGTCATTGATAAATACTTCTTATACATAATCTGAGCAAGCCAAATGAAAAAATTATTTAGAGCTCTCAAGGAAGGTAAAGATTGTTGTTCTTTGCATTTTAGTTGGGTTTTCAATTATTGTTTGTTCATTAAGCTCCCCCTAAGATCTAGACTTAGATATGTTATTATGTTAGTGTGTTTATTTCATGGTTTTATATACTAACACTTGATTTAACCTCCTCTCTTTGTCAAATTCCTTGATCACAAATGGTACGCTTAGTGGGACATGATTGCGCACCCATCTTTGAACAAAAATGGTTGTTAAAATAACTCTAATTTTTAATATATTTAATTATTTTTCTAAAAATTTTATAATATTTTATTACGAGTTTCATATTAATTCTCACAAAATTTCATTAAATTTTGATTTGTATTTTAAAATTTATGACTCGTTTAGTGACTATCACTTTTTATTTATTAATTTTCTAGTAAAAATGGTTAGTATAGAGCTAATAACATTCTTTTTATTCACTATTTTGACCTAAATTTTTCCATATATGTGATCCATAAACATAGATACAACATAAAAAAAAATTGTAACAAATGGATGTATATTTAAAAGTTATGGTTAAAATATTAACTATATGTTTTTATGATTTATGTGTTTGGTTTTCTTTGTTTTAACCTTCTAACTTATTGTTTTCATGTTCCATAGGTTTATTTTAATTTTTGAGATTTTTTGAGTTTTTTATTCATATTTTTTCTAACCATTGCCTAACATAACAAGTTTATCTTTTTAGGTTTTGCCTTCGGGTCGACAGGTCATCGTTGATGGTCTTTATCAATGGGCAATGATTCTACTTAAATCCCAAACCTAAGAGAAAAAATTTAAATCTAATTTGCTAACACTTAAAAGTGATTCTAAGCAGGGGGTTACTCTCTTGCTTTTTCAAGATATAAATAAACATTTGAACACAAAACTATTTGATTTGACTAATAAACACTTCAATTTGGGTTTAAAATGAATTAGTCAAATCTTTCACACTTTGTTTTGGGCTTAAAAAAAACTAGTCAAATCTCACACATTTGGATCTTTGGGATTAAAAATGAACATAGATGGTTTATATCAAGTTGTGTTTACGCAAATCCTTTAAGTTGGCTATGAACATAATCCAAACATTTTAATTGGTGTCTAAATAATGAACCTAATCAAATCCTAACATGTTGTCAACTTGTTCACATCATCTATTTGGGTTCTAAAAAGAACTTAGTCTATTTTTATGCCATGGATGTTTATCAAGATTTTTCAACTTCAATCAAATCCAAATGGGCCAAAATTCATGACACATTTTGTTTTGGTTCCTTAAAATGAACTTAATATCATATTAGTTTACATGCTTTTTTGAGCAAGTTTATTTTCATATAAGTTGTTTGTTGATTATTTGTTTAGAAAAAAGGGAGTTATGCGTGTATGCTCTCCCATTCATCCCCTTTAGGAAAAATTTTGAATCAAAATCACCAATTTCATTGTAAATTACCTTATTCCAAAGGTGTAAAATAGAAGTTATCAAGACATTCCCCAAGACTCTCATGGCTTGGGTGATGTAGAAACAACTTTTAAAGCTCTTTTACGTAGTTTTTATTTCATTGCATCTTGGCTTATGAGGGGGACTTAATTACCTCCCAAAATTTATTTAAGGAAACTTTGACTTGGAGTTTCATCTATAAGAATTGACTTCATCACCCCTATTACGATTAGAGGTTTAAGTGGTTAAACCAATTTTTAGTGTTGGGGTTAAGCACTAGGATGTATCTGCACATTGAACATCATACTACACTGAGCAAGTGATGGATGTAGTGGTTGCAAAAGGGAAAGACCTTTTTGAAACAAGCCAAGTGTCATGGACACATAATTAAAGTACACTTATTTTGTATCATTTGGCATGAAATTCATTGTGCAATTGATCTATCTAGACCATTTACAAAATAATTAGTTTTAGTTAACCCCACTTTGCCACACCCTTGATAGGAATTTGGATGATTTATTTATATTTTATCATTTTTTTGCTTGATGTTTTGAGACTAATACTAATGTGTTTATTTATAAACCATGTCAAAATCAATTTTTTTATATGTCACTCTTCTATCTAAAGAGGTTTTATGTTGGCCATTTTACATCACACTTGTGCCTTGTAATTTTTGCTAAACTTGTTTTTGTGTATGTCACTTGAATGAAATAGGTATCATTATAATGCCTAAATCATTATCAATTTTATGCTTTATGAGTATTTGAAACAAAACATTGATCACATCATTAGAGAATGCTAACATCATTATTTTTCTCAATTTATTTCAATACTTGTTTGACCTTGTATCAAAAACCACTATTTTAAACCAGCCAAACCATGTCACGTATGTCATTGGACCTTGTTCATGCATCGTCATGCTATGTAATCTTGTATAGATTATTTAGTTCAATCATATTTTTCAACCATTGAGTTATTAATTAACCTTTTCAAGTTTAAATTCAAACATTGATTGATTTTTGTTTAGATCTCACTTCATAGGGGCCGATACATATATCTTTCTCTTTTGGGTTACATAAATTAGGTTAGTCGATTGCCCAAATTTGAAAACTATCACTTATTTTTTCATTCAACGTATATTCATCATTATTTATGTCTTTATTTGGAAAAACACAATCTTTTCCCTAAGTGCCTTTTGCCTTATGCTTTATACCAACTGATCATGTTTATGTTTGATTCTGTGTATCGGGTTTCAATCCAAATTGTTCTAAACTTGTTAGATTAAATCAAATCAAATCATCATTTATTTCAAATCTATCTTTTGATACTATATTTAGCCGAAATTCTTAGTAGATCATGTTTGTTTGAGCCTAAATTTTGACTCCGCATTTGGACAAAAGACCTAGCAACTCAACTTTTCCCTTTACTAGTTTAGACCTTGTTTGGAACACTTTATCCTAGACTTTGACATGCCAATTTTTATTCATTGCTTTAACTTTTGTTTTTATGAAATTTGATGTTAGATATTTGACATTAGACTATTTTATGCCAAGTCTTAGCATAAACTATTTTGAATATATAACTCCATGATCAAATCATTTTTTGGAGATATAGCTCCACTCTTTTAACCAAGTTAGACCAAGATTGAACCATTTGTCCTTTTGACATAGTTTTCTAGAGTTTTTAGAACTCTAAGTCTTTTTGTTTTGAAGCTTTCATCATTGATGTGGATATATCTAGCTACATTTATAGTGGAGTCATGTACAATCCAAATTATGATATAATGGTCACACAAAATGGATTTTATTTTTATGGTTTTATTCAAGACCCCTTTGATGATAACATGGTTTTTGAGACAAAATTTTATCCACCTTACATAAATAAAATGAAGGACCAAAGTCAAGAACTCAATTGGGCTGATATGGTTGGTGAGGTAGAATTGGGTAAAGATCTCTACAATGATAATGTTGTTTGGGAAATGGATCTACACCCTCCCTAAAATATTCCATGTGGGAAACAAAGTCAAGAACCATCTTATAATCCAACTCAAAACCCTGAATGGGATGATATGGTTTATGAGGACTTGGATGCTTTGGCTTGGGAGAGCAATCACCCTCCACGATGCCCTTTTCTTATCCAATCCTTAACTACCCCTAATAGTCCTTTAGATTATATGAGCTACCAAGATCCATAATATCCAAGGAATACCATTACCATTCTAGGACCTCATCCTTTGGCTTGCGATAATAACCAAGCTTCACAATTCCCTATCCATACCATTCAATGACTTCATCCTTTAGCTTGTGAAAGAAATAAAGCTTCACAATGCCCTATCATTATCCAACCATAGGCCATTCCTCATCTAGTATCAATCTCATCAAAACCTCAACCAATCCAATCATTCAAAGACCAAGCTATGTTCAAAATTGGTATTTTACAACTCATTAGAAACCAAGGCCAAGAAAAACACCCAATCTAAGATGTTTTTATTGAACCAACCATTTATGATAAGTCAACCTATGATGAATCACCTATTGATCCTATACCAATTATCAAACAATCTCACTCTAATGAGCCAGTCTTTGTTGAGTCACTTATTAATGATTATAACTACCTTTTCGCAAATCATTACCTCGACCATATGCCTATTTTTCAAGAGCCTCCCTGTGACAAGCCAATCTCTAGAGAGTTGTCTCTTGAACTTTTTCCTATCGTTGAGGAGTCTCACTTTGAAAAATTAGTCTCTATGGATCTTGTTATGCCTTCACAGGCCATCACCTATCCAAAACCAAACATTCAACAAGACATCATTGTAACAAATTACCCATCAAATGAAAAATCATAATTAGAGTCAGGTTCTTCTCTTGAATCAACATCATATTTAACATCAAAATTAGAATCAACATCAATATCGACCTCAGATTTAGAGTTCCTTGAGTTTGAATCAAATTTAGATATAAAATATATTCATGACTATTACAACATTGGTTATACATGCCTAATAGATTAGTACAAATATATTTGTGATCCTTCTATAGTTATTGAGGATGATTACTTCAGCATTGACATAAGTTATCCAAGTATCTTCTATAAAAATTGTGAAACCTCCTATTCTATTACCATTCCACATACCATTACCACCAACCATCATAGCCATGTCATTGACATTCCATCTCCCACAAGTGTTAATGAGGACTGAGATAACCATACCTTGTTGAATTACATCCTTGGTGACATAGCAGTTGAAGATCAAGGAGGTAAAGACCACATTCATGTAGAATAAGAACACTCTCCTAGTGAAACCTTTTTAGAGGTGTTAAGGGATAATCAAAGTTCAAACTCAACATCTTCTAGTGAAACCTTTTCAGAGGTGTTAGAAGACAATCAAAGTCAAAAGTCAACATTCCTTAGTGAAACCTTCTCGAAGGTGATATAGGACAATCAAGACAACTTCATTGCTAGAAACCTCTTCAAGGTGCCAATGGCTAAGCGCAAAAGTTATTTACTACTTAATAAAGACATTATCAAAGATCAAATCAAAATAGCTTCCACTCTACATCCTAATCAGATGGTAGCTAATCTCAGGTCCAAACAATAGAATAATATGGTGGTCTTATTGAGGGAAGAAGTCTTTAGCCCTGTCACATCCAAAGTTATGTCAAATCCAAAATTAACAACATTATGTGTGCTTAAAAATCTTGATCTTCATTTATTTCCCATCCATTATTCATTCCATTATCCTCCATCATTCCATTTCATAAACAAACCTATCAACCAACATTTATCCATATTTACCATCTATGGTTGTACTTTCCTTTATAGAGGCTACAAAGATACCTTGTATCAAAGTTTGAAGTAAACAACATCAATTAACAATGAAGATCACAATATCATTTGCATTCAAATATATAACCAGTTCTTGATAAAACAACTATTCAAATGAGGTGTGGGTTAACAATTAACATGATTGATTATTTTATTTGTATCATTTGTTGATCAAGATGTGCATCTCCATTTCATTAGGAATAATAAAATCATATACCATCTACCATACCCAATCCAAACACATACAAAACCAACAACCATCATCAGCTACAAACATGTACCATGCCATTTTCATGTACCATATCTTATCAAGTTATCAATCCTTTTATCATTATCGCACATCCTAACCATTCACCCTACCATTTGGGGGCAACCCTCCCACTATTCTATCTAATAAATCAAACCATTAATATCCTAAATAAGGCCATCTTATCATACCATTTTACCATTCCATTCCTACTTGACTAAACATGTTTTTAATCCTATCAACCTAGCCTATTTGACCTTGGTTCATTCATTGGTTTCATATTTTTAGCATACATAATCAGATTAGTTTCAATATTTATTTCAAGCATTTTAGACAGAGGTATTATTTTGGAATAATATGATAGAAGTTTTGGCAATTGCATCCTTCATTTTTTATTACCTTCTTATCAATTTTGTTTATGTGAGCTTGATTATATCACTTGTTGGAGCAAATCAGTGTTCACCGATCTTGATACTAATTATATCGCTTGTTGGGGAAAATTGGTAGCATTGATCTATCAGTTGTATCCTAGTTATAGCCGCTTATGGGAAAATTAGGGGCAATATTTGTTTATTTTACCTTGAAATATCACCTATCCATTCCTATGTCATGCTATGCCATCATATCAATTATGCCTATTTTATTTGAATTGGTTGTTACACTAGTCAGATTCCTCCACTGTGAGGTGAACTATTATGAACTAAAACTATTTTGGGACTGTGTGGGTCACATTTGATTCACATTGAGGTCAGCTCAATCCCCCTTTAGCCATTCTCTCACCATTTTGTTAACAACTTCAACCACGCTCTCACCATTTTGTGAGCATCATTTCAAGTTATAACACTCCTGCTATTTTGTGAGTAACTTCAGCCATGCTCTCACTATTTTATGAGCATCATTTCAAGTTCTCACACTCTTGTTATTTTTCAAGCATAATTTCAAGTTATAATGCTCTCACCATTTAGTGAGCTTGGACCATTTTAGTGTCTCATCATTCTCTATTGAGTTGAGATGCTTTGAAAATTCTAAAAATGTTTGAAAATCATTTATAAAAACCAAAAACATTGACCACTTCTTTACCTTAAGGATTTTGGGAACCCTCACTAAGTCACACATAAACCACTTGTTCCTTAGTTTTCCAATTCTTTTTGGCATTTTATCCTACACTATCCCCATTTTGTGAGTTCGTCCCTATTCTTCTATCACATCCATCATGTTTTCTATTAATCATTATTTTCTTCCCATTTCCTAGGAGAACTACATTTGGCTTGAATTTTTATTGGATCATCATATCCATGGAACTATGTAGGTAGTGTCCACTTGCCTAGAACATATGGAGATAACTCGACCACCCCCTTCCTTTTATTTTATTCCCTCATATTATTTGTTTGTTTAGTTATCACCTAGCTTCTAGGGGTGATGTTCATCTTGTTTATACTAGCATAGGGACTAACACTTAATTGTTTATTTGTTTGTTTATTTATTTGTGTGCCTATTTTTTTTCTTTTAGCACTGTGGTCTTGATTCATACTATGTGTGTTCATTAGGTGATTCCTTACACATTATTCTTGAATATATCCATATTCAGACATCTACATTATCATCATGGTTTTTATCATTGGTGTAATTATTTTCCATTAAGTATCAGATATCAGGAGTTGGTCCTTATGCATATTTTGTCCAAGCCCCCATGGTGTTCTATCATGAGACCTACCATCAAATGATACAACAAAAATCAGCTTTGAGAGGTTTACAACATCAATGCAGCATCACCATCTCCTCAACATTGACATCAACAACAATCCCAATCCAATACCCATTCATATCCCAAATAGAGTAATTAAGTAATGAAAGAATTTCAACCTTTGTTAATTCATATGAGCATCTCCCTACTAGCAAGTTATCCCAATTCATCTTTATCATCTATATCAACTTATCAATCATCATCCATCAATCATGTTTTTCATAATTAGGGTATACTACATCAACACTATACACCATCCCACATGCATTCTTAATGCTTATATCTCTTGCTGGGGAAAATCATTATGTTATCACCAATTTTAATTTCTTGTTTGTTTGTCCTAATTGGGGTAGCTCCATTTCTCAATGATTATATCACCTGCTAGGGCAAATCATCGTGTTATCATACTATGTTTCCACTATTGGGGTATAATGCTTATAACCACCTTTGGGTAAACCATTGTACACTATTTCACTTGCATTTCTCAATGATTTTTCCCAACTTTGGGTGAATCATTGTGTTGTCACCCCCATCATCTTCATTTTTTCGGTCCCCTCATTTTGCTTCTTTCTTTTGAGGGACCATTTGCCAACCCACTTGTTAACTAATCCCTCAAGGGGGAAGCTACAATCCAATCATTACCATTATAGTCATAAGCATAAAGAACCATTTTATTCTTTTAAAATATGTCACTATGCTTACAACTTATAACATATTCCCAAACAGGGGCAAACTATCGACACCTAAAATTAGCCACCAATGGCTTCATACCCTACTTTAGAACAATTCTTACCACTCATCAAACATTTAACCTAATAATTTCTATTAGTCTCAAATTTGGCTTCATAACCATGCATTAAATCAATTTGATCTATTAAATTAATTAAACAAGGTAAATACATATATTGAATTAATCAAAATCAAACAAATGACCAAATGCCTAAAAATAATTAATTAACTTGCACACCCTAATCAAAATTAACTAGAAAGTTAAATCAATTTTAAATCCTAATTGAGTTTACTCATTAGCTAATAAATCAATTAAATCAATTACCAAAAATCAAAATTCAAATATCAAGAGCATCTTAGAACATTCTAGAAGCTACTCATTACTTTTGTGAGTTGTCTCAAATGGAAAATATCTAAAAATATATCCTATAAATATGCCAAACTTAACCAAAGTTAATAAAATCAACCATGGTCAGATTTGACCCATTCTAAGGGATTTAAAAGCCTATAAAAACAAGCCTAGAGCTCTTCATTTAGAGATCTCAATCAAAGTAGAGTTATAATGCAGGAATAGATTCATGAAGATAAAAGCCTAGTGTTATAATGTTGAACTTGAGCCAAGCCATATCAATCAAGCCAAGCATTCAACAATGGTGCATAGAGGAAATGATGTTAGCCATATGTCATTGATGAAGACTTCTTATGCATAACCTGAGTAATCCAAACAAAGAAATCATTTGGAGCTCTCAAGGAAGGTAAATATTGTTGTTCTTTGCAATTTAGTTAGGTTTTCAATTATTGTTTATTTATTAAGCTCCCCCTAAGATCTAGGCTTAGATATGTTAGTATGTTAGTGTGTTGATTTCATGGTTTTATGGACTAACACTTGATCTAACCTCCTCTCTTTGTCAAATTCTTGATCACAAGGATCACCAAGCTATGTGATTTCTTGAAACCAATCAATTGATTTTCATATGAGGACATTTTATGATCTGAATAATTATATCTAAGGCCTTATATTTGTATGTATATTGATTGAGTCATCATATCAGAGAGTGGAAAATAATTTTCAAATGATTAGAACAAGTAGTCCAAGATTGGAAAGTGGTACTAAATTCATAACTTTAATATTCAATCCAATGAAGAGTGTCACACTATGAGCTCTCTACTTGCACATCTCAAGAAATGGGTAAAAGTTATCTATCACTATAAAAATTTAATTAGATAATATATTATAAACCCAATGATATGGTTGGTACTAAAAATATCTCTACTTTCCCAACAATAAATTATATTAATTAAAAATATGGTTTCATTAACAAATGTAGATCAATGGTGAGACAATACACTTCATCATTTCTAATGAAAGTCAAAAGAATTTAATTTCTCTTAAATCATATTTTTAAAAATTGAACTTGAAATTTATAAATCATCCATAACCATATACTAGTGTATGGTCTAGTGTAGGCCTTGAGAATTGCATCACCTAGTAGTGTCACTTGGTGTACAAAATCAAACTTTTTAAGGATGCAATCCTTTGTGACATCTTACCATTATAGGTGTTTGACATTTTAAATGTGGTCAACCATGTATTTACCATTTACATGTATTCTATGAAGTAAATCCTTGAAATTTTATGATAGATTTTCTGGATTTGAAATACCATATATCGTAGTTAGTTCATAAGCTTTCAATCATTAGTGCCAGGAAGTGCAAGAATATTGTCAGTTTTAGTAAAAAGTATACTCTTAATGGCAAGAAGTAAATTTTTGATGACATCTTTATGTCACCATATCATAGTGTGGTTTATCTAAAAATAACAAATACAAAATAATTGAACCATAAACTAGATGAATATAAGGATATATTGCAGTCACCTAAATAAGTGCATGCATACTATACATAAATAATACTATTGATTTGATCCCTCAACTACATCTACCTCAAACTTCTTTATACAATATATCATTTATATAGAATGAATAGATCAAGTGTTATATCCATGAAATCATGGGTAATGGACACATCGTGCCCAAATCATTGCCTTGCAGAAACCTAATTATGTTTGCACCAAAGTTGTGAATCAATTTTAAAAATCTTAACAATATTAAAGTGAAGAAATATTATCCTAATTTAAATATTAAGGCATTTTTCTACCATATATACATGGTGTATAAGTCTTTTCCAAAATTGATCTTAAGTTTGGGTATCATCATATTCATGTTAAACCTTTAAACATTTGGAATATAGTCTTAAAAACAAAGGAAGGATTAATTGACTAGTTGATTATACCTTTTAGGATAACTCATATAACGAATTCATTCATTTCAATATGTTGAACAACATCCTCAGGCCATTTACCTATGCCATTTTTTTAATCTACCTTGATGACATCTTAATATTTATAAAACATGGGATGAACATCTACACCATGTTGAACTAGTGTTTCACATTTTGCATAAACATATTTTTGTGATAACATGAATAAATGTTCATTTTTCATGTAAGAGAAAATATTTGGGACACATTACACACACAAGGAGCACATGTGTGAACCTAACCAAGATTCAAGTTATATAAGAATGGGAAACACTAAATAACTTTGCATGTGATTCAAATTTTCTAATAATTAGAAAATTATACAAGAGATTTTTGTTTAATTTTTATCTTTTGAACTAAACTACCAAAGGTAAAACCAAATAAAGTTTCATTTAGTCAGCTTCACAACAAAGATAATTTGATGAACTAAAATTTAGACTCTATTTTGTGTTAATACTTATGTTACTTGACTATAAATTTGGAAGATCATCCAATTCATTCAGTAATAAAATTGATTATCACAAATGGGTATTGACAACACAAGTCCTAAAAAAGAGTTAATTTATATTATAATGGATTAAACAACATATGATTGGAATCAAAAATATCTTTAGATTATATAATTATGCTAGATGATGAGGGAGTGATTAGGGATGGTGAGGGTCAATGATGGAGTGATGAAGGATAGTGAGGGATGGTGAGGGTCAATGAGGGAGTGATTAGTGATGATGAGGGATGAAGAAAGATTAATTAGGTATTATGAGGGATGAGAAGTAAGTGATTAGGGATGATGAAAGATGGTGATAATTAATTAAGGAATGATTATGGATGATAATCCTAAGTGATTAGAGATTATGAGAGACAACTAAGGTCAATGAAGGAGTGATTAGGGATGAGGAGGGAGTGAGTAGGGATGAATAAGTGATTAGGTATGATGAGGGATGAGGAAAGAGTGATTAGGGATGATGAAGGTTAGGGAGGGAATGATTAGGGATGATGAGGGATAGTGAGGGTCAATAGAGGAGTGATTATGGATTATAAGGAGTGATTAGGGATGATTATGGATAGTGAGGGTCAATAAGGGAGTTATTAAGGAAAATGAAGATTTATGAGAAATTGATTAGGGGTAATGAGAGATGAGTAGGAAGTGATCAGGGATGAGGGAGGGGTGATGATCAAGTGAAATTAACATGTAAATTGGTTGTTTGATGTGTACAGGTCATCAATGTGACCTATGCTACCCCAATAACACCACTTTGCATCATTTTTAAAGTGAGTGGTTTGAAAACTTTAATTTTGACAAACCTAAGACTCCTATAAATGATAGGAATGAATTTAGAAGGCACAAAAACCTAAAAAATGACTATATGTTTACCAAAAATGGATATCAATTGCAAAAGTTATGTCCTAAAATCCCTAGGTTTAATACTTAGACCCTAAAAATGTCTACATGGATATTGGCAAAGATCTTGGACAAGAAGAGTATGAAATAGGGCTCTATATCATGAGGGATGGTGAAGGGAAATGAGGGAGTGATTATAAATGATGAGGAATGGTGAGGGTCAATAAGAGAGTGGTTAGAGAAGATGAGGGATGATGAGGGAGTGATTAGGATGAATCAGTGATTAAAGATGGTGAAGGCCAATGAGGGAATGATTAGGGACATTGAGGGATGGTGAGAGATAATGAGGGAGTGATTAGGGATGATGAGGGAGTGATTAAAGATGATGAGGTATGGTGAGAGTCAATGAGTGAGTGATGAGGGACAAGGAGGGACAAAGAGTGAGTTATTAGGGATGATGAGGCATAGTGAGGGTCAATGAGAGAGTAATCAGGGATCACAAGGGGGTGATTAGAGATGACTAGGGACATTGAGGGTTAATGAGGGAGTGATTAGGGATACTAAATAATAATGAGATAGTGATTAAGGGTGATGAGGCATGAGTAGGAAGTGATCAAGGATGAGGGAAGGATGATGAACATTTGAAATTAACAAAGTTGTTGTTTGATGTGTATAGGTCATCAATGTGACCTATGCTACCCCAATCACACCACTTTACATCAATTTCAAAGTGAGTGGTTTGAAAATTTTAGTTTTGACAAACCTAAGACTCTTAGAAATGCCATGAATCAATCTAGAAGACACAAAAACCTAAAAAATGACTATATGTTTGCTAAAAATGGATATCAATTGCAAAAGTTATACCCTAAAATCCCTAGGTTTAATACTTAGACCTTGAAAACACCTAAGTACTAACCTAATTGGATTTTAAAAAATTATTTTCCACATCGTAAGGTGTGCAACTATGAGACCAACTCTATCAGATGTTGAGTGACCATAATTTCTTATATTGACTAAAATAAATTTAAAGTATAAGTTTACATATATATTATTACATTTAAATATATTTGACATTTAGAGTAGTAAATATAATCTTATGGACAAATTTAGCTTCACATGCAACTCCTAAATGCTCATGGAGTTGGTTTTGGACTTATAACAAAGCAATGCATACATGTTATATAATGCATACACATTGTATATTACACCATATAGTGTGTATGTGTTCTATAACACGTACACATTTTGTAACCCATACACATTCTATGACGCATACATGTTATTTGAATTTGAATTTAAAACTATGATTTTAGGTTCAAAAATAGCTTGGATTTTTGAGCCAAAGGCTTGGGACTATGCATCTACAGTGGAGACTAAGAGTTTTAGGAAAAACCAACAAATTTCAACTTCAATCATCAAATACACTATGGATTTCAACATCAAAATTTAAAAAATTATTACCGTTATGATGAGCATGTTGTCCTCTTTCTAATTGTATGATTTTTATAATTTTTGGGTTATTTTAAGGGTTCAAACTATATTTATTTCTAACAACACCCTTTTTAGGCCACTGCATGCCTCACTCATACATGCCTATTCATGTTTATCTAATTTGTTTTTCATTGATCCAAATGTAAAACAAATTATATGATAACCAACTAGGCCTAAATCTACACATTCAAAAAAAATCAAATTTCATTTTTTTTTAGGTAGTTAGGGTGGGTCACACGGACAGCTATCTATTTTTTGTCAATTTTCAAGATATACTTAATTGCAAAATTAATTAAAAAAATATAAAAAAAAATCATAACACACTAAAAGATCTAATATAAATATTCACCAAAGGGTTTCTAGCAATATTTAATGATGCTCAAAAAATGGTGGGTCACACGGAATGGTACAATTCAAATTTTCTTAAAAAAATAAGAGGTCCTATTCAAATTTTAGATGTTTGACCTATTTATACTTAACCATTTTTTTTTAAAAATAGTTTTTTGGAAACTAGATTGAAATTCTATAATTCATGTTCTTATACTCTCTTCAAATGTTGAGTGTAGCCATCTCTAATTATCTGCATAAGTTCATATTTCTAAAATTTTAGAAAAATCATGTCTATGAGTAGGCCCTTTTTTATCCCCCAAGTTGGTGAAATTACTCATGAGTCGGCCCTTAAAATTAACTAGCACCCCCAAAATTTAGGCAATTATGTGATGTCAGTTACCACATAAACTCACCAAATGTTGACTTTAAAAAATGAAATATTTTTCAATTAATGAAGATTCACCATAAAAAAATTGATATAATCAATGGACTAGTATAGAAAGATACAAATTGATAAATATACAAAGATACCTCCAATGTCAAAAGGCTGCCTTTAGGTGTTAGTAATAACACACATTTATATGTCCATGTATAATATGTAACTCATATGTCCTACATCCCACTCATGTATATCATGAAAATCATCTACATAGTTAATAGATATCTATTTCACCATGTTTATTATAAATAGCATCGATCAACTATGCATATCAACAAATCATGCCATGCATATGTCCTAGTTTTGTACTTTTTTAAGTATTTGATTTTGTTGAAATCATTTTTAAAAAAAATTGAAACATGTTCCAACTACCCTATGATCCCATCAATGGGATGCTCACATGTAGGCCCTGGATTGGTTGGTGGGAATGTAACACATCATGGGTGAGAAGTAACATGTGTATCATTGTTTGAATTTTAGAAGTGGTTATGCATTGTAATATATCTAGAATCATCAGCATAGTGAACATGATCATGTAAGTGTTGTGTAGCTCTAGTAACCATAGTAACATATGGAATTTGTTGTAGGTAGATAGAATGTCTCAATGTTATTTGTTGAACATACTCACAAGGCTTCTGTAAAACTATCTTTGGATGTGTTGAAATGGGTGACATCTATTTAATTTGAATAGATCATTGATGTAATATATGTAGTAGCATTAGTATTCAAGGAATATCAATCACCTATATTTGATTTGCCTTTGTAGAATGAACCTGTGCAAGTTGTAAAATAGGCTATTGTGGATGTGGCTAAGAAAATGTCTTGGGCTAGATGGTATACTCATAAGGAGTACCCAAAATTGTAAGAACTTGGTTATTATCATTATACTTTAATCATCAATGTACCAAAGATGGTTTTGCACTATCTTATGTATACATGGGCATCATAATAGCATGTTAAATGCCCTAGCATTGTAAAAAGACTAAGATCCATGGATAGATATATGTAGGCCCTAAAGTAAGTGGTAACATAATGCAACCAAGAGGTATTTTCTCTTTCCATCAAATCCTTTTTTATTAGTCATACCCATCAAGTCGTTATATTTGTGCCCAAGACTAATAAGCAATTTCATAGTGCATATGTTTTCACTTGAATTGTTATCCATAAAAACATTGCGTATAGGATTGAGTCAATGAAATAACGTATAAACAAAGACACATCGGTAGAATCACCATCAATAATATCATGCTCATCAAATATGATTATAGTTATTTGTATTTTAATACTTGGCAGTCTGCCATTAAGACCATCTATAGGATGAGTGTCCTTAGTTCTATAAGTATAAGAAGTTGGAGGAGGATGCATGTTGTAAGTCACATATACCTTAATATTAGTCTTGGTTTCTTATGCCACATGTTTTGAAAGTGGATCCAAAAATATATTAAACTTCAAATTAGGTTGTGTCGAATCATTTATAGGTGTATTAAAACCATTGAGCTAAATAATGTTGTTCTCAATTAAATCTTATATCTTTTATATCAATCATGTTAGGAATATTATGTTAGTGCATGACATAATATATTTGTGAGTTTGTGTAATTGAGATTAAGTGTGTAAGAGTGAGATTAGAGTTGAGTGAAACAACTCACTCATAATAGTCAGTGTGTCTATTGAATATAATAGTTGACTCCTTGTTAATAGGAGATCAATCCTTATATGTATGATTCAAGTTACTAAATAAAATAATGTTAAGTTTTGTGTGTCTAATCATGGACCAAATTTTAAGATTTAGTATCTATTGATGGGTCGTTTGGCATACCAACTTAGGCAAGGTGGAAACCCGCCCAACCTTTCCTAAAAGAAGTTGCAAAGGTCTCCCCAAGTTCTATAACCACTAGGTCTTGGCTCATAGGGCAACCTAATGGTTGATGTGAAATTGTTCCATATTAAGGGGCATGCTTGGAATAAGTTCATATAGATGATAGATAATGTTGGTCTCGTAGACTTGGTGCCCAATAAATTAGAAAATGTGGAGTTGATATCAAATAATAGTTGAGCTAAGATGTATCCATTATTATACATAGATTAAACAGTGCATGGAATGATAAAAATGGTTTGCAATCAAAATGAAACTCGTAAGTGCAAATTGCATGTAGGTCTATTATAATCCTAAGCTAATAGATTGATATAAAAAAATCAAAAGAGGGGGGAAAAGAGAAAGAATGAGCCTATTTTGCAAAGAACATAGGTCTAATTTACTTGATTAGATGCAACCCACAAAACTAATCTTCTATATGGCCAACATTCACACAACCATAAACATATGTAGTGCAAGAGTCCTAGGATAAATAATTAAGAAGAACAAGAATAAATCCACAGTATACATGTGCAAGGAATGAACAAAACCACCACATCTTCTATTAATATATGTTTGCTTGATAAACAAAGCACTTGGCTTGATTACAATTCGTAAAATACATATCAATGCCTTAGGGAAGCATAGCTTATATTAAAATATATCTAGAAATCAATAAATTCATAAATTAAAGTGGTTTAGTCCTCTATGCTACTCTGTAAACCTAATGAACTAGCCTTTAACAAAGCCACTCAACTAGCTATATATAACAATTCAACTCTATTAACCAAAATGATTTCCATCCAAAAGTTATTGTAACCATTAATGAGTTCCATCCATTGCATCGTAAAGAAGGAAGGCATCCCAATAGGCACCAAAAGTCAAAATAAATTTATGATAACAAGCATGTGTTGGCAAATGCATCATGAAAAGTGCATTCCCTTTATTCTTAAGCCAACAACGATAAAATTGTGCCACTAAAATGCTAGTTCTTCTCCCAGTAAATCCTTACTTGTTTTTGAATATGGTGGAACCATATTTCCAATATTGTAAATGATATGCTAAATAAAGAAATGGTTTGGAAGATATGGCCAAAAAAGTAACCAACACTTTGTTTTTGTGTGAATTACATTGCACGAATATTTCTCCCATGTGATTTGGTACCCTTTCCTACCTGCATTAAATGATGATGGCAAGTTTTTTTTCCTTTATTAGAATGTTCATTTCCTATCCGACTTTATAAATTAAAAAATATATATCACAATACGACTAGAAAAATAAATAGAATTATAATAAACGCGGCATTTAAGAAAAAGAACACAATTAAATGATAAAAATATTTAAAATAGGAAATGGAGTATTGCAATTAAATGATAAAAATATTTAATCCAAATTAGTGGATAAGTCTTTTTGTGAGTTTTTGGATTTAAAAACTCACAAAAAGAATCACAAGGATAAAATAAAAATCAATATTTAATATTTGTAATACACTTTAATATTTAATATTTTTATTTTTTGAAAATAGTTTGAATGTTTTTTGCATTTTTGCAACACTTGATTTTTTTGGATTTTTTGATAGTTTTGAAATAAGATTAGTCTATGATATAAATCAATACCATAAACGATATGTTAAATAGAGCAACGGTTTGGAAGGTATGGCCAAAAAACTAACCAACACTTTGTTTTTGTGTGAATTACGTTGCACAAATATTTCTCCCATGTGATTTGGCATCCTTTCCTACCTGCATTAAATGATGATGGTGAGTTTTTTCCCTTTATCAAAATGCTCATTTCCTATCCGACTTTATAAAAGAAACAATAAATGTCACAATGTAGCGAGAAAAATAAGTAGAATTATAATAAATACGACATTTTAAAAAAGAACATAATTAAGTGATAAAATAATTTTAAAAAATTAAGTTCCACTTTCTCCATACAAAACCCATGCCACTACAAATCCACTGATGTTAACTTCTCGATGCCACTGAAGGCTCGAAAAATAAAATTATGATGCAAAAGTTATGAACAAAAATATATTTAAATGTACTCTAAGCAAAAATATATTTAAATGTACTCTAAGCAAAAATATATTTAAATATGCTTTAATACTTTTCAAGTATTAAAAAAACTTTTAAAACTCAATTGAATTTCAAACCTTTTAAAACAAAGATTAAATTTTGAAAAAAAAAATCAATAAATATATTATATATATATATATATATTCAATCAAATTACTTGGCATGGGAAGTCTTCACTCTACTCAACTTGTTGTATATAGGATTAAACGTTCGTAGCTCTCGGAGAGCACACGGTCTTTTTGGATGGCCCTCGCCACGCACACTCTACTTCCTGTAAATGTTTTTATGTTTAAACATTTGTTTTTTTTTGGGGAATGAGAATAATGAATGACCTTCACCACCTTTTCCCTTGAACAAACAAACAACTTATCACTTTACACCATGGTTCTTAAATGAATTTCGGCCACATGGTTTTTGATGAACTTCACCGCCTTTTACATCCCACCACACATAATTGGCCATGTTTTTTTATTTATTTACTTTGTGGTTTATGGCATCAAATTTTTGTGCCCTTATTGACCATTCCAATGCGCATGTGGCAAGGGTTTTGAGGATACATGCATTCATTTTTTAAGCTTTATAAACTATGGACTCTCGCTCCACTTTAGACATGGAAACTTGGCATGATTAATGCGCCTTTATGGAAGCTTTCACATATTAAAAATTTGAAGGTTAAGATTTCATTTTTGGTTAAGTGTAAAATATGGAAGTTTTTTTATTTCGATTTATTTTATACAATGAAGAATTTATTTGATGCAATGAAATAGGTTTTGTGAATGAAAAATGCATGTATTTTGAGATAGATAAAAATAATGATTGTACGTGTGATAACGTTAATTAATCACACAAAGCATAACGAGAGTCAACTGGATTTTGGTAAGCGAGACCAAAAATAAAAGAAGGTGCCCTGATTATAGTAGAAATTAGGACATATTGTATAAGCAACAACAATATCTAAACTGACAAGAGTCCAAATGAAAATCATGTAAAGCTTTCCATATAAGATTATGGTAGTAGACTAGTGTTATTTAAAGTATTTTTGGTAGGGTTATGATAATTTGTACATATTTATAATATGTTCCCAATAAATATGTATTTTTCATACATTAATTACTTATAATTAATAATCTATACCCTTGTATGTTCATATTCATTAACTCGTGTCAAAAAATACCTCAAAAAATGGCATCTATTACATGAATGACCTTATCATTTGTTTTATATGTGCATCTTTTCGTGTGTAAATCAACATCTCAAATTTGCTACATTTTTTATTGTCGTATCATCTCGATGCACTCGTGTGAATATCTATATTTGTTCTCATACAATGTTGACTCCCATAGAAGGTCTAACAAATGCATACATGACAACTCTGGCCCATCATGCCCATGCACTTCCCTACCAGTCTGACAACTCTACCAAAATTGCTCCAATTATGTATCATGGAATTCGTACTCCACGAGTTTAACATTTTTTGCATCATTAATCGGTCATTTTACATCAATGAATCATGTTCAATATTCGATTATGCTTATGTTATAAATGGGTTTGTTTGTCATTTTACTTGTTACCTTAAATTATATTGCTATGTTGATAGATGATTTTTTTTGGTATAGTTGTAAGCTAAAGTTTTATTAGTGAATTCAAATTATTTTAAAGTTGTATATTTTTTTTAATAGTGTATCAACTATTTATGAATAGTTTTT
This sequence comes from Torreya grandis, assembly GCA_037957365.1. Taxonomy (NCBI): domain Eukaryota; kingdom Viridiplantae; phylum Streptophyta; class Pinopsida; order Cupressales; family Taxaceae; genus Torreya; species Torreya grandis. Next base: position 603,742 of record JARHVA010003364.1, read on the forward strand.
ATACTTTAATGGTCATCATATATTGTAAGATTAAATAGCCATCAAAGTTAGAGTCTTGTGTTTGTAACAAATGCATTTTCTAGGTCCCCAATGTCTTAAGTTCATTTGAGTCTAGAGGGAGTAATAATAGTCATGGGAAAACCACATCCAATTGAGAAGTTTGAAGGAAATGATTTCCATTCTTTATAGATACATATGCAATTGTTGTTTATTTAAATGGACCTCTAGGAAGTCATCCAAGTTATTGTGGTCAAACTAACAAATGTTGATGAACTCACCAAGTGAACCATCAAGGATAAAAAAGTATTGGCCATCATTCGTATTGATTTGTCAAAATATTACTTGCATTATGTGAATTTTAAAAAATATTACAAATAAATTTAGGAATTATTAAATAAACTATTTATATCTTAAACTAAAAAATTTAAAATAATAATGAATCAGATAATGTATTTAACTATAAAAGAAGGTGAAACTATGGTAGATCACATCAAGAAGTTCTACTCTTCGATAAATAATTTAACTCATATTAATGAAAAAGTAAAGAATGATAATGCAAAAACTATGAACAACATGCCCATAAATATGTTAAATATGGATTTTACCTTAGCCAAATTAAATCTATGTTTGGAAAGTTTAATCTCTACTTTGTTTGATGAGGGGAATAGATTAACAAATTATAATTCAAAAAAAGAAGATATATTATTTATGCATAATAAGTCCAATACTTATTCTAAAAAAACCAAACATGTGCCAAATTATAAACCTCCAAAATAAAAATAGACGTGTTTTTATTATAAGAATCAAAGACACCTTTTGAATTGTAAATAGAGATCATTGGATCTCATCGATAGAAAACTAAAGGAAAAGGCATTGGTTGATGACAAAAATAGAAATGAGAAAAGTGAAAGAGAATAATATTCTTCCTAATCAAATGATGAATAATATGTGTTTTGATAATTGATTAGAGAATCAATCTTATTTGGGTTCTTATTTATGTTTTTAAGTTTATATTAAGTCTAGTTTATGTGTGCAATTATAATATTTATATATGTATTTATCTCATATTAATGAGGTAGTACTCACCTATCTTATTTACTTGTAGGGCTTGAAGTTGCTTGCATGTAACTCCTCTCCCCCTACATGTCACAAATATCATCTTTACTTATAAGAGGATTAAGGACATTTGACATACATGTTGAAGCTTACTCATGTAACTCCTTATTCCCTCTAGTTTGATTTATTGAGTTTTTTTTTTCTCATTCTTCTTGTTGTAAAATCTTGACTTTCTCTTGCTCTTGCAACATTGTGATGATCTTTTGGATTAAAGTCATTCTCTCTTTCTTTTAACTTCTTTCTAATATGTATTTTGAGAATCATTGTTGCAATATTTTTAATAAATTATGGGGTTTTTTTAGTTCAACAGTTTCTCCACTTGTCAAATCTTTCACCTCAAGTTTTTGGTTTGATTTCACTTCAAGGTAACATTATTTGTTAAAAAATTTCATTGTTTATTCAATATTTTATTTCAATATTTTGGTAATATTCTTTCATAGTATCGAAGCATGTTTCTCTTTTGACATTGAAACTTGAGTTGTGTAGTTTTTTTAGAGGAGAAATTCAAAAAAATTTAAAAAGTTTACACTCTTGCATTTAATTTTTATCCCTTTTCTAATTTTTTTTCTAATGTGGATTTTAATTTGCTTTCAAAAGGAATATTTTTCAATTGTTTTAAACTAGTTACACTAATAAAATATGTCATTTCTTCCAATTTTTAAATATCTATTTAAAAAATAGAGCATATCTTTTTATTAGAATTTTTTTAATTTCTAAAACTTTTCTAGATTTTGTTAATCTAGATTTTAATAATATATTATTAAAATATTAGAAAAACCTAAATCACTATTTTGTAGAAATCATTAAAAAAATACCTACTATGTTTTTCAAAATATATGGTTAGTTTTTTTTTTTTTTTTTTTCAATTATTATTAGGAATATTTTGTATGATTTCATTTTTTTAAATATATATAACAAAAAAACAAAGACTTTTATGCTTTCAAATTCATTGTTCATTTTTTCAAAAAAAGTAATCTGTTTTTTTTTTAATTTTTAAATGACTTTTTTTTCCAAAGTAGTTTTTTTTTTTTTTTATCTTACAATAATTTCATATCTTATGAGGTATACGTGACACTATTATTTTAATAAAATATATTTCTATTTTGAATTAAATTGGTAAAAGTTTTTAAAAAACAAAAGATTCGTAACTGAAATCTTAAAACAAGATTTTCATTTACTTTTGTTTTTTTTTTGCAACTTCAATATTTGATAAGGCTTTTATTATTAATGGCATTAAAAAAAATGGCTATAAACTTTAAAACAATTTTATTTGGTATTATGGTGTGAACTTATATTTACAAGTTAATCATTAGTGGTTTTAGTATTTTTTTGCAAATTTAAAATTTGTATATTCATGTGTAATAATATTCAAATTAGGTATTTTTTTAGTTTTTAAAATATTTTTGTATCAATTTGATTTATAAAATGATAAAATTAGTACCTTTAAATATTAAATTACATGTTAAAATGACATTTTAAATGTTTTACAAAAAAAATTTATTGATCAAATGTAAACAATGTAATTTTTTTATTGATGCTTTAAATGTTAAATTTGTGTTTTTTGCGCATGATACTAGTTTTCATAATGAAACTCATTGTGCTTATAAATAAATTAAAACTTCTTTGAACACTTCTACCAACCTTGGATTACAAATTATGATTTATATTAGTTATTCAGGTGATGGATTTGGTAAATGTGAAGATGATATTCTTGAACCTATTCTGACTAATTCTAATGAAAATTGTAAAGGTATTGACTATAAATGATTCAAATTATTCTAATTAAAATTTAGAATCGTATCATCCTCATTAAAAGAATTACAATGTATCTTCTTTTGATTATAATACTCCTGCTTTAGTTAAAAATGATAAACCTTGTGTGTATTATGAAAAATATTTGTATCATATCTCTAAATGTTAGAAATTACATCTATGTAAATCTTGTAAATTTATCAGTGATACTTTACATTGTTGGAAAATGACTAAATCTCCTATCCTCTAAGGCTGAAACTATTTGGATTCTTAAATAAAATGGATCTTCTAGATATTTTGATGTGTCTTCATGTGATACTTATTTTATTTCTTTGTGTTGTATATATTCTACCAACAACACATTTTTTTTGTCTCTATTTTGATTAAACTCAAACTCTTTTATAAATTCCTTAGTTTTTGTTGCAAATAAAATATGTTTTTGACTAACTTATTTTCATGCAAGTTTACACACTTTATGATGGAAGTTATCTTTGATCAAATTTGTCTAGTTATACATCTACTTTTAGTATATTATATATGTAGACCATATTATTGGCATATTGGTTACTTAACTTGAAATATTAGTGCTAGTTTATTTATTTTGCAAGGTTTCATGGATCATTTCTCTTTTTTATTGGCCTTTGTTCCATTGTAGATTGACCACCTTATCTAAAGAGGATTCTTGGAGATTCTTGATGATCACATTTTCTTCTTTGAAACTTTTGAAAAAACCTTGTCTTATTCTTTATTTCTCAAACTATTATAATTTTTCTTGAAGAAAGTTTCTATTAAGGGGGAAATTAATGTAATTTGAATTCCCTTCCTTGTTTGTAACTGGTTTTCTCCATTTTTATAACCCTAAATTAAACTTAAAGGGGAGTGTTAGAGAATTAATATTATTTGGATCTTTATTTATGTTTATCTTAAGTCTATTGTATGTGTATATTTATAATATTTATATATGCACTTATCTCAGATTAATGAGATTGTACTCACCTCTCTTATCCAATTGTAGGCTTTGGATTTACTTGCATGTAACTCCTCTTCCTCCACATGTCACACACATCCTCTTTACTTATAAGAGGATTAGGGACACTTGGCACATATGTTGAATATTATTCATGTAGCTTTTTATTTCTTCTAGCTCTATTTATTGAGCTCTTCTCACTCATTATTCATGTTGTACAATCTTGATCTTACTCTTTCTCTTTCTCTTGCATCCTTGTGAGTCTCTTTTGGATTAAAGCGATTATTTATATCTCTCTTATTTTCTTCTTGTTATGTACTTAGAGATTCATTGTTGCAATACTTTTAATATATTAGAATATTTTTCTCTTTTTGATAGTTTCCCCTCTTATCAAATCTCTCACCTCAAGTTTGTGGTTTGATTTCACTTCAAAGTAACATTTTTATTTAAGTTTTTTCATTATTTATTCAAAATTGTAATTCTATCTTTGACAATATTCTTTCATAAGTGAATGTAAATAGGGGTGTGTGTGTGTATTTCGTGTGATGGAAATAACATTTTAAATATATATATTCTCTAATTTTATATATAGTGTGTCAATGATAATCCCAAGCACTCACTTTAAAAGAAAGCATTTCATATGATGTAATTTATATGCTAGTGAGAATCCCAACATCATTGGAAGTGAAAGTGTAAATAATTATGTTTATGTATGTAAGTTATTCACTAGAATCAGGGTACATATTTGGTTTATTTTTATCAAATGCATATGTGTTGATGTACACACTTTTTTCAAGTACGTGTGGTGTGATTCCTTTCGCTACATCCATACTTAGGATTTTAGGAATATTATATTAGTAAATGACATAATATATTTATGACTGTGTGTTATTGAGATTAACTGTGTGTGATTGAGAATAGGGTTGAGTGAAAAAACTCACTCATAATATTCATTGTGGTTATTGAACATAATATTTGACTCCTTAATATGAGATCAACCCCTATACGTATGGCTCAAATTATTGAAAAAAATAGTATTTAGTTTTGTATGTCTAATCAAAGACAAAATTTTAATAAATCTCAATAAATTGAATGTCTTGCACATCTATGCCAATCACATTACGTATTGATATAAAAATCCTTAGGTTATGATTTTGTCATATCAACCTCCATTGGTAGAGTTAGATATATGAGGTTGCATTCAAATTTTGTAACACCTTATGAGGAGATTCTAATAATCATGTAAATTTCATCCTTTGAGGATCCAAAAGGACAAGCCTATTAGTAGGTTGTGAATTCATATTAATAGTTGTCTTAGCCTCATTTTTATTATCTTTAGCCTTGGATTTAAATGTTGTTTGATTTGAAACATAGTATTAGAAGATGTGAGAGGGTTATCCTCATACTTCAGATTTTTCATGGTAATTAGCTTAAGCTCATAGTCTTTAACCATATGCCACATGTCCTCAAAATATTGGATCATTTGAACATAATAGACTCATGGATAGGTGTAAGTAATATTTTATTGAATATGTATTCAAAATTATTATCAACCATAAGATTTGTAATTTTTCAAAGCATGGTATTATAGTAAAGCACATAGTAACTAATTGACTCACCAAGTCCTTGTTTGAGTTTCACAATTTGGATATAGGATACCTTATCACTAATATTGATACAAAATTGAGTTAAGAATTGGTAATCCAAAGGATTAAAATCATTTACCAATTGGAGAGCAATGTCATAAACCCATTGCAAGGAATAGTCATTTAGGCTCCTAGGAAAAAAGGTTAATAACTTATCGTTAGATGCATAGTCTAAACATGTTGCATGCAAGGCTCTAAGATGTTATTTTGGATCACATTTACCATAGAATGGTGTAAGCTTAGGTTGAAAAAATCCTATAGTAAAAAGATAATTATAAATATTTTGGCTAAAGGGTTGTGTAATATTGCTTAAGAATTCGTTTAATAACCTACCCTATGAGGACCTTATTTTATTATATTAACCTTTGCTTAAAAATCAAATTTTTTTAATTTAAGCACTTGATTGATAGGAAAATTAGATTGATTAGTAATATATGGTGTCACATGAGTGGTAATATTAAGAGGCATAAAATCATGATACATAAGGAAAACCATAAAAATTTGAGGATTAGGTTGCACATTTACCCAACACTAGGTGTAGGCATCACTTGTGTACCCATAGGTGTAGACACATGGATAATATCAATTGGAATAATGGTTCTAACACATATTGTAGTATATATTCCTCTAAAATTTAGATTAGTTTTGATCAAAATTTTATATCAGATTCACCATAATGTTTACTTGTTTTGGATTAATGTGATCTAAATGAAGTAAAAATAGGTCATTTTTAGATTATGTAAAATATATAAATAATACCCTAATATAAATTAATAAATAAATAAATAGTGCACATAGAAAACTAAAAATTAAAAAATCACGAGGGGAGAGATGTACTTATCTTATTTATATATTATGTTACTCATGGAAATCATCATTGATCCTAAAAATATTATATAAATGCTTAGTCACTACTCAAATTAGAAAATTATAGCTCAATCCCTACCTAGATGTTTATTAGTAACAATGAGACCCCTAGGATATGCACTATCATATTTCTACTGGTAGTGTCCTTGTAGACTATGTAGGTCTAAGACACCTCAAATTATTGTTCATTTACTTAGAGATATTACTTGTGAGTGTGTTCACTTTTGTTCATGTGTGTTGATCCCTTGTTGCCTTTTCTTTCCTTTGAAATCCTAATATCACTTTTGACCATAATATGGCCATTGAATTTTTTATTATTATTTTGGGTTAGATAGCCCCAACCACTCCTTGCTAATTGACTAAGTGTTTCCTACATTTTATTATTCTAAAGAGGACTCAAACTACATGTAGCTCTCCCACTTAGGTGCATGTGTGCAACATTGTGATCATTCTAGAATGTAATTCAATGTTTGTCTTTTAGCACTTGGAACCATACAACTTTGACATACATGTGTATTAAAACATAGCTTTAGGGCTATTCCTTTAGCAGTTTTCATATTTTTATGGTTTTTTAATAATGTCTCAAGAGAGTGCTAATGTATTTCTCAAGTTTTTTAGGACTTGCCAAGATGTTACTAGTTAAGTATAAACTTAAGATTAATTTTTTACATATTTATGACTTTGATATTTCCCACTGTGATCGACACATGAAACATGTCGAGGTTGATCTAATGGAGACTTTCCAAATTGAAAAATAGTCGCTAAGTGTTCATGGACACTATTGACAAAAGGAAAACACTTACGGTAACCATAACTATCTGACTATTGTTGACAATATCAAGAGTGTGAAAATTAGTGATCTAGAATATGGCAAAGGTCTATTTAGGATTATGGAATGTTCTTGCACATAATGGGTAGATCCTGAATAAGTATATTTCATGGATAATATTGGATAAAACAACATACAAGTAGATAAACAGGAAAACATATGCACAAGAGTCACATGTGTATGCATTGTCCAAGTATGTCAAAGTGTTCCAAAAATGATGTTGCCAAAGTTTATAATACCAAATATATATGTCTACAAGTTGCCCGTGTGCATGTCACACATAAATCATCTATTCTAGTGGGAAAATAAATAGGTTCAATATTTATAACTCAGGGCTCAATCTGATATATGTGGTGTTTCCTTGTTCATGTGTATCTCATCATATCATTCTTTAGTTTTTATGCTTTGGCATAATGTCACATCCTATTTTTCACATGCCATATTTTGAAGGTACATGCTTATAGTTAGTATTATAGAGCATGATTAATGATGTTTTTTTTTTAATTATGATATATTATAATTTATGTATTATAGAACAACTTATCGCTATTTCTTTGCTTGTCTATTCATATAAATTAATTAAAGGGATTATATTTCAGTAATATAAATGAATGATATGTAATTATGAGAATAATTGACATTGTATATAATCATATTTTAATTGTTCCATATTATGTAGATTTGATATTATAAATTGGATATATACTTTATGTTCATCTATTGTGATATAAGTGTGCAACCCCCTCAGTGTGATAGAGAGTATCATAAGAGAGGAGGAACTAGATGTAGATTATGTATATTATAGATAGAATCATATATAATGAGGTATAATCATTCTAACTATATGACAAATATGGACATATGCTTCCCATGTTTTTTCATGAGTAGTGACTAACTAGTTTGGGTGACTATTTATGTTCCTATTAGTACCTCATCTTTTGTAATAGACATTGGTAGAGGATGCATTGATCTTAGGGAGTTTTAGTAGTCACAACAAATAATTGGGACCATTTATGTCCTTATTACAGTAAAACTTACATTGATATTTGGTTACTTCTTATTTATCGACAAGCATTATCATCTTTCCTTGTGTCTATCATAGTGGGTTTGTTTGTAATAGGTCATTGGGTTGGGGATATAATGGATTTATACAAATTGTCAAATAGTTATTTGATACTGTCATTTTTATATTTTGACCTAGTTAGTTGATGACTTGATATCCATAAACATAAGTTTCAGTATGAGTCAAACACATGTCTATGAATTATGTCATCTCTTTGAAAGAATTTTATAAGGAATATGAATCTTTTATGAGAATAAGTCATTAATCTATTTTGTAACATCGTGATCCTAGCTTAGTCACACCATTTTATAATTTCGTGATCCATTTTGTGAATTATAAATTAATATTCTAATGATAATAATATCCTAATAGAATTGTATATAAATATATATATTTTCTACTAACACTTTCCTCATTCATAATTTTGTGACATTTAAAAAAAAAAAAAAAAGATTAAGAATATCAAAAATAAAGGAAATCTATTTAATTAAAAAGTTATCATTAATTATGAACTCCCATTAAATTTTTATTACACAATATTTAACAACCCAATAAAAGAAGATTAATAAAACCCTTTACATTTATAAATTTAATGAGGCAATTAATACTTGTGATTTTATAAGTATGTATTTTTGTTAGGAAATAATACTTATCTTATATTAGATCTAGATCACGGTAACCAATAGGTTGGTCAAACTTTTGAATATTATCAATGTGAGTAAAATTAAGAAGCTTGCATTTAAAAAAAAAAATGAGGAATGTACTTGGTAAGAAATAATTGAGATTATTTTGTTAGGATTATAATTTATAATCTAACCAACTTAGAAAAAATAGGTATCTTGGGGCTCGTCGAGGACTATAGTTAGGACATCACCTGAATCTATTGCTATTGGGATGCATGTTAAGCCTTGAACATAGGCAATCATTGAAATGAGTAAAGAGAGAGTAAGCTATTTAAATGTTGAATGTTTTTGATATCGGATTCTAAAATATTTTATAGTTTAATTTTAAATGACCCCTCCCCTCCCCTCCCCTCCCTTGGGAAATGTGCATCATAATTTTGTGAGATTATGGATGGCGTCGCATCATAATTCTGAAATGTGGATGCTGTGGCTTTCACATTGAAGTTTTGGGAATGTGGATGGTTGGTTATTTCATTCAATTTTAAATCACTTTTGACTTTTAGCTATCCGTAACACTGAAAGGACTTTGTTGAATAGAGACGCACGTTAAAATTATTCACATGGGCCCAAAATAAAGCTTCTAGCCTTATTATTTAACCTAAATTCCACATGGGTTATGTGGATCAAAATAAATACAAGTATTTTCTGCAAAAATAAAAATCTCCACTAGATTGCGCCATGAAGATGGTCAAAGATATGATGAATATAGAAGAATCTTGTTTTAGCACGAGAGACAGCTAATTATTTGAGCTTCTAAATATATAAATGACGTCTTTAAATCATTGTAATGCTAATTTTTCATAGCTGCTAATTTCTTGTATGTCGTGTTCAAACTTTTAATTATCTTTGAATTCAAATGATCGTTCTCGTAACTATGTTATCATAATGATTATGGTGGCAGTGATGTTTTAGCTATATATTTATGACTTTTGTGCTTGCGTTACCAAGCGTAAGGAGACTATAAATTACTTAAAATCGAATCAATTCGAATCGACCCATGTTATCTTTTTATAACCAACCTGAACTTGAGCTTTTTTTGGGTTGTTTATCAATATGTACTTGTCACTTTGAGTATTTATATTCTTATATAGGACTCTTGTAAATATAGTATGCTCTAAGATGAAGGCATTATGAGGACGTTAGACTATGTAAATGTAGTTTGGGTTTACACATGTCACCTACAATGGGTTTAATGCCATTAAGGCTATTTAAATAAACCTATTTCGAGTATAATATGCAACCAAAGCGTTCTATGAGATAACATTACTTTAAGTCATTTTGTAAAAAAAAATCTCGTCCTTCATGTAGCTTCAGATATTATACATTGGAACCAATTTTTTATTTTTATAGTACGATGGATGTCCATACTCTTTTTTTTAAAAAAAAATTAGTAACTTTTTATTGACCATGGGGATAGAGCTCTAAGTCCTTTTTCTACATATATCATGTTTTTGGGCAGCGCAATACACTTGACCACAACTTAAAAAGATAACTTTATAATTAATTGGTGAAAGCGATTTTTAGTCTTTTTAATCTTAGTGGCAATAGATCCCACTCATCTCAGGTATTCACTCTTAAAGTGTTGAAATGCCCTACTTGGGTTTAAAACTTGACTAGTACATAAAGCTTTAGTTTTTATAAATTTTTATATCTAATATTTTTTTTTCTATTAGTTTGGTGAATTTTTCTCATTGTCATATTTTTTATATAATCAATAATAATATAAGATGAAAAAAATTGTTAAAGAAAGTTGATTAATTGATTGGGATCACATTGCACTAGGAAAGTTATAAAATACATACACACATATAACCCTTTTAAAATTACTTGTCCAACATTAATATAAGGTTCATTTATACCATTCCATATTTATTCTTCTTAAATTGTGCATATGGATAAATTATGAAATATATTAGTATTGATTATCTTAAATGATAGCGATATTGTGTGGTACATGTTCAAATATCATATTTTCAGCCACGAATATTTCAACTAAGGTACCATTATAATATCGTTTATATTATTCCTTTGAATGGTAGGTATTTAAGTTGCATCCCGACAATGCTTGTTCAAAGGTAACCATAATAGGTTAATATGAGTCAAAGAAAAGTATATGAGATGGTAATGTTTAACAATGATAAGTAGTAAGCTCATGCTAATTCTAGTTATGCAATTATAAAGTTCTTACCGACTTTGATATAACCTTATACTACTTATTAACTTATTTGAAATGGAAACTTGAATTTATGCAATGCTTGAGTAATTGTTAGCTCATAGGTAAGGATGAGAAGAAACCATGATGAAAATAAAACCATTGTGGACCCTAATGGTTATCATCTTACAACTCAACAAATGTCTTATAAATATTTGTGGGTTTTACTTATCTTAATCTTGTAAGTAGTATTATTCAATGTTATGTAATCTATACAATATAATTTCATGTATATATAATCATTTAATGCATTCAATCCCTACACCATAATTCATTTTATTATTATAAGGTGTTGTTCATATCTCAAGGGGTTTTGCATGTTTCTAACTTGCGGGCATGGTGGGGGAGGCGGTATGCAATTCTTACTGGTAATATAGGAATATTTTTCAGGGAATATCATTACCCCCACCTTAATCGTTACGGTATACATAGTAATCTGATAAATGATAGTAGTTATGAAATTCAACTTGAGAAAATCCTTAAGTGATTACTTGCCAATGATCCTTATAATTTCAAATTATATCTTTCAAACTTGATCTCAATTCTTGACAATCATTGTTATTACAAGGTAAATAAAAACTTTCTATTTAATGTACCCTAACAAAACCCTGTATTTGTTGTGAGATGGAAATTTTGAGCAGTGTGATTTTAAATTATGTAATTAACCAAAATATACTCGAAACATCACCCCACTTGAAAATTTGAAACAAAGAAGATCACAATGCAAATAAAAATGAATTCAAAACAAATTATACCAGCATCATAAACTTTTAGACCCAATCTTGCTCCAAACCTGACTCATGCTTTTGTTCGGATTTACTTAAAAGACTCAGATTATTGTGACAACATGTGATTGGATTGATAATGGACTAAGATGATAGTTTAATAGATTTAGTTGATAGAATATTTTAGCATGAAAGATCATGAATTTTCTAGATGGCCTCAATGGAAGATTGGTTGATTATTTATAGAGTGGGAGGAGGAAAGAACAATGACTAGAATTCAAAGTTGGGTATAGGAAGATCAATGGTGGAGAATTATTCAAGGAATTAAAAATTCCTTGGATGATTCTAGAGGAGGGAATGTTCTAGAGGTGGAAGCCTCTAGAGTTTTTATGGATGTTTAATCATAATTAGTAGGTGATTAGATGAGGTGATTAGAGACTAAGGATGTAGGAGAGCCTAGGAATAGGCTAGGATAGGCGAGATTTAAATTTTAAATTCCAATATAATTGATAAGTGGGGTTATAATAAGATTAGTTGATAAATAATACATGATTATAAGAATTAATTGACTTGTAAGATGAGGTAAGTTTAGTAGGTGAATATGGAATTAGTGGGAATCAGGGAAATGACTAGGAAGGGGTTAGTAGGAATAAATTAGATAGAATTAGATAGGATTATATGAGATAGAAAATTAATAAATGAAATTATTGATAGAGGGAAGCGAGCAAATTTAAGTGTATACATTTTCTAAATCCCATATTGGATAGATCTTAGGGTTTTTTCTTAGGTAAAACTCTGTGAAGAATTAGAATATAACCTTATGGTGCATGATGGATTTGAATCATGTACAAACCCAGGTGGTTGTATATTATATGCTTGTTATTTTGGATAATATCTATAGGTTGAAATATTGTTTCTCGATATCGACCAATCTCTAACTACTACCTTGAAATAATAATTTCTATAAGTGGTATCTAGGATTTGCCATTATTTTATTGATCTGTAATCATTATGTTTATGGAAAAATGATATCTTGAAATTAATTTGAAAATCAAGCATGACACATTGGAAAATATGTGTTAAAATCTTTAAGATCAATCATAATGGGAATTGACTATCTAGTTTGAACACATAATGGAAGATAACCTGTTGGAATTGGAACCTATATGGATAAATAATCACACAAAGGTATGTAAATTATGACATAATGAAACCCTAGATAATTAATGTTAAACTTATGATAAGAAGTTGAATACTTTTTGGAAGATAATAATTTAATTATAAATGTTAAACTCTTTAATAGAATACCAATTATTTTGAGTATCAAAACACATTACAAATTTTACCACCTTATGATGAAATATGGTTGTAACCTTTAGATTGTATTATTGGGTTACAATTTGGATTAGTAATACATTTAATTTATGTTACATGTAGACCCTTATTTTGTGATTAGAATTGGGACATAATTATATTTGTAGATGCCTAAATTTATATCAACTTAAATTTGGTGGGATTAAAATTTGATGGGGTGATTTGTATACTTAATAATGTTGTAATTAGCATTAGAAACTCCATATGTAAGAGTCAAAATGAATTTATGGGTTAACTATTGTATCCCTGAGTCTTATGATCATATGCGTATACCTCAGTTCTCTTAGGAACATTATACCATTTTATATTATACTATTGCGGGGAAATGTATGCCTATATATATATATGTATGTATATATATGTATGTATATATCTATGTATATATCTATGTATATGTGTGTGTATATATATATATATATATATATATATATATATATATATATATATATATATATACATGTATATATACATGTATATATACATACATATATACATATACACATATATACATATACATATATACATATACATATACATATACATATACATATACATATACATATACATATACATATACATATATATATATATATATATATATATATATATATATATATATATATATATATATATATATATATATATATATGTATGTATGTATGTATGTATGTATATATATGGATTCTCTCTGCTCTGTTGATTGTCATCATTGGGTACCTTCATGGAAGGGTAGGGACACTTTTAGTGGATGAGAGATGTGAAGGGTATCTGAAAGGCTCTGTGGTTGGAGGAAAATTCATCCAATGATGCTCTCCCTCTTCGATTTCATATATCATTTTACAACAACTATGATGATCTTCAAAACTCTGGTCAATTTTTTTATGAAGACATATCCACATATTTTAGACAAACAAATATACTTATCAAGTATTATATTATTACTTTGGAAGATGAAATAATGTAATTATAATGATGATGTAGATTCTTTAATTTTTTATTCAATTATGATTATTTATTATTTATATGTTATTTTGAAATGAAACTATTGGACCAAAAAAATATGAAAATTGACTTGTTTACTTAGATAGTTTTTCATTTTTACTTGAAATGAAATAAAAATATATTTTATCCAATTATTGTGAAGACTAATTCAACTTCTAAAAATGAATGCAAATATGAATTATGAAAATATCATTAGTTGTACACTTCATAAGAAAAGAATATTGAAATATGTCATGATGCATACTTTGATTCTAGTACTAAGTGTGTAACCTAATTTTGATGCATAAACATGTAATTGAATTCAAAGTGATGGAAACTAAAAGAATGGTTGACTTAGAAAATGATTATTAATTATTGGTTTTGTACATAGTAGTACTATTAAAACTATTAAGTAAATGAAATTGTGAAGTAACATTGAAATGGCTTGACTATAATTTATCATATATGATTGAATTATGGCAAACTTGTTTACATAATTGTTTAATATCATTAATAAACATAAGGAAAGGAATCTATAGACACCTAAATTTTTCCACCTTAGTGTTGTTATTAATATACTATCGTCGATATTCATCATTCATCACTTATCCTAATTAATCTACCCATCATCAAAAATCTAGATTAATATTATAATAATTACAACATGACCTACATTCTGTTCCATATAATGCCACCAAAACACACTTCAATTAATTAACTAATTAATCAATATTAATTAGTTAATTAGTCACTAATTAAATCCATGCACACATTAAAACAAGAATAATAAAATGAATAAATCTATTATCCACCTCATTTAATGCATTTTAAATATTCATTAATCATTAACAACCTCATTTACTCATTCAACATCTTCACTAAACTCATACACACCACTAACAATCTCATTTAAATCATCAACCAACTCATCAATTTCCTTAACTTACTCAACCAAATCATTAATTCCCAATTTATTCATTGAATGCATTTGACCAGTCACCATCTAAAATCAAATATTTCAAATAAATACAAATTTAATCTATGTATCCATTCTCCACCCAAAAAATATATAAATTAACCTTCCTTATTCCATTTGAAAAAGGTGACCATGTTGGATTGAGCTCATGAACTTAAGTGAAAAATCTGTAGAAATATTATCAATCAAGCAAGCAAGCAATCCAAGGCACATGTTATTGGAAATATTCCATGAAATCCATTTAGAAACTACAATCCACAAAGCATGAGCAAAATCTACATCAATGAGAGTATTCATTCGATAAGTGAAGGTAAAGTTTCTTTTTTATCTTTCATTTCTTAATCAAAACTTTATTTGAGATTTGAAGTAGGAACTCAATTTTTTTCTTGGTTTCTAGTTAAAAAATATATAAATTAACCTTCCTTATTCCATTTGAAAAAGGTGACCATGTTGGATTGAGCTCATGAACTTAAGTGAAAAATTTGTAGAAATATTATCAATCAAGCAAGCAATCCAAGGCACATGTTATTGGAAATATTCCATGAAATCCATTTAGAAACTACAATCCACAAAGCATGAGCAAAATCTACATCAATGAGAGTATTCATTCGGTAAGTGAAGGTAAAGTTTCTTTTTTATCTTTCATTTCTTAATCAAAACTTTATTTGAGATTTGAAGTAGGAACTCAATTTTTTTCTTGGTTTCTAGTTTAAACTTCAAGTTTTGACATTCATATTTTGTCACACCCAATAGGAAATTCCCCTTTGTTTAAACATTTTTGGTGTGTGTTTGTAGTTTGTTTATTTAGTTTGTTTGGTGCATATCTTATTCATATAAGCTTTATTTCAAAAAATATTAGAGCATTTTTTATTCATGTAAATCTAATCATAAAACTTTTTTTTTTTTTTTTGGAAAATTATGGATTTCTCATAATTTTTAATTTTTATTTTTGGTAAATTTATCATAAGAGGTGAGATATATCTTATTTTTCAACTTAATTTTTGGGTTTTTTTCACCTTTATAATTATATATAAAAACCTCTTTCATATTTAAAAAATACTTAAAAAATATCTTATAGTTATAAAAATATTTCATATATTTTCTTGAAATTTACAACTTGTTATTTTTAATAAATTTCACATAAAAGATTGGACATGTATTATTTTTCAAATCAATTTCTAAATTTCATTTTTATATAATTTTATGAAAACTATTATTTCATATTTTAAAAATAATTATGTATATCTCATAATTTCATATTCTTAATTTTATGTTATTTTTAAATGAGATATTTTTTTATTACTACTAATTTTTTTGAGTGCAAAGAATCATTTACCAAAGACAACATCAAAAATGATAATCTATATTTTTCAGCAACTCTTGTTAAATATTTATATTTGTTTTATCTTGTTTGCATAACTAAGTTGTGTATGCTCTTCTCTTGCACTAAAAGAAATCTTGAGAATTTAAAACAACTATTGGCTCTTTAATTTTGTCCAAGTATTTGTTTCAATTTTGGCAAGCAGCACAGAGGGACTATTGTTCATTTTCATGTAAGTACCAGTATGACATGGGAGAACCACGGTGTGGGAGGACCGTGGTGAAATACTAGCAGTGTGAGAGTTGAAGGATGCGAAAGGAAAATGACATAGAAGACCCAACATGAGAAGACCCAGTCAAGAGAATGTGGCATGAGGAACTTGAGAATAGAAGATCCGAAACAAAAATTAGAAGACTAGGGGAGTGCGAGGGAAGTGGAGCATGAGGAACGTGGGAACAGTTTGAAGAATAAATCAAATAGGACACTTCAACCCCAGTGATTGGAGGCTTTGTATAACCCATGAGGAATGAAACACTTGAAAACAATTGTATAACATAGAGCAGGCATCTAGGGGCACAGAAGCCCGATTTTGTAGGAATAATTAATTGTAAGAGCCATGACACTCAGCCTATTGAGAGTCTGCATGTCATGTGTCTATTTTGGATTGGGAACTTGACACTTGGATATGGAAAAACAAATATAAAAACCCCTATTGTAAATATTCACAAGGAGAGGATTTTGGGAGTGAACCTTTGAAGGGATATAGAGCATTTTGTCTTGTAATGCATAAGTGCTTAATAAGAATCCAATGTTTATCATATGGTATTTTGAGTAATGGATTGTATTAAATATTGAAATGAGTTAAGTAAAAGAAGTCATGAGTTCCTTTATTTTATATTTTTCTAGTAATGGTAGTATAATCTGTTAAGAAACTATAGTATGATATTTGGTTGATAAAAAATGAGTAAACACATGTTGTGTTTCAAAGTCTTCAAGAATCAGTCTTTTGCTATGCACTTCAGGTGAGCACGTGAGACTCAATCCTCACATGAGAGGATTCAAAACTAACCTATAAAGAAAACTCGACATGTGTGTTTCATTGCCAAGACCTGAAGCAATTAGAGCATAATTATGGGAAATATTTGAGCGTATTACATTAGATAATATTGAATAATGGATTACCAGTGTTGAAGACATTTTTGTGGTTCCATATCTTAAACCAGGAGTTTTTGTGTGATAGTGGGTAGAATAAAACATCTACAACTCATTATATGAGACTTTCTTTTTTGAGATCCCTGTTCTTTTGCATTCTTGAATTTTAGCATATGCTCAAGGAGGATCTCAAAACCTTGGATGAAGATAGTAATGGAAATAAGAATGGCAAAGGATATTATCATGACTAAAATTTTCATGGACATGAGCGATTGATTATTAGTGGAAAGGTGTTTGAAATAGTTACATCTTAGAATACGCCATGACCATATATTCATGTCTTAAGGAAGCAAAGTTCAATTTTCTACAAGAACCAAGGGGATGATATCTTTCATTATTTCCTTTCGAGATTAAAATGATAATTATTGATCTTGGGTTGGAAACACTACCCATGGAAGGCTAAAATATCGTGTGCATGAGCCACACATTTAGAAGGGGGACTACTAGTTGGTTCAAGATTGTGGGTTCAACATGGTAGCAAGCTAGTGAGCACTATGAAAATGGAAGTATGATGAAACCTGGTAGAGTATCATGGGAGTTAATGGTATGAGAAGAGATTGGGAGCACTTGAGGAGCACTATGAAGAACCATAGTGAACTAGATGTGCATGAGGAATCCATCACTTATGGGCCACAATCTTTGCCACTATTATCTTGTAGAGAAATGAGATGGATTATTGGAGATGAACCCAATTTGATTCAACCAGGATCTCCCACCATAGTGTGTGTTCATGCCTTTGAGTCAGGTAGAGTACATATAAGGAATTTAGATACATATAGTATAGATTCAAAAGCTGAATGGGTAAGGGAAACTAAGACCAGGCCATTAGGCAATAACTTAGAATCTACATCTTTTTCTTTTCAAGAGAAGTGTATGGCATAGATTGGAATGCCTGGAGGATATGGCTAAGGCCAAAATATAGGCCCCAATCTAGTAAATCAACCCTCTATGATGCCTTTCCCCATGGGTACTACTACTGGAGGCATTGGAGGAGGATTAGGAGGAGGTACTAGAGGAAGTGGACCCCCTCTAGGAATAAGAGCTAGTTCTTCTCGGCAATCATTTTTTCAACCACCTATGGTTTATTATGAAATGACATTTCACTTACTTGAGTACTATGGGGTGGAAAATATTGCCAAACATGTTAATAAGTGTGAATTTATTTGGAGGGCATGTGGCATCATGACCTTTGAGTGAAAGGCAATAGTTTGTAACCACCCTCTTAGAAAGTGCACACAAATGGTATCACAAATTTGACACTCAACAAGCAATGGTTGACTATGACCAACTCAAAGCAACATTCTTACAAGAATTTTATATTCTTGAGTTTGAGCAACAGAGTATAGAAGTGTTGAAAGACATAAAGAAGGGACTTATAAAAAGCATAAGAGAATATGATGCATAGTTCAAAACTTTGCTTTCTAAGTTATCCTTGAGATCAATCCCATTCAACATGCACAATGGTTCATAGGTGGATTATTGTTACCTTTTCAATAGACCTTGTCACAAAGAACTTTCACCAATGCATAATAGGCTCTAGAGGTTGCCCTATATGCTGAAGTGGTTAGAAGTATAGATACTAGGATTAGTCCTTTTATGGAGGCTCAAATAGTGTCCATGGCTTCTTAGCTTGAAAAATTGTCAGCAAATAATGCACATGAGACACATAGTGGTGTTTGGTGTACCAACTATGAAATTGAAGGACACACAAACAATAACTACCCATGTACAAACATTTGTGCAGTCCTAAAGCAAACTTGTGAGATTTGTCATGACAACCATGATGTCTTCTCCTATCCACTTTTTCAATGGGACACAAGCACTAAAGTATCTATGCATTATAAAATTTGTGATGCTTATACTCACGACACCAATAATTGCCATCTAATTACTAATATTCATAAGGCTTGAGCATGCAACACATGCCAAGCCTCAGTCTCTAATATCTAGGAAAATGGTGGCTATCATGGGCATAGAAGAGGATGAGGATAAGGTAGTAAGTTTTCACCAAAGACTTGCTACAAGTGTGGTTCTCTAGACCACTATTAGAGGGATTACCTAGAATACCCAACCTACACTTACTGTAAAAAGGACCATCGATTAGAAGAGTGCCTAGATCTATATGAAGACATCATAAAGGATTGAAATGAAAAAGGCATCAGTATGATATGTATAGACAAACCATAATGGAACACTCGACCAACCATCCCTATTGTATAACAAGTCAATATTACTACTCGCAATGGGGGCCAGATGCAATCTACACCCAACCTAGTTGAAAAGGTACATCAAGAAGAATAACAAGTTAGGAAATACCCTAATACACTTTAGCAAAAGGATGTCCTTCAAGATACAATGGCACTTATACATGAGATCCAAAGTAAAATTCAACACCTTAAGGATAGGGATGTCACACAATGCACCATAGTGCAAAGGGAAATTGAACCTCTAGTAATGTAGGATAGTTTTTAGGAACTATGCAAATGCATGCTTGATGAAGACATCATTCCCTAGATTAGCACCTAGTTTAAAGGTCAAGCTCACCTACCAAATGAAACCCACACTCAACTAAGTTGACAAAGTGAAGATCAATATTTAAACCATGCTCAAAATCAAGAAAGTCCTAGTTATACTTTACCAAAAGATGCATAAATATTGGTTAATGCTTCTATCAATGGATGGGTAATCTAAGATATTCTAATAGATACTAGCACTGAAGTAAATGTTCTCACTAAAGATGCCTGGTAGAAAATGTCTAGTCCATCTTTGCAATGTTCACCCCATGTCTTGTTCATGGCAAACAAGACTCATGTGCACCATATCTGAGTCCTTAAAAATGCCACTGTTGAAATACTTGGGTTTCCCTTCAAAGAATATTTTGAGGTTTTGGAGTTAGCAGAGGCTGATGATTACCCAAACTTACAAGAAATGCCCTAGTGCTATGAACATAATGAAGAGTTAAGCTTTAAATTTTGATACATTAGCTTGGAAAATACCGATCAACATGTGATAATACCCTTAGACCAAGCACAAGGACCTCCCTATATTGAACCTATAAGCATTGATGAAGACATCAATAATCTATATAATGTGACTACTCGATATGATGGATAGCATGATCTAACACCAGATGGTATTCTTCACTGGATGGATAACCAGTCTGTCTCAGATACAACAAGTAATGCCTATAATTATTGGGCCCATGGAGATTATGATCTCATTAGAAGATTGTGCAGCACCATCAACAAAGATGAAAACATCCCATGCTAACTTCTTAAGCGTCACAAATTTATGCACCTCATAGGTTTAACAATGTGAGGACCATTAGAGGGACCACTATTGGAGAGAATTAATGAAGCTCTATGGTTTTAAGGACAAATGGAGGTGCATGATTTCATCCAATGCCTTAAAGAGTTATACGGTATTGAAAATGAATAGATGAGGTCATTAGACCACATTTTTGATGGTACTACCACTACATGGTGGCATATGCATAAAGAATGCTTTTTGTTTTGAGATTAAGTGCGAGCTAATATACATAATAGATTTCACCATGATAATAAGATTAGAGGTACACTCAATTATAGTGGCATAAAATCACCTGAACCTTATCTTGAGGCATGTGAAATAATATGGTGAGTTGAGGAAACATTTTTACCAAAATACCTATGGGTCCATACAATCTATGGAACCTTATGCACTTGGGCATGAGCTTGGTACATACATGAAGAAAGGCACATGAGAACAAGTTTTTGGTAGCTACTAAAGGAAAACATGACATTCATGCTTTCTTACTCTTCACCAAGGATGGACTTGCACCTTACTCTTTAAATCATACATGAAGTAATAATCTAAGATCTGAGTCTAGTGGATGACCACCTACATCATATTCATCAAGAACTAGAGGAACCCTTGGGTTTATTCAATGATCCTCCTAGATAATCAACTCTTTCACCACTGATAGTCTCTAGTGAAGAGTGTCATGAAGAAATCTACCTGGGAATGTAGAAGCTCATCTTTCAAGTAGACAGAGAAGGATCCACTCTATTCGATTCATTGAGTAACAACCTACATATTCTTAAAAGTACTGGCTCATAAACTATTTGGGACACCAACTCCCCTATAGATAATCCTTATCGTGGGCCCATTCAAATTATTCAACTAAACATTAGCATAGAATAGGAACTTAAAGTAGTGACCATTGGAAATTATTGAATCAAGACAAAAAATTTCACAAATATTTGAGCTGCTAAAAGAGTATCAAGATGTGTTTCCAAGGAACTATAGTGAAATTAAAGGGGTTCACCCTTCTCTC
Source organism: Torreya grandis (assembly GCA_037957365.1). Taxonomy (NCBI): domain Eukaryota; kingdom Viridiplantae; phylum Streptophyta; class Pinopsida; order Cupressales; family Taxaceae; genus Torreya; species Torreya grandis. The sequence continues at coordinate 625,781 of JARHVA010003364.1, forward strand.
AGGAAGATGCATATAAATTTGATTGATGGAACTCATCCCATGAATAAACTCCCATACCAGATGAACCCTAACCTCCAAGCACGCATGAAAGAAGAGATTGATAACATGCTTTGCATTAGAGTAATTACTCATATTGATGAATCTAACTAGGTGAGCCCTATGGTAATAAATATCAAGAAGGATGGCCATATTTGTATTTTCATGGATTATCATGTTTTGAATGTATCTTTTGTCACCAATCCTTTCCCAACAACTTTCACGGAGGAAATCCTAGAAGGTGTTGCCGATTGTGAGATATACTCCTTTATCAATGGGTTCTTGGGGTATCACCAAGTCCACATAGCTGAGCAAGACCACTCTAAGAACAAATTTGCTATGGAATAGGGCTCTTTTTCTTATACCATCATTCCTTTCATGTTAAATAATGCCTCGGTGGTATTCTCATAGGTAGTAGTGGAGGCCTTCATTTATTTTATCCATAAGAATCTCCAAGTCTACTTAGATGACTAAATTGTATATGGGTTGATCAAGGACCATTATGCCAATCTGAGGCTCATGTTTGAGCATTGTTGAGTGTTACACATTTCCTTGATTTTGAATAAATGCTTTTTTGTGACACATTTTGGGGTATTTATTGGGCATATCATTTGTAAAGAGGGACTCTTGGTAGATCTAGCCAAGGTCTCTATCATTCTCTATTTACCAATACCAAAAACTTAGTGTGAGGTACATGTATTCTTAGGACACATGAGCTACTATATGAAGTTAATTTGAGGTTATGATAAGATTTCAACACCACTGGAAGAACTATTAAATAATAATAAATAATTTATATGGACTAATTCCTACAAAACAACTTTTGAAACTCTGAAGGAAAGACTAGTTACCGCTCCTATCTTGCAATTTCTAGATTGGACAAAACCCTTTCATGTCCACGTTGATGCATCTAGAATAATAGTTGGCACAATAATTGTACAACCAAGAGAGGTAAATTTGGACCATCCCATTTATTTCACCAGCAAGAAACTCACATCAGCCAAAAAGAACTATACCACCACTAAATGCAAAGGCTTGTCTATAGTTTACGTGCTACAAAAATTTAGACAATACCTTTTGGCCACACCATTTGTATTCTAAATTAACCATGAGGATTTAAATTATATCATTAACAAGATATTTCTCCATGGAATAATTTTCCGTTGGATAGTTCTTTTCCAAGAATTCTAGTTTTTTGTAGTAGTAAAACCTAGGAAAACCAATTGTGGACCTGATCATGTATCCCGAATTAAAAATGGAGAACCTCCACATGCTATAGAAGATGACCTTCCTGACGTAAAAATTTTCCAAGTCATTAGGGTACCTAAATCACTGGAAGATATTGTGGCATTCCTCAATATTGGTTGTGCACCTGATTCTCTCACCTTACAAAGAAAGAAACAACTTGTAATCTGTGCCACACCTTATCAACTCATAGTAGATCTGTACAATATGGACCATGATGAGGTACTACACTATTATTTAATGTAACATGAGCACCTTGAGGTATTATGAGAATTACATGAAGGTATTTCTAGAGGACATTATGCTGGGGAGGCTACCACGTGCAAGGTGTTACTCACTGGACTCTGGTGGATGTAAAGGCATATGCAAGGCAATGTTATATTTTATAGCACATGGGAATACCCAATAGAGGATATGCCATGACATTTCACCTAATTTATTCTCAATAACCATTCAAAAAGTGGACTATAGACTTTATGGGGCTCATTATTCCTACAGGATAAGGAACAAGTTCATAGTACATAATTATGGTAAATGACTACTTAATGCAGTGGGCTAAGGCAACACTAAACAAAGACTGTATGGTAGTGACTACTACACAATTCATCTAGGAAAACATTATAACATGATTTGGCTGTCCTCTAAGTTTCACCAGTGACCAAGGAACCCACTTCCTAAATGAGATAATTCAAATCATATTGGCTGAATTCATGATTGTGCATCACAAGACAACACCATATCACCCACAAGCTAATGGAATAGTAGAAGCCTTTAACAAGATCCTCATTATCACTTTGATAAAAATTTGTAATATTGGTAGAAATGATTGGGATGATAGGGTATCTGCAGTACTTTGGGCATACCAGACCGCATACAAATCCCTCAACAAAAATACACCATTTAACCTGGTATATAGAAAGGAAGAAATCATGCCAGTCGAGTTATTGGTTCCATCTCTTTAGATAACACATATAGGAAACCTTGATTATGATGCATTTTTGAAAGCTCAGCTTAATTAACTCATTAAACTAGATGAGTCTCGATTCCTCACTCACTGGAATCAAAATTTTGCAAAACAAAAATAGAAATCATGGCATAATCACCATCTAAAGAATAAAATATTCACCCCAAGTATGAAATTTATACTCTATGAATCAAAGTTCATGTGCCACCCTAGGAAAGCTTCACATTTATTGGGATGGACCATTCATAATTCATAGTATCTAACCTATCGATGCATGCCAACTAAAGCAAATAGAAGGTCAATTTCTCCTAGGACACTATAATGGGAGTTAGCTTTAATTGTATTGTGATTCTATTTAAGTTTGTGTTATTTTTCAAATAAGGCTTAAGGCCATTAGATTAGGACTTTTTGTCTTCAAAAAAAAGTGCTACCCTTGAGGTGCATAAATTGATTTTTTAAAATTTTGAGTCCTTTAGATGTTTTCATGGAGGACCATGAACCTATTTAGTGTGGGGTAAGATATGCATATGAATATAAACATGTGGGCATGCAAGTTTCAAACTCACAAGAATCATACATGGCATGTAAGTGATTAATGATGTGTGAGTCATTTAATAAAATAGTTTCCTACTATTTATGTGAAAGCTGGTTTCCATTACTCCAAAAAAATGGGACAATTGTCACCCACTTCCAAGAAAAGTGTGGGAAGGAATGGAACATTAATGCAATAAGGGTAGTCATAACAAGTGTGTGAGTAAAATGATGTGACAAGTTTGTTATAACACTAAAGGCTTGATGCAAGATTTGAAGTATGAAGACTAGTAGAAGATACACATTTATGGCCAGAAATGAGAAGGAGAGGAAAGAAATTAATGAGGTAGATTGGTCGGAGGACTTATAAATAACCAAGTCAAAGCCATTCTACACTTTACCTTGCTATAATTTTCAAGTGATTAAAGAACCAGAGAAATAGAGATGAATTCAATCTCAATGTGGAATAGAGTGATTGAGAAATAATTAAAGACACGAAGAAGATTTCCAAGTGGAGGAAGATTGTTAAGAGAAAATGCGTGCAGAAGTGGGTTGAGGTCATTCTTTGTAAAAATTTAAGGTTATAGGTTCTACCATGGTTGAAGCATGAAGATTGAGAGTCGAGGTAAGTTTGAACATCACCACGTATTCATTTGGGAATGTGGGAAGGTCAAAGGTTAACCTTCAAGCACCACAAAGTGTAATTCAACTAAAGAAAAAGGCAAAAAGACTTGAAAATTTATCAACCATACCAGAAGAGAGAGAGGTGAGTAGAGGAGCATGATTCCTTATAAAAGAGGAGCCTTTAGAAGACCTAGAAGAGACACCAAGATAAGAGCAGTACGTAGATTTTTAGAGTGAGAGCGTGGAAGAAGCTAAAATGGTGAAAAAGGGAAAGTAGGCATAGACATCCTCATCACAAATTGCCACACCATCTCCCCCTAAAACCATTTACATAGAATAAATGCAATAGATTGAGTTGGTATTACATGAAAAAATTGGGTCTCTAAGGTGGCAACTATGACCGTATTTGACTACAACCACTGCTAGCTGAGAAATGAGGTGTAGTTTCAAAATGATTATCAGGTCCAAACTACCAACACATGAAACCAAGTGGTTTATGACTTGACCATCAAGAACCAAATGGACAAAATTGGCCTTTTATAACTCTTTGAACTACTATATTTTGGAAAGCCTACTAAGGTAGTTCAGTTCCTCCTCTTGTGCATTCATGAGGATTACATCCACTTTGTACAATTCAACATGAAGATCAGTGTGAAGAGGGTAAGCAAGGTCATAGGAATCCAATGCTCAAGGGTCAATGTATTGGATGACTTAGTGGATATGAAATAAATATAGTATATCACCACTACACTTTTGTATCAAAATTAGGGGCATGAAATGCACATCACAAACCTACAAGATCTCACCCTAAGATTCACAACATGGATCATTTCTACCAAGGTCAGAGGGACCGATCAATGGAAGGAGGTGGATATGGCCCACCTTCACATAGAAAACCAAGTAGTGCAGGGAATATAGTACAACTAGGTATTGTACTTTGCCTAAAAGATATCTGAAGATGTAGGGAAGGTGTATACAACACCTAAGTTTAGGTCTCCTTAGGAGGCAATCTTGTTGTTGGTTTTTTATGAAATTAATGTGCTTGACTATAGTTCAAGATCTCTGAAGTGGTTTTATCCACCCACTCACAAGTCCCCCACCGAGTGCTACAAAGATTTCACCTGCCCTTAGCACATCACTCCAACATACAAGTTGAAGATGAAGTAATAGTTTGATGGAATGAAGGTGGATTTTGGGAATGAATGTCACATTCCCAAAGATCTACCCTCCCAAATAGAAGATCAAGTAGAATTTATTATGAAACAACACTTCTCCCTAGCACGTATTTCGATGAATCTTTCAAGGAAGCTCTCATCATGGCTTAAGCTACCATATGCCTTCTCTGCATGATACTTTATCAAAATTTTAAACATAATCTATGATGCACAATCAATAAATACACAAGAAGAATAGATCGATGTAGAGCACCACACCCTATGAAAGATGTTTATGTATCCTGGTAAAAAGACCTATATGGAGAGGGGAGAAACTAGCATGACTAATATTAAGATCAAGAATATCATGGTTGGGGAATAGGTATACAAACTATTTTATAAGTTACACCACAAACAGTACCCTCAAGATGGGGAACCCAAGGAGAGGATCCCCAGGTACCAATGAGAAATAGGTCATCTGAGCTAAGCACCAACATAAGTGGGTAGTAGGGACCCTAAAAGTGGTAGAGGATAGTGGAGGCACAACCATCCATGCTATTTCATTATTCACTACCACAAATACCACCTCGAACTTCACCATCACTACATCCTTTGTTGTCACCATTATCATCCCCATCTCTATCTCATAGTTCACCACCTGCATCACCTTCACCTCATAATACTCTGTCCCACTCACCTACCCCACCTTCACCTTGACCTTTTCTTCATCCAACTCCCCCACCTTCTCCACCATCATGACCACCTTCACATCCACCTTCTCCAAGGACTACCACTGGGTCAGTGCCTCATTACCCTCTAAGATAAGCACCCCAAAAGGACCCCTCCCAAGAAAAGATACATAAATTGGAATCTGATCTAGAGAAGACTCCATCCCCTATGTAAGAGGTCCCAACCATTAATCAAGTGAATATTGGATGGATTTTAATAGATGGGATGGCTACTATAATCCATCAAGAACTTAAACAAGACCTAGAAAAGGGGAAGGGGCTAGCTGAGGGGGAATCAAAATAGAGAGTGTTGTCTAATTTTTGTGAATGATATTAGTTCAACATATACAAACATAAACTCTATCTTTGGAAGCATTTCCACCAAAATGATGTGACCCAAGAAAAAAAGAGGCAATTATCCTTTTTTTGGAGATGTATAATGAAGAGTCTCAATTTGACATTCCATTGGATTGCATTTTCTCCAGCCCAGATGCCCCAGGATTACTGAACCTCATGAAATTTGATCCACAATAACTCTCCCCAATAATGATAAGTGATAAATTTTTGAAACTTACCATGGAAGTGATACTCCAAAATATTTTGTCAGATTTAGATGCATGCATGGATAAAAAGAAACATGGAAAGGTGGTGAAAATGTATAATAAAGTGTATGTTGAAAGGTAGGAGCTAGTTGAGGAAGTGGCCTCTTTGAAGGAATAACTTTAAGAGACCATCGAGGCTAAAGTAAAGGTATTAATCCTTTGAAAAAAAATTTGAAGGAAGAGTAGACACTTGAAGATATCATACCATTAGATGGGGATGCCCTAGGAAAATTAGAGACATTGGTTGAGATTTTACTCAAAGATAATGAGCACCCCATGCCCAAATATGAGTCCCAAGAAATTTTAGAGCAATTCACCACTATAGTAGATATGTATTGTAATATTTTGGAAAGATTCAATTTTGTTATCCCAATTTTGGATGGTATTTTTGCACGCATGACACACCCACATAAAATAATAGAGGCCTAACTCAATAATGAGGAGGTCTTAAGGAAACAAGAGGTTGATGCAAACCTATTAATAAAATATCATGTTGAGTACAAAAAAGCATTCAAGGACATGGAAATGATGGAAGACACCATTAATAACCATCATCAATAAATAAATGCCAGTTTTTCCAAACTTCAAGGATAGGTTGACAAAGAGCTCTCCAAACTAGAGAACATCCAAAAGGAAGCTAGCTTAGCCCTACAAGAACATATGAAGAAAATTGAGACTCCAATTTAGCTTGAGGAGTTGAAAGTAGTAAAGGAGGCCATTGAGAAAATAACTGCTAAAGTTCTTGACACCTTATCCCATTGGGATGATCTAAGGAAAGAACTCAATCAAAAAGGGCCTGAGTTCCTTGAGGATGCCAGTACAACTTAGTCCAAGATGGACTAATAGATTAGTGTGGGGTGATGTTGGCTCCTTACTTTTGGATAAGTATTTGTTCTAATTTTGGCAAGCAACATGGAGGAATCATTGTCTATTTTCATGTAAGTACCAACATGATGTAAGAGAACCATCGTGCGAGAGGACCGGTGTGAGACTACCAGCATGAGATTTAAAGGATGTAGAAAGACAATGACACAAAAGACCCAATGTGAGAACACCTAGTCAAGAGAACGTGGCATGTGGAACTCAAGAATAGAGGATCTGAAATAAGAAGTAAAAGAATAGGGGAGTGAAAGGGAAGTGGAGCATGAGGAACATGGGAATAGTTTGAAGAATAAATCAAATAAGACACTTCAACCCCATTGATCAGAGGCCTTTTACACCTGCAAGGATTGAAAAACTTGGAAATAATTATATAACATAGAGTAGGTATTTAGGGGCATAGAAGCCCGATTCTATAGGAACAATTAATTGTAAGAGCCACAACACTCAGCCTATTGAGAGTTTGTGTGACATGTGTTCATTTTGGATTGAGAACTTGACACTTGGATAAGTAAAAACAAATATAGAAACCCCTATTGTAAATATTCACAAGGAGAGGATTTTTGAGGTGAACCTTTGATGGGATATAGAGCATTTTGTCTTGTAATCCATAAATGATTAATAAGAATTCAATGTTTATCATATGGTATTTTGAGAAATACACTGTATTGAATATTGAAATTAGTGAAGTAAAGGAAGTCATGACTTCCATTCTTTTATATTTTTTGGTAATGGTAGTATAATCTATTGAGAAACTGTAGTATGATATTTGGTTGATAATAAATGAGTAAACACATATCATGTTTCAAGGTCTTTGAGAATCAGTCTTTTGCTACACGCTTTGGGTGAGCGTGCAAGGCTTGACCCTTGCATGATAGGGCTAACACACTAGCCTATTGGGAAGAGGCTTCAGTGTTGAAATAGAAAGAAAACCCAACAATAACTTAGTTTCTTGTGTCTCCAAAGTCAACAACTACATATGATATTTCCTCACGTTGAAAAGTGATATTATAAATAAGAAATGGGGTTGAATTTTTTTTTCTAGGGTCTTGTGACAGATTTAATCAATAGGCATTAAAACCAAGCATGTGTTCTAGTGAGCTATACAAATTAAGGAGTTTTGATTGTTGGTTAATTAGTCATCTATTTTACCAGTACCATAAAGTGAGGTGGTTTCATCCACTAATACCCATGCCCTAGACAACACCCTTATATAGATTTTTGCCTCACATATCAAAAGGTATATATAAGAATCCCCTAGATCATCCTATTTAAATCTATATTAATAACCTTTTGGTCACAACATTGTAGTGGTGTTGAGAAAATAACATTCCACAAGATCAACCACAACATACACTTAGAGGTATTATTTGTGGGCCACTATTCAGTTACACTTCTACTTGAATATCATAGGCTTGTCATTGCATGTGTTTTTTCATTGTCCACTTGTGTAAAATCAATTATTGAGTCAATCAAAACTAAACCAAACCACTTACAACAAACTGAAACCTAACTAATGGCATACCAAATGAAATATCAAACCCAATGGAGTCAAGATCTTGATGATGAAAACCTTTTTTAATTGAAATTTAAAAGCCAATCTCCCATACACTAGTTGCAATCACAATCTTGATATACCCAACATCAACCTTTACAAATAAAAACTAGTTTTATAACCCCAATTCCAAAATAAAAACTTCTCTTATCAACTCCAACAAATTAGTCAAAATTTGGCAGACCTAGTGTCCCTTATCAATCCCTCGGCATCGAGACCTTAATCACCTAATAAATCCAACAATATAAAATCCCATACCAACTAGGCCCCTAAGCCATATAGACCATACTTTGTCCTACCCATACTAAAAATCCAACCCAATTATAAATCCAATAATTCATAATAAAATGATCTGAAAGTCCATCTTAATCAAGTAATACTATATTTTATCCTACCCCTATTTTTATTATTCACCAATCAATTGATGATGATTCCATCAATCATTTCTTCTCTCCCACTATCAAAAATGAATTAGATAAAAAACCCGACACTAATCTAAGCCTTGAGCCACAATATTCAAACTATCTATCCCCTAAGCCACAAAAATAGAATTATGTCCTACCATCATCATTTCAAGGAACATCACTTACCTAGAAATAGAGTGTGTCTATGTTTGAAAACCATAAATTAGGGATATGCCAAAATCCCATTACAAAGCATGATCATACTAATCCACACCAATTCAAGGTCAAAGCACCTAAAATAGTCATATCAAAACAACCTCTCAATCCCAAGCACTCGTTTGACACATGTGTTCAAGTTAACCACACATCTTTGACCAACCTTTATTTGAATAACCCATATTTGATAAACCCATATTAGACTAACCCTTCCTTGACCTACCCATATTTTATGAACCTATCTTTGACCAGCATGATGTACCTCCCCCACATAATCTCCCCTTAAATATCAAGGCTTCCAACAACAAACCTAAAGTTAAGATAGTACGTGTAGGAAATGAATTCCTAAATTGCCTATATAGAACAACACTCCCTATCTCTCCTAAAATTAGTGGCAACCCCACTATTAATAATAAGGATGAACAAACATCATATCAATTTAGTTCAAATTCATTTATCAAATCCATTCTTCTTGAAAATGAGAAAAATAAAATATCTAATGACCCCTTGCTATATAATGATGTCTTTGCATCTTGTTTTCAAATCAATAAATATCCTATACCAAACATAATGTGCAAAATCATGAACTATAAAAGATGAGGACTTGGACTTCATGAACAAGGAATCCTAGAACTAATCCAAATGCATGTGAACAAATGATTTCATTGCATTGGCTACAAATTATCTAGTCATCAATATGGGAGTATTAATAACACTTATATGATTCTTTAAGATTCTTTTTCTGACATAAAAATAGGTTCCATGCATAGCCTCTTTGAAGATCGTGTGGCCACATATTATATAAATAACACTAATCCTTTCAATGATGATTTTATTGCCACCAACCCTTTTATTGACACCACCATATATACCATAAATATTTATCTCTAATACCTTAAATTCAATTATTCAAATTAACAAAATCACGTCTATTGATCTCTTTCAAAACAATGCAACTATCACAAAATTTATGAGACTCCAAGACAACTTTTTGCCAGGCAATCACAAACATGGATTTTAAATAAATATTAACTTGACAACATATTTTGGGGAATATGAAGAGTTTCCTAGTCTCAATAAATCAATAAACCAAAAAAAAATCAAAAATCCAATTCCCCTAGTGAAAATCTCTTTGGGGCACTTTCAGATCAAAAACATCAAAATTAAGAAAATCATGAGAAGGCTATTAGTGAAAACCTTTCTAAGGTGATAATAGAAAATTAACTCATTATCCCTCTTACACCAACATAATTCAAGACAAATCTACATCGCTTGTTAAATAAAACATAAATTTCAACATCAGAACATAGGTAAATCCAAAAATCATCAAATTTTTAGTTAATCTCAATCCATCAGAACAAAAAATCCATGTCACTCTTATAAAATAATTTTTAAATATATTCACATGGATATAAATGGTTTTTGATATTATTATCCATTATCCACCTTGGTCCTATGGCATATTCACTTACCTCCATTATCCTACCATCACTCAAAATATTTCACATAATCAATGATAATCCTTCATCCCACACACATCCAACTTCATCCTCCTTGGTCACACCATCTATCCCAGGGGATATGATGGAAGGTGGTTAATATGTTTAGAAAAAACCAACTTAGAAATCAAATAAGTTCATTATAGAATGTATGGAGCATAAACCAATGTCAAGTTCCTTGAAAATAAGTTACCCAAAATATTAGTTACTTGAAGGATTCAATACTACTGCAATAAAACAAACAAGAAAATATCATTCACAAGTGAAAACCATTTATTATGGTCCCTTAGACAAGTGCCATGATGAAAACTAGTGTATATAATCATGCATAGTATCCATTTTCTATAAATACTTCTATGCTAGAGAAGTCTCACTCCATCTCATCCTAAAATATCCAAATCCAACCAAGCCTAAGCCATCTTAAGACATCCCAACTGAGTCATTCCATCCTTTTTATCATGATCATCATTCTATTTATTTTTGGACCTTGATAAGAACATGAAATAAGTCTTGAAACATGCTTTGTAAAAATCTTGGTGTATCCACACTTATACATAAAAAATTGTGGCATAGTGTTAACATGATTCCTATGCAATGTATTCCTTTGAGATCAATCCTTCATCCCTCATGCATTCCATCTTGCATTTTTATCCCACTCCATCCACTACCATATCCATTCCCAATGTTATAACTTATTTTATCCTTTATTTGTAGCTTCATTAGCTGTTTAAAAATTAATAAAAGCCCAAAACATTAGAAAACCCATACATGCATAGAAAAATCCAAAAAATATATCATTAAATGTATATAAAAATCCAAAAATCAAGATCTATTTTGTATTGTACCTAGTATAGTTCAAATCCTTAATCAAATTTAAACATATCATTGTATCTTCATTGAGATATATCATTCCCAATCTACCCCCATCACATATATCATTTATAGGGTAAAAACAAGGCTATTGGTATCATTATCGTCGCTATTAGTATCATTATCATAGATACTTAAAACATGGGATTTATATCTTGATTGAAGGACAAAACCAAAATTAGTTTACGTAGTTTATTTGTGTGTGTGTGTGTGTGTGTGTGTGTGTGTGTGTGTGTGTGTGTGTGTGTGTGTGTGTGTGTGTTTTGGTTCATTATTTGTTGTTCATCAAGATTTTTATATTTTATTAATTATTGTGTTGTGTTGATACATATGCATATTATAATAATGTCATCATGGTTTTCCATATCATGATGCATCCTATCATACACTATATCAAAAATAAGGTTGCTCAAAACATTTAGAAATTTATGCAAGATTATTAGCAATTCATTCATATACATATACATCATCACATTACCTACAATCATAGACATTCATTCCTAAACATTACATACATAAATAAATCATTCATTCTAGTTATTCTCAATTAACATTCACTCCTAACTAAACATTCATCATAATAACTAAGTGTACATAATACATGAATAAATCAGGAGTGACAAACTAACCATCACATATTCACATAAATCTAAAATAACATATAAAATCCATGATATCCATAAACACAAGCCTTCATCATCACATCATCAATCCACATAATTAGTTAAATCCAAACAACAATAAAATCCAAGCTCACAATTTTATCAAGATATATCATTACCAATCTAACCTGCTCGCATATATCATTATGTGGGGCACATCAGAGCTCATAGATTTATCAGGACATATTTTTCCCATTCTAACCCCCTTGTACATATCATTTCTTTATTTTAAATAAAACCAAATCAAATCATGCAAGCATTACATCAAGTGCATTAATCTCATCCATCAATAACATCCAACAAAACATCATCATACTCAATCATCAAATGTGCACCCAACCCTTATATTTATTCACCCCACACCATTCATTTTAACCCCTCATCCTTCAATTTCATCCCCTTTTTTTTTATTTCAAGATATCATCCATGTATTTCACCCCTTTATGCCCTCTTGAGGGGGGAATCATCTCTAATCATCCCTAATCATAGCTACCTCATCTCCTTAATTAATTATGCCACTAGGGACATGTTAGTGCACACATCCTTCTTCTAAATTTTCTTTTTAATTTGAAAATCCACTACTTCTTCTAGTCACAACATCTTTTCAAAGAGTATTAAATGTAGACACCTAAATTTTGCCACCTTAGTTTTTTTACTAATTTATTATCATCAACATTCATCATTCATCACTTTTCCTAGCTAATTTGCCCATCTTAAAAAATCTGGATTAATATCATATTAATTATGACATGACACCCATCTTATTGCATTTATTCCCATCAAAACTACACTTTGATTAATTAACTAATTAATCATTATTATTTATTTAATTAAATCCATGCAAACATAAATACAAAACTAACAAAATAAATAAATATATTATCCATATCATTTATTCCATTCAACCTATTCATTAATCATTAACAACCTCATTTACTCATTAAAATCATTAAAACCATTAACAAAATCATTTAATCCATTCAAATAAGTCATCAATGAACTCATCAATTACCTCAACCTCCTCAACCAAATCATTAATTCTCAACTTCCCCATTGAATGCATTTTACCTATAGACCAAATCTCCACCATACAAAATCGAATATTTCAAATATTTCCAAATTTATCCTATCCATCCATTCTCCATCCAAGAAATATATAAATTGAACTTCCCTCTTCCATTATAAAAAGTGACTCATCATGTTGGAATGAGATCATGAACTTATGTGAAAAACCCATAGAAATCTTATTAATTAATCAATCAAGTAATCCAAAGTACATTCTACTATAATTCTTACATGAAATCCATTGAACAACTATAATATAAAAAGCTTGAGAAATTTATACATTAATGAAGGAGAGTCTTAATTCAGTAAGTGAGGTAAAATTTATTATTTTCTCTTCCTTTACTTGATCAGAACTTTATGTGAGATTTGAAGTAGGAACTCAGTTTTATTCTTAGTTTCTAGTTTAAAATTAAAATTTCAGCATTCACAGAATCAATATGAAACCTTTCGTGTGTGTGTGTGTGTGTGTGTGTGTGTGTGTGTGTGTGTGTGTGTGTGTGTGTGTGTGTGTGTGTGTGTGTGTATCTAGCACATTTTATTCAAAACCCAATTATAAAGTTCTAACATTATGGTATCAAAGCCTAGGTTTAACACTTGGACCTAATGTGTTCATTTATTTTTGAATTGCATAGAAAACATGGTTCATAAAAGAACTAGCTAAAATAATAAGGATAATTATCATATTTTAATTCTTTTAAAACCCTATGTGTTCTGAAAAATGAGATTTGGAAATTGAATTTTATAGATAGTATGGGACACCTGTGTGATATACATTTCTTAGAAATCATTAGATCAGGTAGACCTGAGGGATGAGGGGTGGACTAGGAACATGGTTACTAAGTGATTGAGGGTAAATACTTAGTATCACATTGGTTCATAGGTGGACTACGGATTCTTAATATGACAATGGGAACTTTTCTAATCTAGTATTATGACCATAAACATATTTACCTAGGAATGTTTCATTTCATATTTTTGTATGCATTAGAAATGTATCATTTATAGTTCATGTTTATTGTCATACTTGACTAGCGCTATGTGGAGTCTCAGTAGTATTGACTTGTGCAAACCAATATTTTTTAATTCTTAGTCACATTTTTCATAAAAAGAGAGGCCACTCTTTGGGTATGAGATATGTAATATAAATTTTAGAGGCTTTGTGGGGACTCTCCCTAGCCACTTTTTGGATTTAGTGATGATCTCTAATTTTCTTTATGTTTGTAACAAGGAACCCTTATTAATCATGTTTATTTTTTAAAAATATATGATTAATAAAGCAAATTCTAATCACTTATTTTAGATAAATATCAATAATTTTATTTATTTAATCTATAAATTAACCCTTTTAGCTTATGAGTGAATCTAAACCTTGTTATTTTCCGTTAACAAGAAGTCTAATGGAAAAGACACACCCAATTTTTTAAAAAACTATGCTTCAAATGTATTGCCTGGTCAATAGTATAGTTGTAAAATTATGATAAAGTATTCTAATATTTTGTTCCTTGTCTTTATAACCAAGCTTAAGCCATTAGGATGATATATTTTTAAAGAGGGAAGCATGTCACATCTCATGTTTCTCGTACTGGATTTCAAAGGCATCTACTTGCAATTAACATTATAAAGCATGATTAATTATGAAATTATAATAATTTATTTATATATATTACATTATAATATATGTATTATTAAACAACTAATCATTATTTCCTTGATTGTATATTCATGTAATGGAATTCTTGGGATTAATTTTCATTAATATAAATGAATGTTATACAATTATGAGAAATAATTGACATTATATATCATGTTTTTATTATTTCATGTTATGCAAATTTAATATTATGAATTGGATAATTTTCATTTGTTTGTCTATTGTTACACAATTGTATATCCTGCTTGCTGTGAGGGAGAGTTTCATTAGAGTAGATGAACTATATATAGATTATGAGTAGTAGAAAGAGAATCCTATAAAATGAGGTATAGTCATCTATATGAAAAATATGGACATATGTTTTGATTTTTTTGTCATGAGTATTGACCAATTGATTTGGATCATTATTTATATACTATTATTACCTTCTCTTCGACATTAACCAATTGAGTTTTAAATATCATAACAAATGATCAGGACTATGTATGCACATTTTGCACTGAAACTTGTATTGAGAGTTCATTACTTGTGATTTATTGACAAGCATTATCATAAATCCTTGTGTCCTTTACAATGGGTTTGTTTACAATAGATCCTTGGTTCAGGGACCCAATGGACTTATATAAAGTGTTGAATAATTATGCAAAACTACTATTTATATATTTTGACCTAGATGGTTGATGACTTGGTATCCATAAAAGTAAGTTTTGATATGAGTAAAACACATGCTATGAGTTACATCATATATTTTAAGGATTTTCATAGGAAAAAGGGACCTCTTATGTGCATAAGTCACCAATCCATTTCGTGACTTCATGATTCTAGTTTACTCACACCATGTGATTAAGTTATCTCTTCATTATATATTTTATTATGATCCATAAAGTGAATAATTAGAAATTATGAATTATAATTCTAATTATAAAAATATTTTAATGAATTTGTGTATAAATATATGTATTTTTCTATTAACTCCTTCCTCACTAATGGTTGTATGACATTACATTGTAAAGAATCAAAAGGATGAGAATATCAAAGATAAAAGGAAAGCTATTTAACTAGAAAGTTGTCATAAATTCTTAATTTCCATCCAATTTTTATTACATATTATTTATCAACCCAATCGAATAAGATTAGTAAAGCTTTTTACACTTACAAATTTAATGAGGTAATTAAAATCTAGGGTTTTCTAAGTATGGATTTTTTCTAGGGTTTATAAATGAACTTATTATATGATAATCTAGACACTAAATCTGAATTATAAAGCACCTTAGTCTTTTACACTTGGAAAATACCTCTCGTGGTTATACCCTTCATATTTAAGACCTTCCCATTGTTGAAAGGCTTGCATTTACTTTCTCCTTGTGCCAAATTGATTATCTCTTAGTTTGACCATATGTTATTCTAATACATATGCATTCTATGCTATGCAAAGTGATTTAAACCTAATCATTATCCTTTTCTACATGTTTTGGACCTATACATATTATTTAGTTTCCCATAAACTTACATCTCATCTATATGCTTACATCTACATAGGTGTCATTTTTCCAACTAAGTGTCCAATGCCCAAAAGTCATCTAATTTACAAATGTAACATGTCCTTATGGTTGTTCTAAGTGATTTAGAATGAGATAATTTACCAAAGGATTGGTATATATACAAGATAAATCCTCATTCATTCCTCACTTAGTAAATTTGTACCTCTCACATAAATAAATAAAATGAATTTTCAATCAATCATTCAAGTGATAAAATCTGACCTATTCAATTATATTTCCATATCAATCATAGGATTAATCTATCTACATGTCTGAAGTACTGAAGGAGTATCCCATGAGCCATATTTTCTAAGTTAAAAGATAGTTCATTATATGTACTTGATTATCACATATTTCTTCCTTATGTACTCACAAGCCAACATATATGGGAGAAATACTTAAGTCTAAGGTCCTCTTCAAAGTATTGGCTATGTAGGCAATGCCCATTGATAGAGGGGTCCTTAGAGTATATTGACACCATGTGACCACTGACCCATTTTTTCCACATTCACTTCAAGTGTGAGGAAGCTATGGTTTGATCATTTGATAAAGAGTGACAACCTATGTGCATGATTCATATACATCAGAATAAGGGAGACAAAAAAGCTAGAAGGATATAGTTAGACATGTCTAAATCCATTTTATAATTCCCTCACCTCAAAATCTAAGGGAATATCAGTAGGGGCATGTTATAGTGGCATGACCTCCACATATTTCACAATTTTAGATTATATTGGGGGAATGTTATGAAAACAAATTCTCCACACTTATACTAGTTCTCCAGTTTTAGATATTACACCTATACATGTTCCTTGGTAGTACCACTAGTTTTTTGCACTAGGTTATCATTAGGGATATACATATGAGAATCCCTTGGATGAGATCATAGTATAGTATTTTCTTTTCAAATATTTTAAAAATACAAAAAAATTAAAAAAAAATCCAAAAATATCTAGTATTTTCATGTTTTATTAGCTCCTTGACATCTATGTTGTTGGTAGATATCATATCATTTCTTTATATATACACATATGTTTGACACATATTTTAATTGTCATGCAAGCATACCTAAACAAATGATATATGCATATACAGATGTTGGGCCTTTCTTCTACTCATGACATTAGTATGTTATTGGAATCCCATTCTTTGATCATGATACACCTAGGTTATATTATTATATGATCACTTTCCATTATCATGCTTGAGCTTATGTACTTACACATGCCTTTATACATGCTTATATCTTTCACAATGTACTTGATATGATATGTACTTAACATGTTTTGCTAACACAACATATATCTAGGGACTAGTATGATATGTTTATGTTGGTTGCTTATGATTCCATGTTTTCTTTTTTTCACTTCCTTGAGTGTCTTTCCCTACTTGATTTTGTCTTTCTTTTTTGAGAATTTTAATATGTTCCATTGATTTTGTCCCTCGTGTATTTATTTTTCTATTGTGACATTTGGACATGTCATAGTTTGTTGTATATGGACATTTGAATATGTCATTCTATGCTTTATGGACATTTTACTAAGTCATGCCCCTTAAATTATGTGGTATTTGAACATTCCCATTGTATGTGGTATTATTTGACCATTGACTTTTGTTTTTATTTTGAGTGCTCTTGCATGTGTGATCGATTGCTTTTTAAGCTTATATTGTTACTCTTTTAATGTTTCCATGATATATATCATGCATCTTAGGACTTGATGTGATCACATTATACGTACTTCAATGTTATATCTACCTAGATATGTTCCTCCTATATGCTACATGATCCATTTGGAACTTATGCAATTATCTTATCATTTTTTCACTCACTTCAAAATGGGTGGGCATATCAGTGGGGGCATGTCATAGAGTTATGACCTCCACATTTTTCATAATTTTTTATTACAGTGGGGGCATGTTATGGAAACATGTTTTTCACACTTATACTAGTTCTCATATTTTCTAAATTTAGTGGGGGCATGTCATGGAAACATGTCCTCCATACCTGTAAAAAATTTCAAATTGGAAAAATTTCATAGTTATATGATTCAAATACACATTTGTGGAATAATTTAATACATTGGTACCATTATTATACCCATATTTTAGCTTGAATATGCCATGCAAAGGGTACCTTAAATTGAAAAATCAAATTATTTTTCATATTTCAAATACTATTATGGACTATTATCATACCTAGAATGGACTTTTATGGAATGTTATTGATCCAATCTACTATAGTAGTTGGTTCACCTTTTAGTTGAGGTGATTAAATCACTCAATATTATTAGGTTTATAAGTTATAATTTATTAAATCATATAAATTCACTAGATTTATAGGATGAAGTGATTAAATCATCCACTCTCACCAAATTTATAGTGTGATTTGATTGGATCACTCGCATCTGCCAAGTTATAAGCATGATTGGATTGCATGATTGAGATAAATGTATTGGCCATGTGAAAACTCACATTTTCACCAATGATGGGGGCATGTTTTCCTCTAATATATACATGTGTATACACTTGTAGGTTTCAAATTTATTGTAATCCCAATTCTAATGCTTCAAAATGAAGCATATTTTCAAATCTAATTTCCAAAAGGAAAGATGGTTGCACTAACAAACAAGTGTAATCCTAACCTTATTCTCTTTAATTTCAAACACTTCAAATTCTTTAAATTTAATATTTCATACACTAATTATTTACTATAACATATTCTTGGTTTCAGATTATTCATGAAGAAAGCACTCAAGTTGGGCTCACACAAATGCAAGGTGTATTATCCACACCCAAGTTAACATTTCTTTTCCTTTAAAATAGCAATTTCATTACTATATTGGTGGGGGAGAAATGAAGACACTAAATCTAAATTATTTAGCATCTCAGTATTGTTCACTTGGAAAATACCTATCATGGTTATACCCTTCATCTCTAATACCTTCCCTGCTACCAAAAGGATTGTGTTCACTATCTCTTTGTACCAAATTACTTATCTCTTAATTTGACCATATGTTATTCTAATGATCAAGCCTTCTATTGTGTTCAAAAATATCTAAACATAATTATTGTCTTTCTATGTCAGTTTTGGACTTGTACCTATTTTATAACTTCCTGAATACTTGTGTCCTAGCCAAATGCCTACATCGATGCAGGTCTCCCTTTTATAACTAGGTATCTAGTGCCCAAAGGTCATCTAATTTGAAAATTTAATGTGTCCTTATGGTTATCATAAGTTATTTAAAGTGAGATGTTTTCCCAAAAGATATTATTTTAGAAGAAGTAAGAATAGTTGAATCAATAGCAGTATTAACAAAACTAGATAATACAACCCTAAGAATAACTAAGGGTAAATTCATAGTTGGGATCTCAACATTAGAAACTAAAGAAATAATGGAACAAGCTATCTTATCAATTCTTTGACTTTGTTATTATGTGAGGCCAACTAAGGTTTCTTCCATTTCATGCTCATCCAGACTTAAGGCTTTGGATTTTTCTAGCTCAACCTCTTCATCACCTAGTTTTGCAATTCCCATTTCTTGGTCTTCCTCCTTGGAAAGATAGCCAACCAAAGATATTACTTGTTGAGCTTCCTACTCTTCTTTTATAAGTTTCATTGTATATTTTTCATCCTTTTCCTCTTCCTCTTCACTAACTTCCTCTATAATGGGGAGACCAAGTGATGGCCTCTCTTCCAATTTATTATCTTGGGAGGGAATAAGAGAGTCATTGTGATTCCTCTAATAGGTGTAGATGGGTGGAGTGGAAGGTGAATTAGATGGTATAGAATTTGTAGGAACAACTATGGTAGGAAGTGTTACTAAAGGTGATGAAGTGGAAGGCATAGGGCATGCCTGAGGATACTTAGGAGATTGATGAGAGTTTGGAGTAGTTAGAATGGAAGATAAAGCCATTTATAAGAATTCAGGGAGACTTGATTAATTATAGTAAGGGGAGGAAAATGAGTCATCACAAAATTGTTCTTCCCTTGTTTAGCTGAAGAAAATGTTGACCTATCCCTTATATTAGTTATGCCCAAAACCTGGATGTGGGCAATTATTGTTGTAAAAGGGACTTGAAGACATATAAGAACTCTCAAATTTTACCTTCTAAGAAGAGGATTATATTATCTTTAAATCATATATTCATTTATTTTTACCTCTGTAGGCTCTATTGAAGGGGACAGAGGTTGATCCTACGGTTGAGAATCATGTGGTTGAGATGGAGGCCATTGTTGACTACATGTATTTTGTGCCTCTTCTTCTATTTCCTAGGGGTTGTATTGTATGGCTTGGGTGTATATCATAGACATGGATTTATCTTTAATATTTTTACATGCCTTTGAATCATCTGAGGTGTTTAGGAAGATCTGATCATGATCATACCCTTGGTGATCATATGAGACGTGCACCTTCTTCTTTTCCTACATAGACTTGAGATACCCCCTTACTTCCCGCCTAAGGTCCCATTCCCTGAAAGGTGCAAGATATAAATTATAATGAGTTATATCTTTACTATCTTGAATAAAATTATCCTGATCACATATTAATGTTGCATAATACTCAAAAGAGTCTTGAAATAGTAGGTTAAATACCTTTGACCTAATTCCTTATCAATGTTGTTAAAGACCTAATAAGCAATTTCCTATTTTGCTATAGTTTCAGGAACATGATGTGGCATTAGTATGGGATATGTACTTGATCCTTCTACTCAGATGGAAGTTACATTTAGGTATAACCAATAGTCTCCTAGCTTGCCCAAGCTCATTATCATGTTTTTTTGATAATTTGGGCATTGGAGTGCCCTCTATTACCTTATATTTATAAGGATAGAACTCATTACATATATTTATGATTCCATTTCTATGTATATGAATGAACATGAAATAAAGTATTCTTTGACCCTATTTGTCAAATATTCATCTGAGGGCTACCACTTCTAACCATAGGGATTATAAACTATGGCCATCATTGCATCTAGTAGGTAGGACATCATATAGAATTTTTTATCATACGGCCTCTAATCAGAGTGGAGTACCTATGATTTTAATTAGGCACTTAAAATCTCCCTAGTTTGACTAATTGTTTAGATGTCAAGAGTATATGTAACAATAGAACCCATTCAACTTGAATGTATGTGATACTTGGGAAACCATATAGTTTGTTCAAAAGGGCCATGGCTATCGCAATTCTAGGTCTGAATTTGATAATGAAATTAGAGGAGATATCACCTTTGGGATTCACCCTCTAACATTTTGAAATCCATTATTTTAGCTTTCCCTCTACTATGTTGTGTTCAAGACAAACATTAGTTGAGACTTTATTATAGGTAGTCTTAGGATAGGAAGACTAAGGTATCTCTTGATTGCCCTACTAAAAATATAAGGAGAGGCACTCTTAACTCTCCAAACATTTATAATATCTCTAGAAATGGTTCTATTAATAAATAAAACTTTCAAGAGGTTGATACATGGCATTACCTTAGTTTTAGTTGTTACATAGTGGAGTCCTTGATCTTTGATCAGTAGCAAATCATCAATGTATTGCTTAGCTTTTGGAGTGAGTTGATTTTTAATACAATATGGATATATAGACTCCACCTCTTCCTAGAGCACCGAGTAATGTGTAAAATTTAAATTTAGGGCACTCTTCTTGAACACCATCTATTTATACTAAGTTAATCTCACAAATGAATATGGGGAGGGGATTGAGGGCTTACTTTGTTTTGAAGAAGAAGCCATTATTATTCTTTAGTTTCTATAATTCTTTTGGTGTCTTGAATGGTTCATTTTTTGCCTATTATCTGAAGAAAATTAGGGCTTGCTTTGTGTCAAATAAGCTCAAAAATGCACTCATTTTATTGAAAGAGTAATGGCAAAGTGAATTCTCCTTATCACAAATTTTGCATATATCATTCATAGGTATGAGTATTGAATTTATTTATGTGACTTCAATGAAGATAAAAAAAAATTACTTTAATGCCCATTTCAATTTGAATGTGTTAGTCAACTTTGGCAGGTGAACTTATTTGCCAAATGGAAACCATTCATTAGTTTTTCATGTCTAGTAATTGATTTTAAGATAACTATCAATTATTCATTGATTGGATCCTTTACCATGTTGTTGATATTTTATTTTCAATTTTAGGCCATGCCTCCCTCACATAATTCCACTTTTCAAGTCTTTTTTAACCCATAAATTTAGGTTTCTTCACTATGTTATGCAGGTCCCATGGTTACAAATTAATTCAATCAAGCCATATGGTCTGATCTCAGAGCACAAGAGCTTGGACCATTAAATTGGTATACCTTTTGACCATAAATCTTTCAGTGGTTGTGGATTAACATCATCAAGACACATGGATCAATCTTAGGCACCTGAAAAACACAAAAGCTTAGAACCATTAGAATGCAAACCAAAGAGTCACTTAACAATTTGATAGGTCTACTTTAATGAGAATGTGTTAAGTGTTGATCTCTTGAAAACTCACTTGAGAGCATTCAAACATGGGAATGTAGAACCTTTAACCTTTGATAATGAATAGATGAAGTTTATATATTTTTTCTTTAGCGAAAATGTGCCACGTGGTAAGTTTGTAAAGCCCAAGAGCATGGAAGACTTAAACTTTTATCTATTTCCAAAAGCTTCATTTTAAATATTAGTGCCACTAGTTTAACTTTTACTAGTGTGGAATCTTCAAAAACTTGGAGATTTTTTTAACTTCCAAATATTTAAGTGATGTGAGTGCAATGCATGGAATCCAAAAGTATGACTTGGATTACAAAATATTAATGATCCTCAACTAATAATCATGTTATTTAAAATATACCAACTAGGACGTAGAAAGATTAGTACCATTATCTCATAAATTAGAACACCAACCTTAAAATAAATTTCATGAAAACCCAAGGTTCAAAATGACTCGATATACTAGTTTAAGCTTATATTTTCATAATTTGAACTTGTGTAATAATAGATTTGGGAATAACCCTAGATGGTAGATGAATTACAACCAAGTTATGCAATTTTAAGCTCATAGCTCTCTAAATAAATATTTTACAATAATGGGTCCTTGTTTAAAATTTTAAAATGGGGTATGTATGTTAGGTCACAACAAGCTATTCATTTCTGCTTTCTACAATTCCTTCTGCATGTGAAGGTGTATTATACACTGAATTTTTAAAAAAAAAAGAATTTTAATAGAAAAATAATGCAAATGCAAAAAAAATCACTAAATTTGTTTCTAATTTAGCCCAAAATGATTGTATACCTTTCCTCTAGCATGCCATCATCAATTTACAATTGATTATTTCTCATTGTTTGTGTTTTATGGTCACCCTAAATTGTGAGTTTAGCTATATTCTCTAGTTTCGATTGTGTTGATGCCAAATGAAAGCCATCGACAATTTTTTTTCTAATATAGTAGAATAACTGTGTACATAGTTTTATTTTTTAAATCCGTGTATGTGGTTTTATTGATTAAAACCATGTATGCAGTTCTATTGTTTAAAAATGCATATCTTGTCTTAGCTCGATTACCAAGCCTATGGCCAAGGACCACATATGTTCTTTTTAGAACAATGCACATTGTTTCTAAAGTCACATATGTATATTTGTTGAAATCAATTTAAATGTCAATATTGTTTGATTTTTATCCCCCCAACTCCATGCACTTACTCCATAATTAAATACATCTTCGGTAAGATAATAAAGGATTGGGTGGAACATTTTTTTATTATAAGGGCTAAATTATATTAATGAAGTGATGAAAACCTATGAGAAAATTAGGATTAAGCACAACAAAGTAGATCAAGTTAGAGATGTGGGAGGGAATAAATAAGGATGTAGAAAAAATGTCAACAACCAATGTTGATATTTTCTTCAAGGGGGGATATTTAAAAAATTGGAAGATGACCTATCTTACGATTGTTTATAGAGCATTCTTCACAAAATTGGCTTTCTAAAACAAAGCCATGAAATACCTAAGGGAGTAACATAAAATAAGTGATGAAAATATTGATGAAGTTAGTTCCAATATGTGAGATATTCATTGTGAATTCTCCAATGAGGATGGTTCTGGACAACATTCGGTTGTTGAGTTGAAAGATCAATTCTAAAAAGTAATTAAGGAAGATCTATTCAAGGAAGGTGTTTTTACCATTACCATAATAGATAAGCTCAACAAAAATCAGTATTACCTTGGAGGAGTTAAACAGAAGCCTATTTGAATTCACTAAGACTCTAAATATCATGATCATGATTACTAATAGATGGTTGATTTAATATAACACATGGTGATTCCAAAAATAAATCTTGTAGAAGAGATGATAATCATGAACAAGACATTAATGTTGTCTCAGGAGAAGAACAAGTCTATGAGTCAACATGCATCATAATAAATGGTCCAACTAGGTAGTGATAACTCTTTAGGAAAAGTTTTTTAAATCTATTTATCTCCACTTTATTCTATTTTGTATGCGTGTCAATTTTATAATGTTCATAAAGTACAAATAAAATTTCATTTTTTTAATATTCAAGTCACTGTATTAAAGTGTTAAAATTGAATACAAAATTAGAGTAAGAATATTTGAAAAAGCAATTACAAGAATATAAAAGATCATTTTCATTATCCTATGTGTTATAAATAGAAGAGATGGTCATTGTAAAAGGGACTTTTTTACAATAAATTTTTTTTGCTCAAAATAAAGAGGAAATAGAACTTTGTGTTTATTTCCAACAAGAAATATAGAAGTATTCTACATAACTTTGTGTCTCAAAATATCTATGTTGATATACTTTATTATTATGCTAAATGTATTTTTTTCTTATCTTTCTCAATACTAAAATTTTCAATGTTGAATTATCTACATTTAAATGAGTTTGTTTCTTCCATTTAAGAATAAAATCTAAGTTTTCTTACTTATGAATGCCCCTTCATATTCCCTTTATTTTCATATTTATTTTTAAGTCTAAAGTAATGCACCCACCATAAATTTTGCCTATACATATTGTACATATTTATTTCCAACATTTTACCACTTTCAATAAATGGAATCTTTCCTCATAATAGATGATGGATTTTTTTTCCCTCACTATTGTGAAAACACACATTCTGCCTAAGTTCCAAATATTTGGCAACAAAACATATGCATACAAATTAACCATAATCAATTTCATGATTTCTTTCAATCATTTGGATTTCTTATAAGCCAAGTATCTCACACACATTGATCAAGTCTTATCAAGAGTTCTACACATTTTTTCAAGGATCCTAGACATTGAGCCTTTTTTCCCTCATCATCAACTCAAGTCTTGTGCCAACACATCTTGTACTAGAATCATGTCATAGTGAAGCATGTCGTTGAATTTGATTCTTTAGGAAAGATCATGCCCTTTATATCATTTTGGTTAGGATCAATCACAAAGAAAGATTATGAGCATACAAGATATGTAGTTTCAACTCTCAACTGGGCTTGAGCCACTAAACTTGCACACATTCTCTATTCTTGGGACATTATGTTGAATTAGGGAAAAATCAAATAGTAGATTTAGAAGACAATGAACATCAATTCATAAAAGTGAAGTCAAGAACATAGTCTTCAATCTGTATTGAAGCATCCCAAATAATTTTAAATTTTTAAATTCAAAATTTACACAATCATAGCAGGGAACCACATTCATTAGAAAACTACCATAATCAATCATGTGATTCTAGTCATCCATATTCTTGGGGTCCACAATTCTTATCATCTTTTAGATTGTAGTCATTTTCTAGGGTTTGAATCTAGTAACCTCAGAAGGTTATTTTCAGTCTTATAATTTAGGTACAAAACCCAGGTGTGTTTCTTTCAGTCATTTATCTCTCTTTCCCTATCATTTCCATTTAGTATTTCAATTATCAATCGCTCAAGCTTTCAATTCTCAATTCTAGTGTACTAGGTCAGATTTGATTGTTGCAGTTCACTATATTTATCTTAAATCTTCTTATACACATTATTTTAGCATTTCATAGTGGTATATACCTAAAGTGTGATTATTTTTTAAAATAGATTTATACTTCTTGATATGTTTCTCTATGGCTCAAATATACATTCTATATGACTGCTCATTATTATGTGCCTTCATAGTGTAAGTTATTTTTCTATGTTCTTGATTGAAATACATACTCTGTGCCTTGTCATATATTTGACATGTCTTTTATCATTAATAATGTGTCTTTGTTGTATTTGATGTTCCTACTATGTGTTTAACATCCCTATTATATGTGATGAGACTTCACTATTATATGTGCCTTTTACATGCTTAGCTTGACTACAATATGTAAAGTGTTTTATCTATGGTTGGTCATATATTTTACATGTCTTTTTCTAAAATTATCTTACTCAAGTGTTTGGTGTGTATTATGTTGAATGATCCATATATGCAATGTGTCTTCATTATTTTCCTAGGTTTCCATCATTCCTATCATCCATCCATTAGGGGGGAGGGGAGGGTACATTACTATATCTTATGATGATGATATTATATTGATTATATTTGAATCACACATGGGGAATATTTATTTTGATGTTACATTACTTATATCTTAAGCCTACAGAGGGCATATTATTATATATATTATATTTCTTATATCATAAGCCATATAGGACAACTTATTCATAGAATACATGCTTTCAAGGTTATATTTTTAATGACCAACACCATCGATTTCATATTTTATCTTAAACATGGCACATTAAACTCCTTTCTTTTGATATGTGAGTTTCATAGGTTATCCCAAATCTCAAAATGGGAGCATATATTCAACTCATCATATTTATATACATGTCATTGGGGCATCTGTATCATTACATCAAAAATTTAATTATTCGGATTCTATTCATTTTTTTTTTAGAATTAGTGTATCAAAATTTTGGTAACATTGATGTTTATCTCTTCCTCCATTTTCCCTCTCCTTAGACTCTATGTCAATAACTTTGTATGATGTATGGAGCATTAGAACGCTAATGGGCTCATTTTTGTGGTCACTTCCAGCGCTTGCTTATAAGACCTTCATTATGTCTTTTTCATTTTTTCGATCATTGGATATTGGGTTGGGCACCAATAAAGTCCTCATTTGAATTTAATTTGTTTATAAATACACAAGCATTACATTTCATTTAAAAATAATGAACACTAGATAATTCATTTTATCATTCATAAGAATCTATTAAGCAGTTACAAGCATTCTAAAGGAAAATGTATAATCATTAAAACATTCATTGAAGTACATAAGTTTATATTTAGACACACAACACAAACCACTAGTTTACATGCTATTGAAACTATTCCAATTATTAAAGTTAGTTTTTATTTTCATTATTACACTCCAAGAACATAAGAAATAACAAAGTAGTTTAATTATTTTGTAGTTTAACACAAGCCCCATAATATTCTTTTTCTTTAAGTCTTTAAATATTACTATCCTATAAGAAAAATAAATTTGTTTTGTAGGTGATGAGAGTGTAAGCATAGGAATTTGGGTAAGATTTTTGGAAGTTGTTTCAAACCTATATGTATTTTGTCTAAAATATCTAAAATTATATGTATACTACCAAAAGAATACAAAATGTTTTTAGAAAATTTTTAAAATCATCCTCAAATTTTTAAATGAAATTCCTATTATTTCTATATACATACTTCTAATGTCATAAATCTACACTTCCAAAAATAAAATAAACCTAAACCTTATATATTTACTCTACTTTTAAATTTAAAATTAATTAATTAAACTCTATTTATATATTTTAAAAATTATCTACTCCATTTATCCATCTCACACCTCTTAGGTTAAATTTTTAACCTCCTCTAGTGGAGTCGTGTTTACTCATCCACTGATATGCTATCACATGTCGTGGTAATCTATGTAATAGAGTAGGGAATTAATATAATAGCGCTGCAATGTAGCCCTATTTTATAGGGTTGTTGGTCCACATCAATTTCGATGGAATTTTTCCTCTCTTCCCCATAACTAGCCATATCGTATTACCTACTAATATACTTTGAACGCTAAATTTGTGCCCTCATCACATGGACAAAACATGCGCCTTCACGCCAAATTTAATTTTAATAATGCGCTATATAGTTCATTGAATCGAGTATAGTTAAAAAAATCCATCACTTAATTTAAGTTTTTATGCTTTTTATAATGCAAATAAATAAATTACATTTACTTAAGTTTTCATAATACATGTATAATATATAATAACATGTTTTAAATAATCAAAATATTAAAATAAAAATTA
This sequence comes from Torreya grandis, assembly GCA_037957365.1. Lineage (NCBI taxonomy): Eukaryota > Viridiplantae > Streptophyta > Pinopsida > Cupressales > Taxaceae > Torreya > Torreya grandis. The sequence goes on from JARHVA010003364.1 coordinate 654,290, forward strand.
TAGAGGGTCGAAATAGTGTATCTTGTATATAATTTTATTTAAAAAAAAAAATTGTAGAAATTTGAACTTGGAAACATATAATTGGAGCTATGACATTCATCACTAATTTGTTTGGATGTGATTGCAGAAGGTTTTCAAAACTGTGCACTTCATTCGTGGTTGATGGTTGGGGTATAAACATCCACTCTGAGCAAAGTGTCTACAACATGGATCTGATTTTTTGGGTTCACTCACATAACCCTCCTTTCTACTTCCATGTCCTCAATTTAGGCATTATGAACCCTTTGTACTCACAATAGATAAATCTATGGCCTAAGTTGTCAATAAAAATAGATTGGGGTACACATTAGGGTTTAGATGACTAGTATCCACTAACTCGCTCTTTAACAATAGACTCTTGTGTAGTAGAACAATGAAATCATTGGGAACCTTTGAATTACAAAATATTTCTCTCATGTAACAACAATAAGCTCAATGCCATATGTCTAATTGATATTGTTTGTGTGTGTAAATGACTCACGATACTTGTTTATTTATATGTGGCTTTGAATTAAAATTTAGTGATATCTATTAGCAGATGTTCTTGAAGCATCAGAGCATGCTAAGGACAAGGATAGTTGTGAGGTACTTCATGTGCACAAAAAAAATTTATCATAAAAGATAGATTTTTGGATGACAAAAACATAAGAAACATTAATTTTCTACGTTGTTGAGGAATTAAGAGCAACAAATATGGAATAAACTAAAATAATATATTCATAATAGTTTAGACAGAAAGTAACCAAAAAATACACATGAGAACGCACGCAAGGAACATAATAAGAAATTACACAGGTAACCATAACCAGATAATCTCTATTGATCTCTTCTAAAAAGTAAAACCCTCTTCTTCTTACAAACAAAAGTATATATAGATGTTTCTAGTCTATGATTGTTCATCTTCTTTTCGTACTTGGCAACAAAAGTGGAGCTCTTCATATTCTATCCTATTACAAGTCATGAAGATAAGACAAAATAGATTTATACAATGATAAAATGAGTGCATAATGCACACATATCGGATAAATATCATGTGCACCTTTACAATCCACGTTCTTCTACCAACACTTTCCTGGACTTAAAATATTGTCTCATCCTGAGACAAGGTTGCAGGATCTTTGAGAATGCACAAGTTATCGAAAGCTGAAGAAATACTTGAACCAATAAGATTCATAGTAATCGCTTAAGGCACCATTTATGATTTTCACCTCTTGTGCATTACTTAGCCGCCCTTTCAGGGTTTCAACTAAGTAGAGTACCAACCTACTGCCCTTTGTGGGTTTTCAATAGGTTGGCGTAACTAGGTGGTTGCCCTTTATAGATTTTCAACCAACTTGGACCTGTTTGTCTTACTAAGTCATTCCTAATACGAAATGTTATATAAAAATTTCAAAATTTGTACTCTGTGCAATACTTAACTTGATAGTGGTGGCATGAATGCAGACGAAGGTTGACCGGAGGAGTCCTTGGATTGGGACTGATCAGTCTTGAACTCTATGATGATCTACTAGTGTTTTGAAGGTGGCCTATACACAAGTGTATTGATAATTTGTTCAACTAAGCTGGTGAATGGAGTCAAATCCATTTTGTATACATTTCAGTCTAGCATCACTTCTTGTATTAACCTTAATAGGGTATGAAATGGAGCATAGAAGCCAATGATCTGCTTGAGTTCTACATCATCAATTATGCTCAAGATAACCTTGGTGTTCGCAACCGATGTCTGAATCTTTCCACTTAGTTGATCCATCTTATCGATGTGTCTTTGAGCTTGGAGGCTAGCGAAGGAACTGCATAATAGCTGGCTCTACCAATTCAAGAGGTTGTTGCACACATTATCCTTGACATTCAATGATTCCTGGAATGATCTGTCCTTCTCCTCCCTAGTTTTAGTGTGACTTTTCATGGTTGCTTTGGTTGTGGTGGCCTTTGCAAGGTCCATGCTAGAACTAGATAATAAGGCATCCAATTGATGCTTCCAATCTAGTAAACTACATACGACCTGTTTAACTTGGATTACAGTAGCATCGAGCATTCTTTAGTATTAATTTAGTAGAGTGATGAGAGTGGTGGCCTCGACCTTGATATCTTAGCCCAATGTTTCCACTACACAGAGTTTTTGTGCTATACACTAGTCCTTTGTTAACTCAAAGACAAGTGTCTTGAGTCTCCACTGGTCAGACATCACTTGGTCCCCAATTACTTGAGTGACTAACTCGAAACAAGTATCCTAGATAAGATTTAAAGATTCATGCTATCAGGGCTTCAACTTAATGTTCTTGGCCTTTGATTGATAAATATCTTGCTTTAGAGAGGTGGCCTTTTGTGCAATAGACTCCTAGAATGTCACATCACCCTCTAACTACTTCTTCAATGGTAATCTAGAAACATCTAATGATGCTTCCTACTAAAGTGGGAATGTTGTCAATGTTCTCGTGGTCGTTGAAGGATTAGGTCATGGCATGGTCATAAGTGGAAGTGAGAAGGTGGTGCGCCAAGCCCCCATAGTTAGAACGTCCCATAGCCATACTCTTCCTAAAGGTAATGCTGGTTATTGCTCACTTATTATAGCTATAGATGTATCTACTTCTTGCCCTAGATGGTCTGATCCACCTAGTTGTTATAAGGACTTATTGTTGTTATGTCGTAGCATCTTCTAACGTCTTCAATTATTTTGCAACATATTCATCCTATTTTATCTTGGATTTTTCCATTAATTTCCTATTTATCTCTTCTTAAGCAACTTGCTTTTTCTCCTATTCTTCCTCATATAGTTTTTGTGCATGCTCTACTTCCTTTTTCTATTCCTTAAGTGCAACAACCTTATCTTGTATAGCCTTAGCCTGTACCTATGCTACTAGGTCAGCCTGTACCTTGGCTACACTTCCTTATTGTTCCTAATATTGAGCCTATTATTTCTGTAAGGCTTCATCTTATTCTTCTTTCTTATTATTTGTAGCTTCATCATCTTGTTATTGTGCAAAAGTGGCATCCTCTAGAGCCTTATTTACCTGCACTACTGCATCTTATTATTGTTTATCTACTTTTGCCTTGGCCTTGGAAACAAGCACAACCTCTATATTCCTTTGATCTTCATCCATCTTCTTCTAGTGCACCTCTTGCACTTGCTTTGATACATCAACATATTTTTGTACCTTATTTTCCTCCTCGATAGCCTTTTGTCATTCAAACTTTGTCTCCTGGGTCTTTTATGTGGCCTCAACTTATTCAGCTTGATGACATGCTTTTGGAGCTTGTTGTTTTTGGACCTACTCCTTCTGACACTTCTTTTCTTCTTATTAGACTTACGTTCTATTATGTGAGCTACTTCCTCCCATGACACCTGTTGCTCTTCAGTTGTAGGATAATATGTCATTAGCTCTTTAGCCTCTAAGGCTTGTTCTAAGGGTGGTGAATTACTTAGATGGACCATAGAGATGGAGATAGATGCTTTTTTTCACCCCAAAGTAACCAGCCTACGTTTGGATGGTAGTGAAGTCAAATAAGGAGAAGGTTTCACTTCTTTTATTATGGTTGCCCTACTAAATGTACATTCTTCCAGGGTAGGAGAAACCCTAACCTCTCATTAGGTTTTGGGTCTATGCACTAGAGGCTCCTATGTACTTTCAATTAGTGGTGAAATACATCAATGATTGTGTAAGTGGTATAAGGTTACTGCTTGAAGAGGATAACCATTCTCTAGATTTGTTCAGCCTCTTCGCACATAGTGTCGATAATAATGGATGTGGGGCATGGTGGTAGTTCCACCCAAAGACTTGAAAGAACATTATTATGCACTTTAACTGTGCACATTGCCTTTTAGAATAACTCCTCCTCCTCTTTCTCATAGAATTCACCTGCTATATCTACATCTATACCTGATAGACTTCCCACTCATCCATTCCCATCTGAGGTAGATCATATGAGCTTGTGATTTGAGATACCTTATGGTTATCCAACCAATTTTTTGTGCTCTTCATCTTTCACTTTACAGGAGGTGATGGTGGTTTTTTTTTACAAAGAGCTTATACTTACCTTTTTATTGCTACAAGGTTTTGGTTATGTTGAAAGGACTATTGCACTAGGTGGTATGGCTTGAAGAGGTGTGGCACACCTAGTTGCATACAATTTTTTCTTAGAAACCTTAGCCTGCACCATAGCCATGGTAAAAAATATGTTAGGGGTTCAAATGGTGACCTAGGTAGCTCGTGAATGTGAATGAAGACACCTTTCAAAACCAAGGTGACAACAATATGTTATCCCAGGTACTGCATGACATTTGGTGGTACTCATAGATGTGTAGCAATCAGCTCCAAACACTCCTCCCACCATGTCTTGAATTTTGCCTCATGAGATAAGGCACCACACTCTAGTTTCCAAATCAAGTTGTAAAATTGTTACATTGTCCAGTAGTCAGTGTTTGGGTACATGTCTCCTTCAGGGGACTTCCATTGGGTGAAACACAATAGAAAAATTAGGAACTAGTATTGGAAGGTCTATTTGGAAGTCATGTAGCACTTGTAAATATTTTTAATTAGTTCTTGTACAAAATATTATGGCCAATTGAACTACTCATTATGGTGGATCATGCGATGTACAATATTAATACTCCTTTGGGGATTTACTTCATAGATTTGGTGGTCTACCAGAATCTCTGTGTGATGTACTCGACTAAGATGTCTACTAGTTTATCTTGGATTTATTCATTTGGGATTCCTATATAACTATAGACATATAATTCTCTGACCTCCTAAAGGATAGGTGGCATTCTAGTCTTGTAGGGAGCAAGAGAATCACCCTGCACAGACATGCCCAAAGTTGGGGCTATTACTTCAATGTTGATGACTATAGTGGTGTCGAGGCTAATATAAATGTTGTTGTCATTATATTAGTTGACCAATTTTTTTAGAATCTCCCCTAAATCATCAAATATAGGCATTTAAAGCAAGTGATTGATATATGTTCTAGAATCGATGTAGGGTTGCAAGAGCAAGTGGTTACACAATATCTACTTGATTTGGTTAGAAGAATTTCTATTTTGTCACTCAAATATAATTAAATGACTTTAGGTCAGTATATTTGGTTTATCAAATTGAAATATTAATGCCCATTACTTCCTTCTAAAGCATCAATCATGTTTTGAGTAAGTTAAGAATGATCCATGGTATGGGAATACTAGAAATGAGAAACTTTTTGCTTTATGCATAGTATAAATTGGCTCAGCTCTATAACTTTATCTCATAAAATATTTGCAAAAATGAAATGTGAAATTGGTTCTTAACCTTATGCCTTTATATATTTTGTGCCTATTAGTTTCTACATAAATGTCATGCTGAGTTGTCCCTTTGATATCAATGTGACTGTTGATATGAAAAATCTTATCCAATGTGGCAATTAAGGTAGTTAGTTTTTAGTGCATGCATTGAGATACACTATTATATTCTTGGTTATCCATATTGGAGTATGAATTGACGATGTTGATTGGCTATCGATTTGGTGAAGATTAGATTAATCAAACCTTGGTTCTATCATTAACTGCTTGGGATGATTGTTATATGGCTGATATCTTAACAAAAGTGACTTGACCATACATTTCCTAGACTTAATTCCTTTCTTTCACTTATTTTGACATCAAAAATAGCATATATAAATTCTTATATGCATTGTTGTCACAAGCTATACTTGTTATCTTGGTTCTAAAATCTATTGAAGATATCATCTACAAACACACACATGCACACAAATAAAAAAAACACATAAAAAAACATACAAAAAAGATAAATCCTAATCTAATCGATGCTACATAGCACCCACTCATTTATCAAAAAAAGATCAATTAAGACTATTGGTGGTAGGGCTTAAGCCTACAACCATTCACCTACCCTAGCAAAACAAGTCCCTACAGATCTCTCAAAATAATTGTTCCTTGTTGTGATATTTCATGTATAACATAAGGCCCTTTCCACCTGATATGTAATTTAGCCAGAAATGCTCTAAAACAACATCATATAACAAAACTGGTTGATCTTTATGAAATTCCTTGTCACAGGTTTTTGTTGTGCCATGCTTTCTAACTCTACTTATGAACTTACTATATACAAAATGCTTTGCATCGATACTCATCCATCCTATTCAATTTGATAAGCCTATTTGTGAGAGATTCAAGATCCCCTAGTCTTATAACCATTATAATGCATAGACTGGGTACCATGTATTCCATAGGCATTATTGTTTCACGCCCATAGACCAACTGAAATGGAGTAAAACCTGTAAACATCTTATAGTGCATTTGATAGGCTCAAATAATTGTAGGAATGCAATCTTCCCAATCATCCCTCTTGATATCACATATCTTCATCAACATCTTACCCAAAAATTTATTAAAAGACTCAGCTTGGTCATTATCTTACATATGGTACGTAGTACTTTTATTATGGAAAATCATGAATTATTCAATAAGAGATTTGATAGTATTATTTAGGAAGTGTGTCCCTCGATCACTAACGAGCTTCATGGGGCATCCGAAACTTATGATGATATTATCATAAAGGAAATTTGTTACATCTTTTTTTCCATAGCTAGGTGTCATAATAGCTTCAACCTATTTGATAAAGTAATCTATCACAGTGGTAAGACAACATGTTTTTTTTCATTTACTCAAAGGATTGATCGGTCCTACAAAATTGATGCCCCATTATTCAAAATTTTGTTTAGCTAACAAAGGTTTCAAAGTCATTTCATCCTTCTGATGTGGCTTAACCATTCATTGACATATATCACAATGTTGCACTACTCCATGTCCATCCTGATAAAGGTTCAACCACCATAATCCACTCTATAACAATTTTCATGTAGTAGCTTCTCCATCATAATGACCTCCTACCATTCTTTGGTGTGATTTATGCAAGAGTTGTGGTTATTCATGTTCTAGCACTACCCTTCACAGTAATTCATCCTTCCCCAAATGATACAACAACCCATTTATAATAGTATATGGTAAGGCTTTGATGATGAACTAACTCTTGCCTCTTTCTTGGTAGTGCATAGGGAATACTCCTTGTTCTAGGAAATTATTAGTTACCTCAAAATTCTCAGGTATCAAAGAAAATTGAAATAGATGGGCATAAAAATAATCTTCTTGTAGTTCTTCTGGGTCTTCCCCATTCATAAGAGGATTGAGATGATCTAACCCAACATTTTATCTGCCTAGCTTGACATTGATACGAAATTAAAATTCTTGAAAGAGTATTGACCATCTTGAAATGCATCCTCTGAGCATAGGCTTATTGACTAGGTAGTGCAGAGCTTGATGATCCATGAAAAATTTAAATGGTGTCAAGAAGATAATGTTAGAATTTGTAGTGTAAAAACTATAACCATTGCTTCCCTTTTAGTTTATGTGTAATTATTTTATGTATCAGATAACTTCCAGCTTGTAAAATGTATGGGGTGGTCTAGTCCACCATCTCTTGGTAGTACAAGAACAACATCAACTGTGATACCATAAGCATCAACATGCACATGAAAGGGCTTACTCTAATTTGAAAATATGAGAATAAGTACAATGACCAATCTCTGCTTTTATTCTATGAAAGTTTCTTGACACTCAGAAGTCTAGACAAACTTTATACCTTTGCATAATAAATACTCCACTGGGGATGAAATGGTTGCATATCCCTTTATAAACTTTTGATAGTAACTTGTGTGGCCCAAAAAGGATCACACCGTCATGGAGCTGACTGGTGGAGGCATACTATGAATGACTACAATTTTGGCCTAATCCACCAAAATCCCTTCACTACACACCACAGGATCTAGGACACCAAAAATTATAAAAAATAAACACTTTTTCAAATTTAGGGTAATGCGTAGATCTTGGCAATGTTTTAGCATGAGGTGCAACTTGGAAAAATGATATTTAAATAAAGAAAAGACTACCCAATCATATATATATATATATAATTCTAGAAAGTTGTGAATGAAATCCTTAAATGCAGTCACTACTACTCTAGAAAAAACTATAGGTGCATTCTTGAGGCCAAAAGGCTTTACCTTGTATGCAAAGGATCTCCATTCCATTGAAAATTTTATTTTAGCTCTATCTTCTTCTATGATGGATATTTAATGATAGCCATTGAACCCATCTATGAAAGAGTAAACTTCATGACCTACGAAAGATTCTAAAACTTAATCTATGAAGGGAATCAGAAATGGATCATTCACACATACATCATTTAAAATTTGATAGTCACTAGATACTCTTATCTCCCCTATTTTATTAGGTTATACTACCATGGGACTAACCCAATATACCTTCTCTATGGTACAGATTATACCTACTTCTTGCATTCTATCTATTTCAACCTTCACTTTCAACTTCATGTTTAGATTTAACTTATATGGCCTTTTCTTGATGGGTCGTGCACACTCCTTGAGTTTGATATGCATTTCACCTAGGGAAGGATCTACTCCTCTAACTTGTGAAAATTTTATGGGAAACGCATCTTGATAATCATGTAGGAGTGGCATAGCTTCTGAAACTTTGGATTCAATCCAATAGTTACCTATATGTGCCAGTTTAGGAATATCCTCCCTTTCAATGTTTTCTACATGCTTTTTAATAGGTTGATAATAAATCTTGCACTTTTCCTTAGTAATAGATTCTTGTAGCATTCTTTGTCCTTCCTACTCTAGAATATGTATGTTACACAACTTTTCTTCTTTAGTGGGTTTTGTGATTGGATCCTTTAATAGTTTTACTGGTCATTCAAGTTCAAACAAATCAGTCAGATCAATTTCACCATAAGTATCTAAATATTCAATTTCCTCCTCTTCATTATGTATTTGGTGGCACGACTTCATAAGAGATTATTCTTCCATCTTGGTAGCTTTATATCTTTGTAATCTTGTATTTAGATCATAGGCTATGTTCTTCCATACATTAGACTCCATCATGGTTCTTAAATCCTCTGTACACCCATGGAATAGGAAATGTTTGATTTTAAGTAGTGCATTATGAACCACAATATTCTCATCTTCAAACACAAAAGTTTAGATGAATGCACTCTACACCTGTGACCAATGTTTTCTCTTCCTCCTTCATTCTTGATGCACACACCAAACTGATGGTAAAGGGACAAGTGTATAATAAAAGATATGAACCCAGTACTTATGTGCCACACGTTATTCTATCCAAACCTCAACACATTTTTTGATATGTATTTTAGGGAACTCACCTTTTTGAAAGTAAGGCCAATTACTTCTGATGACCTGTAGTAGTTGAAATCTATCAATCATAAATTTGCACACATCATCTCAATCGAGTTGATCTTTTCTATGAATTGTCCACCATGTCATTGCAACTCCATTCAAAGTGTAATTCAAGGCACTAACCTACTAACTGATTATAGGCACATGAACTTATAGGTGAAAAAAGAATTGATTTATGTCCTCGGTTGCATAGTATGAAATAAATGATCTTTCCATGGCAAATACCATTATCATAAGTCAAAATTCATGATCACCATGAACCCAATTGAGTAGATGTGTATTTGAGTCTCCACTTATAGATGAATCTATTTCCCAAAGCAAGGTGCCTTCTCTAGTTAGCTCTATATAATCCTGTATATGATCATCTGCTTGATAGATAAAATTAACATCTGAGCAAGTAGGATATTTAGCTAACATGGATGCATAATGCTCTATGACAAACTAAGGTGCCAGTAGATGAGTAACTACAATTTTGGGCTTCTATTATTTAGATGTATTCAATTGTTGATTGAGTAAAGACTACACCTAAGGTTTAGTATGCTCATATAAGAATTTGCATTCATCTGTGCACAAAGATTTCAGGGTCTCCTTAGAGTTTACCTTCATCCAACTGGTTTATTATGTGACATAAGGAGGCTCTAGTTCAGCTAGATTGATGTAGGGTTTGTGCACCTTATGTAAAGGAATGACTCTAATCTTATCTCCCTAATGTACCTTTAACTAATTTTTCATAGTATTAATAGTCATCTAACCATCATATGCCCATTTCTTGTCAATGAACGTAGGGTAATGAGTTATTGTTGTCTTCATATCAATGACTTCAAAGTCACCTTGCAAGATCAAATCTATGACTTTGATCTCAATGTTTTATAATCTTCCAATGGGTTTAAATCTTCCATAATCTGCTAAACTCAAAGTCATTGGGTTGTAACTTAGAACTAGCCATCTAATAGCCTCACATTTAGACTTAGGGATCATGTTAATTGTGCTACCAAAATAAAATACCATTTGGAATTTCATATTCTGTAACTTTAATGTTGATTCTTGCATCTACACACCATGACTTTTTTTTTTTTACATATCAAACAAGTTTTTTTATCTTCTATTGCTTGCGCTACACACACTCTAGTAAATTATGTTAAGAAATGTCTTTATTACGTAAGGTACTTAGTGGATTCAATAAATCTATCAACATAGTAATAACTCTATCCTAGCGCATAATATATATAATCTAACCATACATTTGGGCATCTATTACTATAAGATATACTTCAATAATGTCTTGGTGTCGAATATTTTTCAACATCTTTGTAAATTCATACATGAGCTCCTTTTCTACAGCTAGGTCTAGGTGTTTATCAGCTAGGTCTAGGTGTTTATCCTATCTCACTTTCTAGATTCCCTAGTCCTGAGGTATTTTGAGAGGAGCTAATCCTCTCTCTATGTACTGGTGTCTTGTAATGGCATTCAGGAATGCATCCTATTTAGGCTGCACATTCACCATGTTAACATTTCTAATGGCTTTTTCCTTTCTTTGATTTTCCAAAATAGGTCAGTCTTCTATCTTGTGTTACTCATATAACCTAAAATATGCACAGTAAGATTGTATTTGGAGATTCAAAGGGAAATTACATTTCACATGATTATATTCTCCACATAAGTAACATTTCAAAGGAGGGCATTGGTAATAATTTCCTCTCCACCTTAGTAACCCTATTTGTATCTACCCCTATATCCTCCTTTGTTCAATTGATAACCTCCTCTATAACCTCCTTGTTGCTACACTATATTCTAGTGATGATGCTACTGGATATTATCTCCCATCCCAAATTTTTATTACATAACTTGTAGAGTCTAACTAGGTTGTTTTTGTAGCATCATTGTTGGATTCCAAGGTGTTGAGTACTAGTATTGTAGTGATGGTGGTGTATAACCTAGTGAAGGAGGGATCCATCTGGCCAGACCTTAAGGTTGGTACTGAGGTGAACTGGGAATCCATTATAGACCTATTTGGTAAACACAAATCTTATCGACCTTTGGGTCTGGAATCATCTACTTCACCGAGGACACTTGTTACGTAGCAATGATAAATACATTATTTGTGATATCTTCTTTGAGCTCCTGTAAAGCCCTATAATTATTTTCATCATGATAGTGTGATTTACAAAAATTACAATACAAAATCTATGAGATTTTGACATATTGGTGCAGGAGATGGCATTGCATTATTTCATGCCCTACTATTATATATATTTCATATAACTCTATCTTGATCTTAGGACAATCATTCCTGTGATGTCCTTTCCCATACTCCATGCACCATAGATTTATCTGCTTTATGATATTATTTCATCCTCTTCATAAAATATTATAATGTATTTTAAATATTAGAACCCATTATGGGAGCTTCCCCATAATATTCAATTTTCTCCATCTAAAAAGCAACAACTCTAACATCTGCCTTAGTAGTATATTGAGTCTGTGTTATAGAAAACATAATCCTAAATCATAGTCCTTTGACAAACCACATAGATTTATCTATATGTTATAAGGTAAACTCCATCTTATTCATAACATCTAAAAACCTATGATTATAATCAAAGATTGATTATCCTCACTTTGACCTAATCTTCTTTAGGTTTTGAATAGTTTGACTTGTACATTTCTTGATTTTAAATTTTGTGATAAGCCAATCCTTAACCTATTGTAAATTTTCCTAGGCAATATCTCTACAGTATATAAATTCAAGTGCTCTTCCATTCAATGCATTGATTAATTTTCACTTCTTTACAGCTTCATCAGTACACCCTTAGCTTGCCATATCATCTCACATGTTAGTAAGTATTGCTCATGGTCTGCAGACCCATCATATGTCACCAGAATGATAAATGATCTTAAAGCACCCATACTATAAAATGGTGTCAAGGGGATATTATACATAGTTATTATAATGGGAGGTTATATTCTATGCAATCCTTCCTATGCACTATAAATACTTACATGTGCACTAGGAGAGTTAGTCTGTACACTCTACTTTTTTGTAATTCCTAATTTTATTTGTTTGGTTTCAATAAATCCTAAGACCTTCAAAGCCTTAAAAATTGAGGTTGATTCAATTTTAGTACCCCAATGATACACTTAGTTTTAAAATGGACCTTCCCAGCTACTATCTGCCTATCTATCTAAGTGAAAACTTTTACTGGAATATAACAAACTGGGCTATGGGGATGTGTACTCTTCCTGTGAATGATTCTTTCCTATGACTTCTTCTCCTTCCAAGCTTGAACCTATAATTAATCTATGAATTATTATTACTTCATTTCTTAATATTTCATGTATTTTTTTCTATTAATACCCATTCTTGTAGCTATGCACTAAACATATCATCTAACTGATCTATCTTTACACTATTCTCATCTTCATCTTCAAACATCTCTTCTTCCTGTCATTCTTCATCACTTCTTTCTTTCTGCTGGCATTCATCTTTTTTTTTTCATCTCATCTTTATTCATCCTTCATTATTCACTTCTTCCTTATCATTCATCACTTCTTCCTACTTTTTCATCAACTATTTTACTGCTACTCTTAACTCACAACTACCTAGGTGTTTTCCTATTTACTCCATTTATTATGTTATTATAGATCACATTCTAAATATAGACTCTTCTTTTGACTCTTCTTCCTTCATGTCTCCATTCTGTATTTAGGTTTAAGCCTTATCTTCTCATCTAATCATCATTCACTATTAAGTTGCACACACCCCCATACACCCAAAGCGACTACTCCATATTGGCTGAAGTAGGCACCATGGCCTTATCCACAACCAACATCTTCATGAGGATAGGTAGTTGCTACAAAAATTTCCCTCGAATTCCTTTGATGAACAAGTCTTTCATAAATTCAAAAGCTATGTATCCTTGTACTATAAACTTAGTTATATATTTGTTTATTGTAGTAGCAACTTAATGATATATTATTCTTGTCCAGTTAGTTTTTAATCTCTACAACCGGTCTATCTTTTCCTTAGTCCAAATCATAGTATCTTCCATCCTTGGGTTAAAGTAATAATATTCTAGCCATGTTAATTAGCTAACTAGTAATTTAGACAAATCACACCAAAAAATTACATAAATTTATCCGTAAATATGTTCTCAAATGATCCCCTATATGGTAAGACCAGTCCTTTTTTATTCTTCATCTATGAAATTACATATCCTTTGGTCCAACCATATCTCAATATCTCTATGTCCTAGTAACCATCTTAGCATAATTTCTTCCAAAAGGAGTTCCACGCTCACTACACCATTGTTAGTAAAGGTTCTTTAAGTATCAGAATATGCTAAGGATGAGGACAGTTGTGAGGTACTTCATGTGTGCAAAGTAGTTTTATCATAAAAATACATAAATTTAGATGATATAAATATAAGAAACATTAATTATTCTATGTTTTTGAGGAATTAAGAGAAACCAATATGGTATAAACTAAAATAATGCATTTAGAATAGTTTAGACAAAAAGTAACCAAAACATTACACACGATAACACACTCAAGGAACATAATAAGAAATGACATAGGTAAACATAACCAAATAATCTTTATTGATCTCTTCTAAAAAGTAGAACCCTCTTCTTCTTACAAACAAAAGTATATAGATGTTTCTAGTCTGTGGCTATTCATCTTCTTATCGTACTTGATGCCAAAATTGGAGTCTCTTCATATTATAGTTTATTATAAGTCATGAAGATAAGAAAAAATAGACTTATACAATGACAAAATTAATGCATAACACAAAAATATCAGAAAAATATCCTACGTAGATTTATAATCCACGCACTTCTACCAATAATATCAATTCACATGCTAACTTCTAATGGCTAAAAATGTGAAGCTGAAAAAGGGTGGATTTGGCCATCCAATTAAAGAAGAGGCAAGAGAAAATTTTATAGGATCCTACAATATGGTCTTAATAGGTTGTCAACTTCATAAAATATGAGTCTAATAGGCTACTATGACCATATACTACAATCTTGATAGGGGGACTAAAGAAACAAGAAGATAAGATGGAGGTTATCATACGAAGATAAGAAAAGGGTTTTATGCTTCAAAAGTTGACCATAATACCAATATCACTCAATTTGAGACAAATTAGTTGTGTTCTCACAAATGTGCAAAATTGATATAAAACCACATGAAATAAAGGCAACAAAGCCATTTCAAGATATTACATTTTCCCCTCTATTGAGATTCATGCATAGTTATAAATTCAGTAACATAAGTTTGTGTTAGCATAGGTTTTTATTCAATTTAATGGGTTTTATCTATATATATTTAGTTAGTTTGCTTAGGTGTCACTTAGGTGTTTAATAAAAGTATTGTGAAAGATAATGCCACATTCATGAGGATGTGAGGACATGTTTACCTTTCACCTATATAATGTATCTTCCTAAAGCTTTTATGGCTAATAAGTAAATATTTCTAATATAATTTATTTATTATGAAAACAAATTTCTCCTATTTGAGTTGTTTATTTGGATTTCCCTACTTCAGATAGGTTAACCTTCGTGCATTCGACCCTCTCTATACAGATCTTTGATTGTGGTCCACTCTGACATAATATTAGAGATTTTCTGGTAGTCGAATGCCATTGTCCCTATTATGACATCTAACACTCTAACTTTTTTAGGTTTTTTTAATTGATTTCAATTTTCAAGGGTTTGGTGGGGCTTCTAGAAAACTCATGAAAATCTTACCACCAATGTCTCTAGACAAAAATGGATAGCACCATTGGATTAAAAAGGTGTCAAAACCTTAGGAATGGATGTAAATATGACCATTTTTTTAGGGTTTTAGATATTTTCTTGGTTTTCATGCATATCTATATCATTAGAGTCTTCAATCAGAAACACTTTCTAGGTTTTTAAAAATATGAAGTGGGTCTTTACTAGTTTTTTAGGAAACCATAGAGATTTTTCAAGATCTAAGGTTTTCCTTTCTAGTTTCACACCATTTTCATTAGTTTGGGGACTTCGATAAAAAAACTTAGACTCTAAATTTTTCTATTGGGTCCTCAAATTTCACACCTATGCATCTTTGGAATTTGAATTGACATGACCTATGTCAATGCATTCATGCTAGTTGCATTGACATGACTGATGTCTACAGATCCACTATGTCCACATTGACACACTAACACCCTGGTGTCCTCTATGAATACACACCTTCCATGTCTATGTGCCCATCATGGCCATGATACCAGAACTAGATCCACACGTACTCACAAACATGTAACTCCCATGTTCACGTGCTTGTCAAGCCCATGTTGTATCACCAGTCATGCTTGTGCACCCCAACCACCATGTCTACTAAATGTGTATGCTTGCTATGCCTCACTATGATCATCTATGTATTCTCCAAATCCACACCTACATGCCTCCTTATGTCCACACTCAGCCATGACATCCATCCAACCATCTAATTTAAGTGAGTGTTAAGTGGCACTATTCATTATCAAATTGGAGGTAATTTAGGGGTGACATTACTCCCCCACCAATTAAATCAACAAGGGGCATTTGTCCTAGCCCTTAGTCCCTAGTCACTTGGGAGATTAGACCTTAGACACAACTAACTTAAGTGGGATTAAATTTTCCTCATAAAGTTGGGACAACTATTTGCACAAAAAAAAAATTTATACAAAGTCGAGATCATTATTTTTTGCGAGCAAGAAACATTCAAGATTCCATAACTTTTAGTCGATAGCTCCTTTTTAGACACATTTTTTTTTTAAAGTCTGAGTTTTTTGGAGCTTTTCACATTGGTGATATCATTATGCATTATAAAATTGAATCTCTATAGATTTATGGGGTTACAAATTTCTAGTATTCAATACATGTAGTTTAGCACATACTTCCTTTCTACACCATGGATCAGAGCTTAGTTCCACTTATTATACCATTTAACTATCATAAGGGGAAATTCAAAGTAAAAATATACTTGAGAAGTAAAGGCTTACATCGAATCATGATAGGTGCATAAAAATAACCAAAACTTGATGTAGATAAGGTGAAGTGGTTTAATAGAAGTGACGAAGCCTATGATCTAATATTCCTATCTATATCTCATGGCCTACTCTTTCATATTGAATCTACAAATGATCCTAATGAATTTTGGAATACATTGAAAAAAACTCTTTCAAAAGCAGGACATAATGAGAGGTCATGAGTTGGAGAATGATCTCATTAGTTTGAGCTTAGGTGACTTTGACACTATACAATACTTTTTCACAAAGTTCAAATCACTCATGTTATAGTTTAAATTATATGTCATTGACAAAAAGGATGATCAATTTATTCTTTTCATCCTTACCAAGTTGGGACATGACTATTGTGTCTTTGTTTCTATCTTTCATGCCACTAAGCTTACTTTTGGAGCTACATGAACCATGTCATCCTTAGATGACTTTGATGCTAACTTGACTCAAGATAAAGACAAACTTATTTAAATGGGTACATTGAAGTCATCTAAATCATATGCCTTAATTGAGAGTCCTCCAAAAGTAAGGAGAAGAAACATAATAAGAATGACCTAAAGCAAAAAAAGGGTTAAAATTTTGATGTTAAGTCTAAAGCATCAAAAGATTCCTCCTCTTTAGATGGGAAACCTAAGAAATAGAAACTCACATGTGCTTATTATAATAAATCTAGGCATGATGAATCTAAATGCATGAAGAAGTAGATTGACCAACTGAAAAAGATGTTTGAGAAGCATAATATTAGTGTCATTGGTTTAGCCAATCATATTTCATCAATACATGAGTCTTATAAGGTCAAAAATAGTAAAAATGACAAGATAAGGGTAAAACACTTATTATTGTTGCATCTTAGCCTTCCACATGGGTAATTGATTTTGGTACATCGTACCATATGGATACATCGTACCATATGTTCTCATCCTTGGAGCCTTGTTATATTCCTTCCATCTTGTTGGGTGACAATACTTCTACATAAGTTAGTGGGAGAGGATGTGTTGAAGTAAATGATGGGACATTTCATTATGTTATATGTGTTCTCTCTTTATCCACCAATCTCTTATTTGTTTATCAGATCACTCACATCGGTTTGGGTAAGAGAGTTAAGTTCACACCTAATTCAATGGTTATTAAGGAAGTAAATAGTGACTCTATATTTGTAATTATAAAATTAGATCACCAGTCATGATTGTATATTTTATCATATTTTGCTCTTGATCAATCATCTACTACACTGGTCACTCATTCATATTGGGTGAGTAAATTATGACATGAACAATTAATCCATCTCAACTATTGCTACTTAGAGCAACTCAATCATCATGGAATAGTTTCATGGTTTCTACATGTTCATTTTTATGATATATTTTTTCAAAGATTGCATATTTAGTAAGCATCCCGAGGAGAAGTATGACAAAGGAAAATCATGTAGAGCTACACATATATTGGAGCTAGTTCATAGTGACATTATTGGACCATTTATAGATCCCTCATTCAACATGACAAAATACATTCTTACTTTCATTAATGACTTTTAGAGGTATACTTGGGTGTACTTTCTTAATAAAAATTTGAGGTCTTTAATCATTTTTAGGACTTCAAGGCACTATTAGTGTAGGTTTTTATTTTTCCCTATTTATTAATTAGGGAAATTGTATTTCTTGTGCATACATGGAGTTTTCCTACATTTTTGAGATAGGCTAGCTTATGTGGAGGTGTGTGTCATAGATGTGTCATAGGTGTCATAAGTAACTCCCTTGATGGGAGTTACTTCTCTATTCTTAGCACCTTGTCACCACCTTTCATGGAGGAGTTAAATTCTATTCTTGGGGTGCCTTGTCCACCTTTTGTGGAGGAGTTACTTACGTACTCTCTTATTTGTATTCCTCACTTTGGCCATCTCATGCTAATAAAATTTTGGTTTTCTCCATTTTGTCTTGTGCAATTTCTCTTATTGTATTATTTTCAAATTGCTTTAGCATCTATGTGGTGTGCACTTGCTTCAACTTGTGTGATCACGTCTCCATTGCACTCGCATTATCCGGATTCTGGCAACAACAACTCTGATATGGTATCAGAGCTTACCCGGTAATCTTGTGTGTGATTATGATTTTAGTTTATTTTGAAATCAAGAGGAGTGGAGTTCTCTTTGTTTTCTTATTTTTAGATTTGATCAAAAATTTAAAAAAATATATCAATTCTGGGTAGTTTCGTTGGAAATCCTTGGCCTTTGGGTGTTTTGGCTATCTTCAAGTCAGGGACAGCATTCAACAGCAGAAGAATGGAGCAGCATTCAATAGCTGAAGGAGGAGCAACATTCTGCAACTCTGCGCCAACCTTCTTCTGGTCTGCGCCTAGTTTCTGCTCTTTTGGTCTGCGCCTCCTTTCTACAGCTTCAACAACGTAGTAGTCATTTTTTTTTGCCAGGCACCAAGCTGGTTGTACGGTGCCTAGCACCAGGTCTACTATTTTTTTTTTTGCAAAAATATTTTCTTTGCTGCGCCACTTCTGCTGCGACGCAACAGTTCTTTCTGCAGTCCACGCCACACTCTGCGCCACTTTCTTCAACTGACCAAGCGCCAAGCTGCCACAGTCCTATTTGCCACACCACTCAGCTTATTTTCTTGCTTCAATTTTGCTCTCAGACAGACCGTACGGCGCCCTTCATCAGGTCTATTTTTTTGTCTTTTGTACAAGAAAAATTCTCACTGTTTGCTTTTGGATGCCCCTTCCTACTTGGCGTCCCATTTGGCACCCTAAGACACTTGTCATTCTGTTCAAATTGTCCTTGATTTATTTTTTAGTGAGAAATTGGCTTGATAAAACAAAAATCAGTCAATTTGACTGAATATTAAAATTTTTAGACAGTTTGGTAATTTTTGGGGGTTTGAATTAAAACTTGTATCTTCGACCTACGAAGACGAAGGGTGAGGTCTGGGTTGGCGAGAGGGAAATTACCCCTCACAAAGACCTCTTTTGGATTCTTCATTCTGTGCCAAATCCAATGAGTGGTTGGAAGGCCACTTTCTCTCCCCATAACATGCATTTTTTTAATGTTTTAGTGCTTTTTTTTGCAAAAACACTAGTTTATGAGAAAATTGTAACTTTAATATCTTGCAAACGGTAGCTCGGTTTTGGGTGCCATTTTTTGCAAAAGTGTTTGTAATTCAATTATCCACAATTTAGACTTATTATTTTTCAAAAATTCACTAGTTTATAAAGTGCCAAAATTTTGGGTCTCCCGTGACGCATTTTCGGCTGAGTCTGACATCCTGTTTGCTTTATTCTTGCACTGATTGCTCTAAGACGCATTTTTGACTGAGTCTGACGTATTTTGAGCGTGCACTTGCATATTTAGAGGGGGCTCAATATTTTGGGGGGGTGTGATTGATTTTCACAACTTGCTTTTATTCTCCTTTCTGCATACATTCACAACTTGCAATCAACACAACTTCACCTAAATTCAGCTAAAAAATGGATTCTTTTCAACTTAAACCCCTAACACCCTTCAAATATCATGAATTAAAAGTTAAAATGTCAATCATTCTTAGAATTAAAGGGTTGTATAGGATCACCATGGGTACAAAAGTAGAACCCAACACAGATGCTGAAAAGGTCAAGTGGTACAACCGTAGTGATGAAGCCTTTGGATTACTGAGCTTGTCTGTGTCTCCAAAATTTCTCTTCCAATTATAATCCTCCCAAACTCCTAATGACATATGGTACACCTTATAAAAGTTGTTTGAGAAGCTTGATGAGATGAGCGGTCATGAGCTTGAAAACGAACTCATAAGTCTAAGTCCTAGCAACTTTGACACCCTACATGACTTCTTCACTAAGTTTAAGGCCCTTAGATTTCAATTGAAATAATGTGGGATAGAGAAGAAAGATGATCGACTCATACTTTCTATTCTCTCAAAATTAGGTCCAAGCTATTCAGTCTTTGTCTCCACTTTCCATGCCACAAAAAGTGCCCTTGGCACTACATGGAAAATGCCTTCTTTGGATTCATTCATTGCTGACTTGACTAGGGATCAAGATAAGCTAATTCAAATGGGCATAATAAAGTATACTCAACCCCAAGCTTTGATAGCTGGAAATAGTAAGGACAAGACTTCAACAAAGGAGAAGAAGAAAAAGAACAAGGATCAGGAGAAGAAGAAAGAAAACACCAATCTTGCCAAAAACAACACTGAGACTTCCTCTTCCAATGCTAAACCTAAGAAGGATAAGGTTAAGTGTGCCTATTGTAAAAATACAAGGCATGATGAACACAAGTGCATGAAGAAACAAATAGATCACCTAACTCATCTTCTAGAGAAGAACAACATAGGCATTCCTGAGTCCATCAAGCAGAATTCGTCTACCCAAGATTCTACTAAGGCAAAAGGCAAGGGTAAGGAGAAAGAAAAGGGCAAGGCCCTTGTAGCTACAACAGCTTCCACATCTTCATGGGTCATTTACTCAGGTGCTTCTCACCACATGGGCTCTTCACTAGTTGAGTTTTCATCTTTAGAGCCTTGTAGCATGACTTCAATTAGTTTGGGTGATGACACATCAGTTTTCATTACAGGGAGAGGGTTAGTTGAAATGGAAGGAGGAACATTCAATAATGTTCTAAGTGTTCCTTCTCTTTCAACCAATCTCCTATCAATGTACCGAATCACTCACATTGGTCAGGGCATGAGAGTTGAGTTTTCACCAGATTCAGTGGTTATCAGGGAGTTGCATAGTGATACTGCAGTGGCAGTGGGTAGGGCAGATCACCAAGCCAGGTTATACACCTTCTCACATTTTGCATCAGATTCTTCTCCAACAACATTACTGACTCATTCATATGGAGTTATAAAATTATGGCATGAGTGGTTTGACCACCTTAACTACCGCTATCTTGAGCAACTTTGCAAAAATGACATGGTCATTGGCTTGCCTCGTGTCCAATTCTCAAAAGGACTTTGCAAGGGGTGCTCCCTTGGGAAGCATCTCGAAGCAAATTTTGACAAAGGCAAAGCTTGGAGGGCTTCACAACCTTTGGAGTTAGTCCACAGTGATGTATCGGGACCCTTTCCCAAACCATCTTTCACAAGGGCTAAGTACATCCTCACTTTCATTGATGATTTCTCTAGGTACACTTGGATATATTTTCTCAAACAAAAGTCTGAATTGTTTGAAAATTTTCTAGACTTTAAGGCTCTTGTTGAGAAATAGAGTGAGAAATCCCTCAAGGTTCTTCGAACTGATAATGGAGGGAAGTATGTTAGCATCAAGTTTGAGCAATTTTTCACTACATAGGGGATTGATTTGCAGTGCACAGTCACTTACAGTCCTTCACAGAATGGGGTTGCAAAATGCAAGAATAGGTTCTTGAAAGAGATGGGTAGCTATATGATTCACTCCAAATCCTTAGCACCACAATACTGGGCCGAATCCATCAATTGTGCTTGCTACGTTCAAAATAGGGTTCCTTACAAAGCTATGAAAGGGATAACACTCTTTAAAGCTTGGCATAAAAGGAAACCTGATGTTGAACACCTTAGAGTTTTTGGATCCCTATCCATGGCCCGCATTCTGAAGAAGAAATGCAAAGCTATGGAATGTCATTCCAAGCCTTGCATCTTCGTAGGATATTCGGATGGTATTAAGGGATATCACCTTCTAGATCCAGTCACTCATGAGTTGTTCATCGAGAGAAGTGTCCATTTTTAGCAGAGTTCTAGAGACTCAACACTTGACACTTCTTCTCCCTTATCGAATCTACTTCTTCATAATGATTCCTCATCAGATTCAGATTACCCACAACAAGTTCTTGAGCCAAAGTCATCTTCTTCTTCTTCAAGTTCAGACAGTGAGGACAGTGAAGTAGAGTCATTCACCTGTAGTCAGTCAGAGGATGAGGAGTTAGCACCTGACTCACCCACTTCTGGGCCACTTTGGGCCAGACAGACACTTGAGAGTGTTGGCACTTGGGTAGGAGATCCCATAGATGATAGACATACTAGGGGGATTTTTAGAGAGATCCACATGCCTTCTTTGCTATAATTTCAAATCCATAGACTTTTTGAGAGGCATCAGGGGTACCTGAGTGGGATAATGCTATGGAGGAAGAATATTCTTCCTTAATCAAAAATCACACTTGGGATTTGACTTCACTTTCTAAGGGAAGAAAGATGGTTTGATGTAGGTGGATCTATCAGACCAAGTTTGCAGCAGATGGGTTGGTCGATAAGTACAAGGCACAATTGGTCACCAAGGGTTTCTCATAGGTGGTAGGCATTGACTACTCAGAGACCTTTGTACCCATTGCAAAGATGACTTCTATCTGACTCAACTTGGCTATTGCCACATCACATGGTTGGGATGTGCATCAGATGGATGTGAAGAGTGCCTTTCTTCACGGAGACCTAGAGGAGGAGATCTACATGGAACATCTGCTAGGATTTGTTCAAGATTCTTCCTTAGTATGCAGACTTAGGAAATCTATCTATGGCCTCAAACAGGCCCCTCGGGCTTGGTATGCCAAGATTGATTCCTTCCTTCTTACTGCAAGTTTTACTAGGTGCCATTCTGATCCCAATGTCTACTTCTTGTGGCAGGATGATTCGCTCTTGATTTTAGTTCTATATGTTGATGACATTTTGATCACCAGGAGTTCTTCATTGGCTATTGCAGTGGTGAAGGCATCTCTTCAGGATAGATTTGACATGATAGATTTGGATTTTTTGCACTACTTCCTTGGCATCGAGATCTCACAGTCAGATTCAGGGATTTCTCTTGCACAACCTAAGTATGCTCTTGAATTATTGGCTCAGTTTCACATGGCTGATTGCAAGCCATCTTCGAATCCCTTTCTATCAGGAGTCAACCTTGAGACTGATTATTCTTCACCATTGGTTGATGCCACTCGGTATCGACAACTTGTTTGTAGTCTCATCTACTTGACTCACACTAGGCCTGACATTTCATATACAGTGGGACTTGTCTCCAGATTCATGCAGGAACCCCATGAGCTGCATTGAAAAGAAACTAAGAGTATCTTGCATTACATACAAGGTTCACATAGATACGTGATTCATTACAGATTTGGCATAGAGGTTGACTTGGTTGGATATATAGATTCAGACTGGGCTGGCAATTCACAGACTTGCAAGTCCACTTCTAGTTACAGTTTCTCTCTAGTTTCTGGTTTTATCAGTTGGTCTACCAAGAAGTAGAATGCTATTGCTATATCATCCACAGAGGCAGAGTACAGGGGAGCTATTAATGCAGCTACTGAGGCTATTTAGCTTTAGGGGATACTTTCTGAGTTTGGCATTCCTATCAGGTAGCCCACCATCATTTATTGTGACAACCAGAGTACCATTCAAATTTGCAAGAATCCAGTTCAGCACAAGTAGACCAAACACAGAGATTCACATGCATTTCATTCGGGAGCTTCTTCATAGTCAGGTCATTGACTTGATATTTTGCCAGTCTTCGAAGTAGGTTGCAGACATCTTCACCAAACCTTTCACTGAGAGTAAGTTCATTCATCCACGAGCTCTTCTTGGGGTGCGGTCCACATCTACAGCAGCATCATCTTCAGGTTGGACTTCTAGCCTCTTCTTTTCTTTTGTCTCTCTTTGGGGGGGGGAGTTTTTTCCTACGGGTTTTCTCCTTTTCTCTATCTTATGGGAGATTGCATTTGTACATGGGTACCTCATCAGGCCTAGTTGCCAGGACTCATTTTATATTTCCACACTGCCCACCTGAGCTATGCTTATGGGGGGTATTAGTGTAGGTTTTTATTTTTCCCTATTTATTAATTAGGGAAATTGTATTTCTTGTGCATACATGGAGTTTTCCTACATTTGTGGGATAGGCTAGCTTATGTGGAGGTGTGTGTCATAGATGTGTCATAGGTGTCATAAGTAACTCCATTGATGGGAGTTACTTCTCTATTCTTAGCACCTTGTCACCACCTTTCATGGAGGAGTTACATTCTATTCTTGGGGTGCCTTGTCCACCTTTTGTGGAGGAGTTACTTACATACTCTCCTATTTGTATTCCTCACTTTGGCCATCCCATGCTAATCAAATTTTGGTTTTTTCCATTTTGTCTTGTGCAATTTCTCTATTGTATTATTTTCAAATTGCTTTAGCATCTATGTGGTGTGCACTTGCTTCAACTTGTGTGATCACGTCTCCATTGCACTCGCATTATCCAGATTTTGGCAACAACTCTGATAGGCACTTGTATAAAAATAGTTAGGTAAAGCCATCAAGATTTTGTGCAGTAATAATAGTATTGATTATGTTAGTAACTATTTTGAATAATTATACACTTCACATGGGATAAAAATTCATCATACAATTCTATATAGTCCTCAGTATAATGGTGTTGTAGAGAGTAAGAATAGGTCCTTGATGGAAATTTCCAACTGTATGCTACACTCCATGTTTCTTGCATCTTAGTATTGGGACAAGGCCATCAATTATACTTGTTATAACCAAAACTAAGTTTGTCATAAAGCATTAAAGGGACTCACTCTTTTTGAAGCTTAGAGAAGTCATAAACCTACATTTAAGCACTTATGAGTGTTTGGATATCTTGTTATGGCCAACATTCCTAAGAAAAAACATTAGGCAATGCAACCTCAGATTTAACCTTGCATCTTCATTGAATATATTGAGGGTGTTAAGGTATATAGGCTTCTGCATCCCAAAACTCATGAGTTTTTTATTATGAGAAGTGTTCATTTTCAAGAGAGCCCTTCATAATACACACTCAACACCTCTCCTCCTTTAGATGCATTTGGATTTGATGACATTTCTAATGATTTAGGTCTACCTAAGCAACTTTTTGATGATTTAGATTCTTTTTATATTTTGATGATGAGAGTAGTGATGAGGATTCACTCCTCCTATAATATATTTAGAAGATGAGGGATATCCTCTTGAATCTCTAAGCACTGGTCCTCTTTTGGATATAAAAACACTATAAAGCATTGGTTAATGGGTTGGAGATCCATCAGATAACAGGCGAACACATTCACAATTTCAGAATGCCCCACATGCTTTCATTGCATCTGCTTCCAATCCATAGTCATTTTGTGAGGCATCATCTACTCTTGAGTGGGATACTTATATGGAAGATGAGTATGGTTCCTTGTTAATGAACACCACTTGGGATTTAGTTCCTCTTCCTAAGGGAAGAAATATTATTTGATGTAAGTGGATCTATAAAAAAAAAATTGTAGCATATGGGTACGTATAAAATTTCAAATCACATTTGATAGCAAAGGGTTTTTTTGAGGTGCCTATAATTTAATATCCTGAGATGTTACCCCAGTTGCCAAAATGAACTCAGTCTGACTCATTTTTACCATTGCTAAAACACATCACTGAGATGCTCATCAGATGGATGTGAAGACTGTTTTTCTTCATAGTGACCTCAAAGAGGAAATATACATGGAGAAACCACAAGTTTTTGTGAAATATTTATCCTTAGCTTACAAACATTATAAATCTATGGCCTCAAACAAGCTCATAGAGTTTGGTATGCCAAGATGGAATCCTTTATTCTTTGGGTTGGGTTCATCATATGTCATTTTGATCTAAATGTCCACATCTTAAGTAAAATGATTCACTATTGATTCTAGTTCTATACGTGGATGACCTATTGATCATAGGGAGTTCTTCATCCACTAGTGTAGTAGTTAAAACTAATTTATCTAACAAATTCTTAATGACTGTTTAGGCTTATTCCATTACTTCCTTATGATTGAAATTTATTAATTTGACTCTAGGATCACTATTTCACACTCCAAGTATGCTCTTGATTTGATTTCATGGTTTAACATGAATAAATGTAAGCTAACTCCAACTCCCTTTCTATATGGTGTGAAGCTTGAGGTTGATTGTCTATCTCTTTTGGTTGATGTCACCTCACATTGCCAACTTTTTTTTTATCTCGTCTACCTTATGCACAATAGACTTGACATTTCATATGTAGTGGACATGGTCTATAAATTCATGGAGGAACCACATGAGCTACATTGGAAATTAGCTAAGTCGATTTGCCACTACATTCAGGGTACTCATAGTTTTAGGATTCACTATGGAGTAGGCATTGATGTTGACTTGATTGTTTATATAGATTTATGTCAGGCTGGAGATATTCAAAATCATATGTATACTTTAGGTTATAGTTTCTCCCTTGGTTCATGTCTGTTAGTTGTTCAAACAAGAAGTCGAATTATATTACTTTATCTTCTATAGAGAAAAAATATAGGAATTGTTAGTGTTGCCACTGAAACTATTTGTATTCATGGAATTCTCATTGAGTTTGACATCCAATTTCAACAAACAGTAGTCATCTTATGTAACAACCAAATCACAATCCAAATATGCAAGAATATGTTCATCCATCAATGGACTAATCATATCGAGATTCACATGCATTTCATTCATGAGCTCATCCAGGAGATAATCATTGACCTCCACTACATCTAGATAATAAAATAAATTGTTGATATATTCACCAAACCCTTCACTAAGACCAAGTATCTTCATTTGTAGGTTCTTCTTGGGGTTTGGGTAGCTATGACATCCTCTTCTAGGGGAATCTTTTATTGTACTTGGGTACCTCATCAAGTATATATGTCAGGGTCCAATTCTACTACCCACCTAAGCTACACTTAAAGGGGTGTTAGTGTAGGTTTTATTCCATTTAATAGTTTTTCTTACACATATTTGGTTAGATTTCTTAGGTATCACTTAAGTGTTTAATAATGGTCATTGTGAAAGATAATCCCACATTCATGAGGATGTGAGGACATGTTTATATTTCACCTATGTAATGTACCTTCCTAAAGATTTTATGGATAATGAGTAATTGATGCTAATACAATTTTTTTTATTTTGAATAGAAGTTTCTTCCACTTGAATTTTTTATTTAGATTTTACTACTCCATACAATTTAATTTTTTTGCATTTGATCCTATCTAGACAGATCCTTGATTATGGCCCACTCTGATAATTTGCACATCAAAGTAGAACATGATATACAAGGATATTGTTGAATAAATATTTTAAATTTAAATATGATAAGTTAAAAAATTTACAAAACCATTTTTACTATACAAACATGGGTGAGTTGAAAAATAGTAAATGTTGAATGTGAAATACAACTATAATAAGATAATTCATTTTTTTCTAGATATTCAACAAAAGTATCATGGGTTCATCATACCATCGAAGGAGATAGTTAGGTGGGGTGGAGAAAAAACCATATAGGTCATTGGGTGATGATACCCTATGCCCTAGAGTCACTACCACATTTGACCCAATTGTAACAATCAATTTTAACATTCATTTTGACATTAGTAAAAAATGACCATATTGAATGTAAGTGTTTTTTTTTTAATTTTTCGTATACATTTTAATATCCCCAATTTTACATCTAATTTTTCATGTGATATTTTTATGTGGTTTATTTCCTTGGATTGATATAAAATGGACATTGAAATTAATATGTTAGTGATAATATATATAAAAAAACATGGTGGCTCACATTTGATCACATCAACAAGAAAAAAATATCTCTAAAGGAGGATATTTAGGAGAGGAAAATAACAAACGACGAGTTGAATTGAAAAATAGGGAATGTATTTGACATAAGATAAATTCCATTTGGTAAAGGTGTAATCCAATTGGAAGAAGAGGAGCCCACACTAACACTTATAACCTTTCGGGAAAGGATCCAAAACCATAATTTTTTATCAAGAAAAGATTTACGTGATGTAGAATCTTTGTTATGGAATGTTACAACATGTTTTTAATAGATTATAAAAAATTTATGGCACATTTTTTATTAATAATAGTTATCTTTATTGATATAGCCCTGCTTTGTAAATCGTGTAATCAACGTATTAATTTTTGGAAAAAAAATGGCATTCTTTTTATATGATGCCACATTTAGAAACTAAGATTGCATTAGGGAAACTATCATAATTGTATGACAATTTTCAATAATAATTGTGTTAGTATTTAAAATCTTTATTACGGAACATATTGAAATACTAATAGATTTCATTGATATTTCATAAGGGTGTTTCATGTTTTGATTGATTTGTATTAGGGTATTTTATGTTTTGGCTAAGATTACATTCCCTGGAATATCATGAGTAAATTATAATATTTTGTAATAATTTAATTAAGGAATATCACATTTTAATTTAGATTAAATTAGGGTATATTGTGCAGAGCAATTTTTTATAGATATTATATTATTGTATATTACATTTTGACTAAAATTGTGTTTGGGTATGTTATAATTTCTCTAGAATATCATATAATTATTACATTAATTTATCAAATATTTGCTAGAGAATGTTTTACAAATCATGTATTAATTACATTAGTTGTTCACAGTTTTCTTATGGAATGTTTTTTTATATTTTGTAATCATTGTATTAATTTTTCAATCTTTGCTAGGTCACTTTTTGCATATCATGTTTTCATTGCATTACTTTTACAAATATTTTTATGGGAATGTTCTACATTTACGATAAGAATTGCATTAGTTTTTAAAATCTTTAGCAGGGATGGTTTTCACATCATGTAATCATTACATTACCTTGTCAAATGTTTATTAGAGAATGTTTTGTGTATCATATAGTCTTCATTACTTTTTCAAATTTTTAGTAAGGCACATTTTGCATATCATGTAATCATTTTATTACTTTGTCAAAACTTTACTAGGGAAGGTTTTTCATATCTTGTACTCATTGAATTAACTTTTCCAAATCCTTGTTAAAAAACATTTTTTATATCATATGTTCATTACATTATTTTATCAAATATTTGGTAGGGAACATTTCACATATCTTGTAATTGTTGCATTAATTTAAAATAGATTTGTTAGGGAACATTCTTAATATCATGTAATCATTACATTACTTTGTAAACAATTTAATGTTTGCTACATAAGGGTGCATGTGTTTGACAATATGTCTCAAATAAATGTGATCCCATGGATTGTAATGATTGGAGGATGCAAAATTTTTAGACATATACATAACATGTGAATTGGTTGTAAAAATTTTTAACTAATATTACATTAGGGTAAAATCACTCACAACATTATAATATATTTGTGTAAATATTGCATTAGTTTGTTGAACAATTAAATCTTTCTATATAATGGTGTGTCTTTATGTGGGTACTTGTTCTAAATTAAGCATTATTGAACTATTATGTTAACTTCCAAAGCCTAAACCCACTTTCACACATTCTTGTGTAACCCTCATTTTAACTCTAGGCTTAATATTTCCCCCTCCTCTAACATTTTTTTATATTTTTGACACATTATCTTATACAACCCTCTTAATTAGATAGGCCCATCTAATTCATTACATATTTATGTTTTCCATTTTTTTTTAAAATTTGAGTCATGCACACCAATTTATTCAAAGTTTAAATTTAGTCATTTATAAATAGATATATCATTAGGTTTATTTAATCATCAAGTGCAATAAAGCACTTATAAATTCCTAGATATAATTTTATTAAGACCATCCCTAGAGCACTTTATTGGAGCTATCTTTTCTATTAAATTTATATTTATTTATATATTTTTTATATTTAAGGGGTATAAAAAATTAGAGATAGGTTAGCACTTGCTAACAACTAACCTTAATTCTATTTATCCAATCTAAAAATGATTTCCAAATGAAATAATAAAATCCAAATCATTTTTCCACATATGTTAATAGAGGTCCCTATAAATTCCCATCAGAACATGCTAAGTTTTATATTGTGTGAGTTTATTTAAAAAATCAAAATATGCAAAAAGGGCATATGGAAAGTCAATTTATTCATAAATAATAGAGGTCTAATTATATTATAATTTATTAACCCATATCATACATCTTTACTAGATTAAACATGCTGAGTTGAAAAAAATAGGGAAACTAATGCAAACAAAACAACATATAAAATATCCAATGGAACCATCAAATTACCTATATTTTTATCTCTCAAAGTCATAATTATTATTCCTTTAAATTACAAGTATTTATAGATCTTCAAGGAGACTCTATCACTTTGTATTATAGACCTTTCAATTTCATCTTGAAGGAGTCATTTCATCTTCTTAGAGTCATTTGATATACAAAAATATTATAATTTTATACATCACACACATCACTTGTAAGAAAATCTATGATTTGACACTCTATAGTCGACTACCAATAATTTTCTAGACTTAAATAGTTGTCTTGTGATGAGACAAAATCGCAAGAAGTGCACCAAAGTTTAGAGTCAGTGGAGTTACATATACTACACTGAGGGGTTGGTCTAAAACCAATTATTACAGCTATCACTCAAATTTATATTTACTATTTTTCACCTCTTGTGTACTACTTAGTCACCCTTTTAGGTTTTTAACTAAGCAACATACTAATCTACCACTTTTTGTGGGTTTTCAATAGATTGATATAATCAAGAAGCCACCCTTTATGGGTTTTCAAACTTATTGTACTTGATCCTAAATCTTATTGCCTTCCATAAATTTTAAATTCTTATATTTTTAAAAAACAAATCATCCACATTACCTACTAAGAAGGTGAAAGCATGGACTGTAAAGCTAGAATTGATTTAGCATGTGAAAATGGAGCTATTTTTGGAGCCATTATTGAATATGGTGTTGTTATAGATTAATATGGTGGAAGCATTTATTGTGATGTTTTCCATGCTCACAAATCTTGAATAAGTTGATTATGTACAATTAACTTTGGTTCATCAACCATGGTTATAATAAAAGTGTCCAAATTTACCAAATCTTACTTAAACTACAACCAATCTTCTAAGACAACTCATACTATGTTGATAAGTGTGTGTATTGGAGCTTAGTAATGCATGATGTTTTAGATATATTAATCCTCTATCATTATGATGATTGACTTATGTTTTTGGACCTTCTATTGGATATCATGCATGATCTAGTCATCCTATCAACATATCATTGCATCTGGACATCAGTGAACATGCTTTGGAGCATCTCATTCTCTTAGATGCACATATTTTCCATTAATTCTATCACTAAAAAATATTGAACGTAGAGTTGAGTTTAATAGGTTGAGATGTTTGACTCTCCATTATTTCCTTGGATTTGTCAACTTTGGAGAGGTTTGGCATTATCTCTTTCCATGCATCCTATAGTTGTCTCTTTCAATAATTCATACTATGAGAAATCTAAATGGGTTGGTGAATCTTATTATTGTCAAATACTTGCTCATATTATTCAATAATCTATAATATCACTTTTGATTCTAATCAAAATTGATGTATCTTATGTGCAATAGCATAATCCTTTGTGAGTTGAGTTATCAAGGCTATGAAATACTTCTCCTCTTACATGACATTCTCTCCCAAAAATTGAATGACTAGTGTTTGATAGGTATCATCAATTATTTTGTGCACATTGGCTATTTGGTCATGAAGGTTTGTGGTCTCTTCTCATAGATGAAGGTTTTCTTGCTCCATTACTAATGATTTTTATGCAATTGAATCATGAAATGCAGTAATTCCTTCCATCTATTTGGTCAAGATAAGTTGGGTGACATCCAAAAATACCTCTTGACTTGTTTATGCCAACATAAATGAGTTTGTATTAGTTATTTATGGCGGTGGATATTGTCAAATTTGTGTGATATGGATTATGAATTCCATTCATCACAAAGGTAGAACTTGGACATCCCATAACCATTAACTAGTAATATGTGGTTTTTCCTATTATGCTTCTTCCTATATTCCTCCCTAGGATAAACCTAATCCCATAAATGTGCTTGATGGTTATATGGTGTCATTGGTCAGGTCCTTCCTCATCTATACTATTTATTGCATAGCTTATTATTTTCCCTCAATTTTTTGTGTTTTTTCTAAACTTTAGCCTTGAACTTATTCTTCAAGTCCTCTTTTGCTTTGGTATCTCTTTCTCCCTATGCCTTTTCCTCATTTTTAGTTTGTTCCTTTGTCACTTATTCAAATTTTATAGCTTATTCTATAGATTAATTCATTTCTTGATCTTTGATGACCTTCATTTATATTATTCCTACTTGTATAGTTATTCTTTCTTCTTATATTTATCTTCCTTGACTGTTGCATTAGCCTTAACTTTATTCATATTCTCCTCTTGTTGTTACAAATCCTACTTCCATTTTTCTTCCACATCCTTGGCTACCTGTTTAGTCTCTAATTTAGTATTTTGTGACTCTTTCACATCCTTCTCTTCTTGATCCTTTTTATTTTTATTTTCTTCCTCTTGTTTATTTTTATACTCTACATATTCCTTTTCATTTTTATCTTCTTATTCTTTCTAAGCCTACTCCAACTCGACCTTTTCCTTTTCTACCTTAACCTTGTCAGCTTCTTCTCTAGTTTTCATAGTTTGCTACATTTATTGCTCAGTGGTGTCAACTTGTGGCTAGAAATGATTTGTTTATTATGTTAGGGATGATCTAATGGATCCTGGTGTTACTATGCACCTTTTGTCTCATACTCAAATGCTTAGGGTGTATGGTGAAGTAGGGGAATATGGAGAAAATTATGGTGAATGGTGAAGGTGGTGGATAAATAAGTGGGGAATGGCATGGATAAGGATAATGAGACCATTAAATTACCACTATATTCTTGATCACAAGTGTCTTTGACTGGGCAGGTGTAGCCAAAGTTTTATTCTAGCATATAGATGCATCGGTTTGGATAATAGATTATTATTCTACTCTTTATTCTTCTTAATATTATTCTTATGTATCCTCTTAAATTATAATAAATATACCCATGCAATTGATGAATTTTGGAGAAGGAAGCCTTTTGTAATACAATAAATGTGCCCATGCATTCTACAATAGTTAGATAAGTCATCACAGTTCTATGAGTGTGCAATCTCTATGTTAATGGTATTTGAGTATGTCCATGTTATGTCATTATTTAATCCATCCTTATTTATCATGTTCTCATCTATGTCAGTGTCATTATTATAGTTGATGAACCTAAGCTTGATGTTCCTCCTTGGAAAATGGTATTCATTCATTCCTTCCTTTCTTCCTCCTTTTTGATTGTGTCCATGATTATTGATGCTAGAGGTGTGGGTATTTAAACTAATAGTAAAACTAGAACATTGTTTCATATCTGACAGGTGCACAATACCTTTAAAAATAAAATATAATTTTATTCCTCTTCCTCATAGATGTCCTTTCTAATATCCTACAACATGGAATTTTATAACTCTTCTTTAGTGACACATAAATTCTTCAAGTCATACTCTATGCAAATATTTGGCATGCTCTTATCACTTAGCCACATATTCATGTTACGAGTCTTCTTATTTGGTGTTTGTGATTCTCTACGAGGTGGTGGTTTCTACTTGCCTATAGCTACTTGTGAAAAAGACATATATGGTTCTGGTTGTGCTTGTGCTTGTGCTTGTGCTTCCACTTGTGCTTGTGGCATTAATTGATCTGCACTAGGATACATGGATCTCAATGGTGGCATTGATCTTTCAATCATATATTTTTACCTCATTATCTCTGCCTATGCATCCAAGATGTTGATGAAGAGTTATAAAGGTGTGAATAATGGCTTTGTGAGCTCATGAATTCTTATCTGAATCCCATTATGAAGTTTTATGACCATGATGAGTGATCTTAGGTACTAAAAGAAATTTATAGGCTCTCAAGGGTGTGAAGTAATTATCCCTTGAAATTCAATCCACCATTGGTTAAACCATCCAATCTATGCATAGTGATATTTAATTTTTTTCCATTTGAGGTTCATAAAGACATTTTAAGTCTAGTAGTTGACATCTTATGTGATCATGTCATCAGGTATTTATAATACATGAAATAAAGTAGCAATACCAAAATTTGGTATTGAAAAGTTTGTGATGTGTTTATGATAACCTTATTAATATTGTTGATCAACTCAGTGACTTGAAACTTTGGCTAGTTAACTTATTATTTGAGTCAGATCATGTAATGTGAGATGTCAATAACTCCCTTGGTTACTTTCTATGCACTTCTTGTTGTCTACCAATGCCTCTTTGTGATACATGTTGTGAGTACTCACATATGGGCATCATCCATTAAATTGATAGGAATCCATTTGGATGCTCATGTACATTTAAAAATTTATGTCGAAGTGGATTGAAAGGCTCTTAATTTTGTGTTTCACCAATGATTTTACTCTTTTTTGAAGCCTGGTCATATGTGCCATGGTGGTGGTGCTAATCTATATTGTAACATCCTAAAACAAATAGATGGCCCCTCCCTTATATTAACTTGTAAAAGTCATCACCACTTTATATAGTTGGTCAAAATTTGGTAGCCACATAAGACATTCTGCATATAATCATCGCAGTCTATTTGGTATAGCTAGGAATCCAAACTATGAACTTGATGTTGGTACTTATGGAAGCCATTCAACATTAGTAACATCAATGAATTTGAGAAATTCAAGATCATGATATTTGGTTTGTTGTAGTTCTAACCCAATGCCCATCTCTTTCTTTTATGAATCTAAAAATGGCACAAGAATTTAAGACCTATCCATTTTGATTTGTTTTATGGTGGTAGAGTCGATATATCTTTGCTTAGTTGGATGTCTAAAGATCAAGTGGCATAATTATCTTATTTTCTATGAAGTGCAAATGATTTCCCTTAAATATAATTTCCTCCCCAAATATTTTTTGATGTTTTGTATTAACTTCATAGAGTTATTTTTACATTGTTATGCTCTTCACCTTGAATTTCATTAGTCACTATGATGGGACCTTGGCTATTCATGGAATAGATTTAATTTTTCTTTTAACTACCTTCAATTATGTGATACATCACCTTTTCTCTTATAAATTATTTATTGTGCATTAACTTATTATGATAGATCTATCTATTTCAAAAATTATGTAATATTTAGTGTGCTTTGTCATTGACTACCTTGGTAGTTACCTTTTTCATACCAATTTTCCATACACTTTTTTTGGCTCTATGTTGACTGATTTATGTTTCCTTCATGCTCTATTGTTTCCTGTTTCATGTTTTATGACATTGACATTTATACATGTTCTAAATGCTTGTGATATTGAGATTACACTATACACACCTACACTTAAACCTATAAAAATATAAATAAAACTTTAAAATAAATAAAATTATTAACTACATGGTGTTACTCAACACCCACTCTCTTGATCCAACATGAGATTTATAAAAAGCATTGGTAATAGGGCTTAAGCCTGCAACCAGTTTCTCTCCTTAGAAGGATGGTAACCTAAAGGTCCTAAGCATTATATTTATTTATAGTGATACTTCATGTATAAGGTATGGTATTTTCAATAAAATGTGCAGCTTCCTCAGATGCTCTCAAAATCCATTGTCATATTAAAAATTGTCTATTTTGGGTGAAACTCCTTTGATCACAAGTAACAATCATGCCACACCTTCTTGTTCTTTTTGTTTAATTCCTGCATCCAAATTTATCTCTTCATAATTTATTACATGTGTGTTAAATCCAACAACTTTATCTAAAGTGAGTATTGATCTTACAGACGCATGATCAATGAAATTTATAGACTATGTACTATTTATTCCATGGGCATCATTGCTTCCATCCCATAGAACAACTAAAAATGAGTGAATCTTGTCGTAAGTTGATAGTTTTTTTTATATTCCCATAAAATCATAGTTATATGATCATCATAGTCATCCCTCCACACTTTACATATTTTCACACACATCATTTCAAGAACATTGATTGATTTTTCTACCTACCCATTGGCCTGTGGATGATAAGTATGTTTCTATGATGTGATATCATGAATTATTTAGCTAAAGTCTATATGGTTTTATTTATTAAGTGTGTTCCTCTATCACTAATATATTCAAATGACATCCAAACCTAGTTTTGATGTTTTCATATAAGAATTTAGTTGCATATTTAGCACTATAACTTGGTTTCATAAAAACTTCTATCCATTTTTAAAAGTAATTTGTAATAGTAATTATATATGTGGCTTAAATTTATTTTTTAGGTGGATTAATAGGTCTTACAAAATTTATTCCCTATGGCTAAAATGGTTTCACAACTTGTATTAGGTTTAAAGGCATTTCATCCCTCTAGTTTGGATTTTCTACTCGTTGATATACATCACTATGTTTTGTGACTCTTTTCACATCCTAAAATAGAATAGGACACCACATATATATTTATAGTATATTCCTCAAAATATATTCTCCTATGAAGTTCCCTCTTGTGAATATTTGGTGATCCTATTCTAGTTGTTGTGACCTCTCATGGTCAAAAGCTACTCTTCACAACACATCATATTTACCCATCTTGTAGATAAATCCATTGATAATATTGAATAGCAGAGTTCATGTTAGCAACTAATTTATATCTTTCTCAACATAGTGCACACAAAACCCCCTTGTTCTAGAAATTTTTATACATTTTACATATTTTTTGGGATTGTAGATACTCAAAAAAGGTGACGATGACTCATCTTGCAGTTATGACATCTCCTCACCATTTCATATGTGCCTAAGATGATTTGGCCCCACATTTTCTCTACCTAGTTTCACATTGATCTTGAAAATAAATTCTTGGAATAACATCAACCACTTAGATATCCATCCTCCTAGCATGGGCTTGTTCACAAATTATCTTAGAGCTTGGTGGTTTGTAAAAAAATTAAATGTGGTGGCCAAAATATAATGCTTAAAGTTTTATAATGTGAAAACCACAACCAAATATTCTTGTCTAGTGGTGGTATACTTTTTCTTATCTAATGAAATTTTATGGATTGTGAAGTGAATAGGGTGATCCAAGTCACCATCCCTAGGTTGATCTAACATGACACCAACTATAATACCATATATACATACATACACATTTAACATATCTTCCAATTAGGAATGACCAACATAAGGGTTTTTACTAATCTTTATTTCAAATCAATGAAGGCTGATTGAAATTTAGAGGTCCATTCAAACCTTGTGCCCTTTCATAGCAATCTCTCTAATG
Source organism: Torreya grandis (assembly GCA_037957365.1). Classification (NCBI taxonomy): domain Eukaryota; kingdom Viridiplantae; phylum Streptophyta; class Pinopsida; order Cupressales; family Taxaceae; genus Torreya; species Torreya grandis. The sequence continues at coordinate 691,683 of JARHVA010003364.1, forward strand.
TTGTTGATATAACTATGTACCCCCTAATGAACGTATGATAATACTTTATGTGCCTTAGGAATGATCACACTTTAGAGTAACTTATAAGAGGGGGAAATCCCACAATGACTATGATATTAGATTCATCTACCAGAATACCATTGTTGCATACTACATGTCCCAGGAGAACACCAAAAGGTGTAAATAACAAGAATTTATTTGTATTTAGTGTAATACATAAAGCTCTACATCTTTCTAGCATAAGTTGTAACTGTGAAAGGTGATATTTGAATAACTAAAAGATAACCCATTCATCTATGTACACCTCTAAAAATTCATGTATGAAGTCCTTAAAAATAGTGACTATAGCCATAGATAATAAAACATGAGCATTTTTATGACCATAAGGCATTACCTTATATGAAAATGAGCCCAACTATATTGTAAAAGTAGTCTTTATCTAGTTTTCCACTATGATTAAAATTTGGTGGTAGCCACTAAATCCATCTGTGAATGAATATACTTCATGTTCTATGATCAAATTGAGAACATCATTTATAAAAGGAATTAGAAAAGGGTCATTTATAAAATCATCATTCAATTTCCTGTAGTCACCACAAACTCTGATTGCTCATAGCTTCTTGGGTTGAACCAACACAAGGCTTACCTAATATGCTTTCTTTACCATATAGATGATCCTTAATTTATACTATGGTCAATATTGGCCTTGATTTTGAGCTTAATATTAGAATTTAATCTATATGGGTGCTTCTTTATAGGCCTTGTGAACTCTTTGAGCTATATGTGCATCTCCCCCAATTAAGGGTTTACACCTTTGACTTCTAAAATTTTTGAGGGGATTATGTTCTAATATTCTCATAATAATTGTACCCTCTTTGAAATTTTTTCTACATCTAGTAATCACCTATGGTCACAAGGTTTGGTAAAGATTCTATACCAATATTTTCCATTACCTTCTATATATGTTCTTGATATATTTTAGTTGGTCCATTTTTAATAGAGTCTCTCAGTGTCCTTTACCCTTAATGATCCTAAATATTTAGGTTTTGTAGTTGTGTATCCTTTGTTTTTTTTGTGATTTTGACTTTAAGTTCCTCTATCTAACATTTAAGATCAAAGAATCCTTTTAAATCTGAATCCTCCTCACTATCACTAGCTTCTATGTATTCTGTGTTATCTAAAATTATAGAACCTCTATAGATTCTACTAATGAAAGTCCACATTTTTTAAAGAATCTATTTTAATAAATGTCATAAAATAATGAGTAACTACATCATAGTTTTACCATTTACACAAAATTAAAAATTTACTAAAAAAAAATGAACTAAGCCAATACTTTTATCATTTATCTATTAATTAAAGTATATAATTATTTTCTATCTTCCTCTCCCAAATGGGATTGCCATGGTGAAGTAATAGGAAAAATATACAACATATTATAACTCATGAATGGAACTACCATTCATTAAAAAAAGGATGCCACATTAGGACAACCTAACTGAATATCAAATAAGTAGCCAATGTTGTAGCATAATATTTTTAATGTTAAATTTATATAAATTTCAATAGCCATTGTTGTGTATATCTAAATACAATATCGTCACAAGTAAAACATTACAACATAGCTTTAAAATGATAGTTAAAATCAAAATAATAACCATGAGCATGTATCAACACAAGATTATACTTCAATCATAGAGAGGGAAAACATCAACTGGGTGCTTTTACACCAACCACATACCGTTGGTATCCCACACACCTCCCTAACTATGAGTGGCCATTCCATTCATGAGGGGAAACATAATTGTGATACAAATATCAAGAAATAGCCTATAAAAAGGTGTAATACAATAATTATTACATGTAACATCTATATAAACCATGGATAATCATTGGTTATCTAATATGACTAATGTATGAACATGAAATATAAGGTACAATGAATAAATAATGCATGCAACTATAAAATTGCTTTGGCCAAATATTTTCATTATAGTTTCAATTCACATGAAACTGAGTCATGTTCACACACATTCATACTCTCTACTAGAATACATATAAAATGTTATCCTTCATGTTAATGAATGATGATTAACTCAAAATAGGGTTCCCTACCTATTACTCATAGTTCTTCACCATGAAGGATATCTAATTACATTCAATCACAAACATTCCATTATAATAGTTTAAATAATGAAATTAATAGAGTACCAATTTATATGTTCTTCATTAATGAAGTATACATTTGTAACAAGTAAATTTTGTCATCATACTATAGAACATTAATAACTATGCATCTTATATCAAGGTAGCATACAAGAATACAAGTAAAAGTGATACTAAACTATCTAAATGTACTAGGAGGCACTCGTATCTAACAATAAATTCCATGTAGTGTTTAAAAACATAGTGATATTCATCTACTACCTTCAACTAAGTTTAACTACATACTCTTGTAGATTTTAATAAATGAATGTAATTCCTTCTTTCCTATGAATCTTTAAAAATCCTTAAAATATATAGGTATAGGTAATATCCAAGAATTCATACCTAGTTTATTAAACAATGTTTAAATAATTATGTTCATATAATCATTCCATAACTAGTACTATCAACATACAATAATAATAACAATGTTCAGGGTATAATAATGGATTCAGGTGGTTTGAGGTTGTAGTCATATAAAATGAAAAAAATGGTAACTTGAGTGTGGATAATGGCACCTAACCCTTAGGTCCCTCTTGCTTACTCTCATGACCCTCATATGCATCTTTTCACCGATTCCCAGTCATCCGTAGCCTTCCAAACTTGATCCCAGCTAAGCCAAACCCCTTTTTCCATGACTAATCCATCCCTATAAGTCTTGTCAGCTGAGGAAAATAGTGCCACACTTAGACTATAGTGCTATTGCCACTCATGTTTGCTTTCGATGCTCTTTCCAAGTGCATTTTTATCCCCAATGGTCAATTTATTTTGGCTCCCCATCCTTCTCCTTTTCAGCCTAATGTGAGTAGATTCAACCCATGACCAATATATCCCTAAAAAATCCCATTCAAAGATAATTTGGAAAGGGTTGGAAAATATCACTAAGCAAGCAAGACTACTCAAGAAATCTTCCCTATTCTTTGTATATAGCCAACTAATAAACTTACAAGCTTATTCAAATCCTTACACTAGTCCCTAGCCACCTTAAGTACATCCATTTTAGCATTTTGCATATTCATACATTCAATTACACAAAGCAAATTAAGTGGGAGAACTACATATATCTTGATCCATCTTTGGAGTATTGGTATATAGGTAGTGTGCCCACATAAGGGGTGTGGATACACATTCAGTGAATCTTACACACACTAACCCCCACCCTCTTTATCAAAATTGGTTAAAGCACAATGGAAGATAGGTTTTGAAGATAAAATCCACTCTATAGGGAGCTCTACAGACTTCCATCTATCAAAACTTCATAGATAAGATCATACAAACCTAGCAAACAAAACCCAAAAAGCTCAGACCTCAGGATAATAGCAACAAAGATTGACTATAGTGTCAGTGTTACTCCTATCTAATTTTGATGATCCTATCCAATCACAAAATGAAGGTTAAAGCTTAGTTTGTAATAGTGTCCCAGTCCTTTATAGTGAATTCCAACCTCTGTCTCAATTGGATCAGCTAGTTTGTAGCTAAGTCTTATTTTATTTCCCTTATTACTATTTTTAGAAAGGTCAAAATTACAATCTAACTTACACAAATTAGTAGATTAATTATTTCATATTTATTTATTGATTTTACTACTCAGACACTTTAACTAAATTAAGAATAATACACCAATATTTCTAAAATGGTTAAATCATTTGGTGAACCCAACTTACTTCGTTTGTGCATAAAAACCCTAGAAATACTAGGGTTAATTTATGACTAATTTTTCCTATTTTTTTATATTTTTTGCCTTCATAATAAAATAAAAAATTAGCATTAAATTTTAAAATTTTGTAGTAATTTTAAAATATTTTTTTTCAAACCCTAGTTGCCCATTCTAGGTCCCAGTATTTTCTTAGTAATTTTCTAATAAAATTCTAGTTTTTTACTAGCATATTAAAATCAGAAATTCACTTCAAATTTTAAAATTCAATAGTAATTTTCAAAAATATTTATTTTTCAAAACCCGAATTTCATATACTAGGTCTCTCTAAATCACAAATTTTCCAATAAATTTTTTATTTTTTACTTGCATACTTAACTCAAAAATTCACTTTAAATTTCAAATTTTCATAGTATTTTTTGTAATAATCATCTTTTAAACCCTAGTTCCATATACTAGGTCCCATTGCTTCTTGAGGTATCACCTTAAATCTAATCTCAAATTGCACATTGTTGTTCCCAAAATCTGTCACTTGTTTTTGGGACAACATATCAACTATTTTGGTCCTACAGGCCAAAATTCTCTCTTCCCATCTTAAAAAATGTCCTAAGCTTCCAAGTTATTCAATTATTCAAGCATTTTTGGTCAAGGGACTCGCAAGTTCAATGGGTTCAACAATTTCAATAGGTGGACTCTCATAAAGGAACAACTTCCAAACACTTAGGCAATTTCAAGGTTGGTTCAACATCAAGGTTCAACCAAAAGGTCCATCGGCAGGCCTCAAACAAATGGAATGAACCATTGAACCATTAAACCATTGAACCCCACTTCAGCAAGGTTCAAAGGTTCAACGAGTTCAAAGGTTCAAAAAGATTTAAGTGCTTCAATGAGTTCAAAGACTTCGGCAAGTTCAAAGTTCAACCGCTTTGAAAAGTTCAAATGGCTTTAAAGGACTTAAACGAAAGAAGACTTCAAAGAAGAAAGATTGAACCGTTGAACCGTTAAACCTTGAACCAAAAGAGTTCAAAGTTGAAAGGTTCAATAATGAGTTCAAGCAACCAATGACCAGTGATGTCCCCACAAACATCAAATTTAGGGTAATAAAAAATCTATTATTTTTCAAATATGGCATAGACTTGAAAACAAACTCAACGACCGGCCAAAGAAGAAGCTGAAGGAGCCAGCAGAAAGTGAAAAGATAGATCGAGAGCTTAGATCACCAAGGAAGGACAAGACATGGTGAGGAAAGAGGGAACGATGAAAAAAATCCAAAAATATCTATGCAAGAGTTATTTCTAGTAGGTGAAACAGTCCAAAATCCAAAAATATCTATGTAGGAGTTATTTTTAGTAGGTGAAATAGTCTACCAGGTGGACATCAGAGAGCGTGAGCACTCAATAGCGTAGCCTATTTTTCTAGATCAAGTAAAGGTGAAGTGGATAGATACCCAAATATCAAGAAGAGGACTAGGCGGCCCATACTTTGGAGGGGATATTTGAGATGAATTGACACGCCACAGTTAAGGCCGATGACATGTTCCAGCATGGCCCCTTGACAAAACTAAAAATGCATTCAAGGCATTAAATGCAACATATGCCATTCCATGAAACAAAGTGCCCAAGTCTTTCTGAGAGTGCTATATATTGTAATCTCTTATTTTATGCAAAGGAGATCTCTCTATTATAGAATCAAAACTCTACCCAAATTGAAAGGCATTTCCTGAGACTTTGAGCTCAGATTGTTATTCATATTTCTTTATTTGAATAAGAAAATAAGTGACCTTTCAGACTTTGTGCTGGAATAGCTTGTGTTATTTAGGAAATTTTTATTATGTATATTTCCTATAATCATTCTTGTCCATTTAATTTAACAAGAAGAACTAGTGGAAGTAATCAAGAAGGTGTCTTGAAGCCGACTGTGGAGAGACTTTGTGCTGCCACAATTATCTTTAGCGTGTTTGTTTTTCTATTTCTGTGTAAAGGATGTTGGGATGACTTTGTGCCCCCATTTCCCTTCATATATTTCACTCTTTGGTAGTTGAGGTGGAGACTTTTTGCTACATCTCATTTTGCTAGTTATTGCGCCCTATTACATTTACTTATCAGTTACTTTCTAGAAAGAATTATTGTTGTTTGTTGCAGACCACTTCTGAAAGAAGAGAAGTGCCTTTAGTGTTTTCACCAAAATTCTCTTTTCATCTGTGAACATCATCTCTAAAAAAAGAGAGATGGATGGTGTTATCCTACCCTTGAGTGTTATTTTCTGCTTATATATATAGTATATAGCACCTCATATTTATAGGGAACCTCCCCTTGATGAGAGGAGAGATTTGTCCCCTTTTGATGTGGTCGACCTGCACATTTGGCCGATAAATCTCCCTATGCTATGGTGGAAACACCTATTTTGCCCATCAATTAGCTGGTGACAAAATATTCACCCAACAATTTTTGGTGACTCCACTAGGGATCGATGAGTATTTCCAGTCCTTTTCCAACCTATTCAAATTGAAGCATTTCATATCACTGGGGAACGACGTGAAGTAGGAAAGAACACTGGCAGCTTCACACCAATGAAGTTGGTTATCATGAAGCTGAACATGATTTCTCTTTCCAACTTGAGTTTGATCAAGAAAATGATGCTAATCTCTTTGCAAAAGACTAAGAAGAATCAGCTGGCGACTTCAACATTAGTTTCTTGAATTACCAAGATGAACCCAAAAGTAAAGGTGAAGCAATTGATGGATCATACATTGTATTCACCCTATCCTAGAACCAGTCAACCCAGCAAGTTGATAAGAAAAAAATAGAGGAGCATTCTCAACCAACAATTTCAATTGCTAAGTGGGGAACCACTCTGCCTTTTCAATCAAAGGACTCGGTGATCGCTAAAAAAGTAAGTACCCTAAATGTTCCTGCACCTTCTAATTCAAATTCGCAGACCAGTACCACCCCTCCTAAAAAATAGAAGGATGAACTTCCTTCCCTTATTCCTAATTCATTTTAGACATTTGACATAATTGACCATATCAAGAAAACCAAAATTCAAATGTCTAAATTTGAATTCCTACAATCCAAACCTGAGTAGTTGGTTCACTGTGTAAAGAATAAAACTATCCCTGTAGGACTAGCTATTCCAAAGGTGACTCCCATGTCCACCTATAATAACCTTGTCATTACTCCTCTTCCTGCTCCCAAGAAGATAGAACCATTTTATGTCTCCCTATTGATAAACGGTCACCAACTAAACAATTGCATCCTAGACTCAAGTGCATCTAACAATGTCATGCCTGCCAAAGTGGTAGAATCTCTTGGTCTCACACTGACTAAGACATTTAGGAGATGTTTCTCCATGGAAAACAAATAAGTGCCATGTATGGGACAAATCAAAGATGCCCATTTGCATTTGCGGCCTTTCCAGGAAAAAGAATTAAGATGACAGTCTTGGTGGCTGACACCCCAGCCTCCTACGACATTCTTCTTGGGTGAAATTTATACAAAGACGTTGGTGGAGAATTGAGCATGGACCTGTCTGAGGCAAGGATCCCTATCAAAGGCATCATGTAGAGGTTGCTTCCTGAGAAGGAGGCAAAATATATTGTCACCCAAACATCAGCCTCTGAAGCTCAAATTCTGTTTGAATCTTCAGGAATGGGTAAATTTTTCTTGACCATATAGGATGTTCATGTTTTAGTAGATGAAAGTCCTGTAGGTGGTGATCCAGGAATTGATTCAGATGAAACAATAGAAGAATTAATAAAGCACAACATAGGTGTAGAAGGACCCTCCCCTCCAAACAAAGGAAAATTTGAGAAAGGAGTAGTTTCTAGTGGCATATGGATTCTAGAATTTGATGGCAGTTATTCTTCTACTGGTGTTGGAGCCAAGATTGTTCTAATATCTCCTTAAGGAGATATTTTTCCTTCTTCATATGAGTTTTAGTTTAGCAACACTAACAACACTACCGAGTATGAATCTTTATTACTCAGGTTGAAGGTTGACAAAGATAAAGGTGTCAAACTCCTTCATCCCAAAGGAGATGCTAAACTGATGGTTTTTCAGGTGAGGAACCTGTGTTAAACTAAGAACAAAATATTACACCATTACCACAATCTAGTATGGAACTGTATTGAAAGTTTTGATGCTTTCAATATATCTAGTGTCCAGAGAGCTTCATAGTCATGCAGATTCATTGGCTGTCTCTATGACCCTCTTGGTTCCTCACAAAGACTTTGAAGAGCAAAAGTACACTATCGAGCTGGTCTTTTAACCAAGTGTGCCTGATAATGCCAATCATTGGAAGGTGTTTGATGCTAACAATTAAATCATGTGCTGGACTAAACTAGAAGAACAAAAAATAATGATAATGGACCATACTACTGCATGTCAAAATCAGGTAAAGAAACTCTTCTACAAGAGAACAAGGATTCATGATTTTTAGACTAGAAATCAAGTCTTACTGTGGGGAAAGAGGAGAGAACCAAAAGGAATGCACATAAAATTTGATTCCTAGTGTAGAGGTCCATTCACCAATCATCACTTCTGGGGAAAAAATGGTTTCTTGCTAATATATCAAGACAGAACACCATTTTCACTGTCTCACAATGGGCAAGATCTAAAGCACTTCAATCCTTAAAGTATCAGATAAGATCATCTTGTACATGTGTATAATTTTTATATAGTCTTTAGCTTGTTTTGTGTTGTTCATTTTCATTTGTTTTTTATGCCTTTTAGTTTGGGTAGCATGACTCCGTAGCCCAATGGCATACTTAAAGGCATAAGAGATTCTTGATTCTACTCCCTTTGATTGTTTTTACAATTGATGGAAGTTCCCCAACTGGAGCCATCTATTTTTCCCAAAATCTGTCACTTGTTTTTGGGACAACATATCAACTATTTTGGTCCTGCAGGCCAAAATTCTCTCTTCCCTTCTCAAAAAATGTCCTGAGCATCCAAGTTCTTCAATTATTCAAGCAGTTTCAGCCAAGGGACTTGCAGGTTCAACGACTTCAACAGGTGGACTCTCATAAAGGAACAACTTCCAAACACTTAGGCAATTTCAAGGTTGGTTCAACATCGAGGTTCAACCAAAAGGTTCATCAGTAGACTTCAAACAAATGGAATGAACCATTAAACCATTGAACCCCACTTCAGTAAGGTTCAAAGGTTCAAAAAGAGTTAAGCGCTTCAACGAGTTTGAAGACTTCGGCAAGTTCAAAGTTCAACCTGTTTGAAAAGTTTAAACGGATTTAAAGGACTTAAATGAAAGAAGACTTTGGAGAAGAAAGATTGAACCATTGAACTATTGAACCTTGAACCAAAAGAGTTCAAAGTTCAAAGGTTCAATGAGTTCAATAAAGTTTGAGAGACTTAGAAGAACAAAGGATTCAAAGAGCAAAAAAATGAGCCATTGAACCTTGAACCAAAAGGTTCAAAGGTTCAAGGTTCAAAGTGGTTCAAGTTACCAGTGACTAGTGACGTCCCCATGGACGTCAAATTTAGGGTAATAAAATATCTGTTGTTTTTCAAATATGGCACAGACCTAAAAACAAACTCAGCGATCAGTCAAAGAAGAAGCTGAAGGAGCCAGTAGAAAGTGAGAAGATAGCCGAAGAGCTTAGATCACCAAGGAAGGACAAGACATGGTGAGGAAAGAGGGAATGATGCAAAAAATCTATAAATATCTGTGCAAGAGTTATTTCTAGCAGGTGAAATGGTCCAAAATCTAGAAATATTTATGTAGGAGTTATTTCTAGTAGGTGAAACAGTCCACTAGGTGGACATCAGAGAGCGCGAGCACTCAATAGCACAAACTATTTTTCTAGATCGAGTAAAGGTGAAGTGGATATCTGCGTAAATATTAGGAAGAGGACCAAGCAGCCCATACTTTGGAGGGGACATGCCATAGTTAAGGCCGATGCCCTGTTGCAGCATGGCCCCTTGACAAAACTGAAAATGCATTCAAGGCATTGAATGCAACATAGGCCATTCCATGAAACAAAGCACCCAAGTCTTTTTTGGAGCGCTATATATTGTAATCTCTTATTTTATGCAAAGGAGATCTCTCTGTTATAGAAGCAAAGCTTTGCCCAAATTGAAAGGCATTTCCTGAGACTTTGAGCTCAAATTGTTAATCATATTTCTTTATTTGAATGAGAAAACAAGTGACCTTTCAGACTTTGTGCTAGAATAGCTTGTGTTATTTAGGAAATTGTTCTTATGTCTATTTCCTAGAAGCATTCTTGTCCATTTAATTTAACAAGCAGAACTAGTGGAAGTAATCAGGATGGTGTCCTGAAGCCCACTATGGAGAGACTTTGTGTTGACACAATTATCTTTAGTGTGTTTGTTTTTCTGTTTCTATGTAAAAGATCTTGGGATGACTTTTTTCCCCCATTGTCATTCATATATTTCACTCTTTGGTAGTTGAGGTGGAGACTTTGTGTTACACATCATTCTACTGGTTATTATGCCTTGTTACATTTACTTATCAATTACTTTCCATAAAGAATTTATGTTGTTTGTTGTAGACCACTTTTGAAAGAAGAGAAGTGCCTTCAGTGTTTTCACCAGAATTCTCCTTTGATCTATGAACATCATCTCTGAAAAAAGAGAGATGGATGGTGTTATCCTACCCTTGAGTGTTATTTTCTGCTTATATATATAGTATATAGCACCTCATATTTATAGGGAACCTCCCCTTGATGAGAGGAGAGATTTGTCCCCTTTTGATGTGGTCGACCTACACATTTGGCTAATAAATCTCCCTATTATGTGGTGGAAACACCTATTTTGCCCATCAATTAGCCGGTGACAAAATATTCACCTAACACACATCAAAACAAAAATAGATCTTACTTATTTCTAAATATTTTTTACATTCTTGCAAATAATGAGACCATATATGGTCCTATCATGTACATGAATGATGAAGTTTACCATATGCTAATGCAAAGTTTTATTCTTTCAATTTCATATTTAATTTTGATAATAAGGGATGATATTACAAAATTTATTGCTAAACATGCACAAGATTTCAATATTTATTTTGCATACTCTCTCTCTCTCTCTCTCTCTCTCATGTGGAATAATTTCCAACTCTATTCTACTAAACATGTTAGAAATATTATTTTACAAGTCAAAGGTATTTATGCATTAATGCACAATTCCATTCTCTCTACATTTTGCTTTTTATCTCTCATATGGAAAATTTTTCAAGTTTATCTTGCTACACATATTATACATATCATAGCACATGTAAAATTTCTTTATGTATTAGGGCACAATTTCATGCTCTCTATCCATTGTTTACTCTCTCTCATATGGAATAATCTTTATAATCATGTTTCTATACAAATTATAACTCCCAATTACATTAATTTCATCCCATATACATGGTTTCTACCTAGATATACCTAACTCCTTGGCTACATGGTTATTACATAAGCTAACTACCTCCTGTCAAGTTTCAATGTCATATCTTATGCACAGGAAAGAAATTCCTTCTCCTCCTCTCCCCCAAGAGGGTGATAAATAATTTCCCTCTAACTAGGTCCATGCTATCACCCCTCCAAAATGTGAGGAAGAATATATTATTGTTCATAATGCATACATTTATCCTATAGGTTCTTCAAACCTTCTTCAACATATGTGCTTACATGTTCAATCAGAAACAACTAGGATTTATACTTGTAATACTCTAAGGGATCAAATCACCAGTATGAGCAAGATAATTTTAGATTTATAAATGAAAAATTAGACATTACATGAAAATGTCACAACATTAGAAACTCAGATCATAATACAAAAGCCTCAAAGGCATCCTAGTGTCAATCATGTATATGCACATTCACCTAGTCAATTGGTTACAAACAATGTTACATATCAAAACAAGAAATCACAACAAAGTAACTCTACAACTAGTTATTCAAAAATAATTCAAAGATAAAATAAGATTTTAAGTGAGGTACTAAGAGAAATGATTAAATCTAAGTTGATCAAACTACCTCCTCTACATCTAGTGAAAAGATCTATATATTATTGTCTATATCATAGAATGCATGGGCATCACATAGATTCATGTTTGCCATTGAATAAATATATACAATAGATAATTTATAATGAGGAACCCATACAAAGTAAATTAGTCAATAAATCTACAGTGATGTAGGAATACATTCATAAAGGGTCAAATTCAAAAACAATACAAAAGTGGTTACCAAAGCATAACTCAAAATAATAAAAGGATCAAAAAGCAAAATTAGAGTAACAAACAGTACCAAAAGCATAGGTAAAACACAAAAAAGATGCAAATATACCTCTCAAAAATGAGGGTCAACTTTCAAATTAGTATGGATTTAGTCAAAAATATCTACAATAGTTTGATTATAAAGGTCAAGGGTTGGGCAAGCAAGCTCAAGGCATCACTACTCCTATTCTAACAGCTAATAATGTTTGCCACCAAGGTTTGGGATTTATTGAACATCCTACAACAAATCATTTATATATATATAGTTTATCAAAGGAAAATATCTAGATATAACAAAAGTCAACACTAGCATTCCATTGGTTCAAAGTCAAGATGATAATGATGAATGGAACAATATAGGTTATTATGATTTCCAAGATACTGATAATTTAGAGACATATTCACAACCATTCCCTCGTGCTTCACAATTACATATGATTCCTTTGTTTGATATAGGACAACATGATAGGGAGTCTCCCATGAGACTCATCAGTTAGTATCATCCCTTTTTAGCTTTACTTATACATAATTTCTCAATTTCTTGTACATAGTCTCATAATGCTTGATTGTACATAGATTATTTTAAAATTACTTGTACATAGTCTTTTTGATTGATTATACATAGTTTATATTCTCAAAATAAAAAAACATTCAAATATATCAAAAATTTAAAAACATTCAAATATGCCAAAATACCAAAAACATTTCGATTGTATGCATCATCCATGATTTACATTACTACTATCATGCTAGACTTACATTTGTTGTTCTCTACTATTATATGTCAATTTATCTACATTACAACGCTTCACTTGATCTTCCTTGAGTGTGTGTAGTGACATCCAGCTACTTGATTGCTTCACTCCACCCATTGAGGGGGCATCCTACTTCTACATACAAGACACACATCGATATATCTTACCCCTTGGGGCATCTTATACTTGACTATACAATCCAATTTATGTCATTCCTACACCACACACTCTAGTTATCATGTTGATGTATATTATTTACCGGCTTACATAGATTACTCTATCCATACTATTTGATATATAACACTTGTGTATTTCCTAGCATATACCTAGTCTTATACTAACATGTCTTGCATACTTTCACTTCTTGCTTTGATTAGTTATATTTGATTTTATTTCTAGTATTACATGCTTTCCTTTCTTGCTTTACGTAACTATATATGATTTCATTTCTTAGTTTTTGTTTTCTCTCTTATTTGTGTTTTAGGACATTTTCCAATGTCCTTTACTTCTACTCTTGTGTGTGTCTTAGGACATTTTCCAATGTCCTTTTTTTGTACTCTTTTATGTGATTGTGGCCCTCATGCCAACATTTACTTGTTCTAATTATATGTGTATACAACATTTGAGCATACCTTATATGCTTGCTTTTGAGTTTGAGTGACATGTGCCCATGTCCCTTGTTTACTTGGCCCCTTGGCCACTCTTGTATGCATCTTGCTTCTTGCCTTGTGTGTTTGTTGTTTGATTAATTTTTGATTGTTTGCAATGCCATGATCCACATAATGTATTATCTAACTTTCTTTGATGCCTTGATGGACATCATGCTCCATCCCTCCATGAAAAATAACAACTAATAACTAACCTGACGTTTAATTCCAATTTAGTACATTGCACATGTTATTACATTGTTATATCTATATAGGCATACCCCTATTGATCTAACAATCTCTCAATACAAACCATGATATATTTTGAGATATATTATTGATTATCATAGCTATATCATGTATTTTGTAACATGACATGCTTGCAAGGCTCTTTCTTCTGAGGGTAGTCATTATAGAATCTTTATTCCTACCCTTAAAAGATGGGGAAATAAATAGGGGTTTTCTCACAGAGATCAGAGCTCCTAATGGTAAAAAAATAGCATTTAGCACACCTAAAATAGCAATCAGACATCAAACTTGTTAGAATAGACCAAGAAAACATTGAAAATGCTAAATTAGTCATCAGATTTAGCCTAGGATAATAGTGCCAAGATTAGACTACAACATTGGTGCCACTTTTGTCCATTTTTGATGATCCTATCCAAACAATAGAAAAACTAGACTTTCTAGAAGCAGGCAAAAAAGTAGGTTCAGATACAGTTTTGCATAGTCAAACCCATTCAGAATTAGTAGTTTTCAGTATACCTTTGCTTATAAAATCAAAATATAGGGGCATCATGCACAACATGATGGATTTCACTTCCAATTTTAGATACAACAATTGATATAACTTCTGGATCAGAATTCATGTTTCAGACACCAGTGATTCAGGCAATGTACATGGCACATTTGTTTTCTTTTCTTTTTGAGTTCAACATTACCTAGGCATTCTTATAAATTGCATGACTTATTCCATATATAGGTGGTTGGCATAATTTTGGATTATATTTCATACATGCCTAACTTTCACATTTTGGAATGGCTTTCATATAAGCCTAGTGCACCAGTTTTAGAGTGGCTTTCATACAAGCCTAATCTCCAACTTTCAGAATGGCCAAGAGTGGCCTAGTTTCTAGCATACATTCAACTATCCATGCCAATATTTTTAGATTACAATGCATTCATGGGATTTAGGAGCCATCTCATATGACACACATTTCATATTGGTATCAGTTCATAGCTTCACTTCATGGGGAAATGATGGAGCTAAAGGACTAGCTAGCCTTTATATTCTTGAGCCACCTATTCAAAGGGATTGGACACATGGTCCAAACATTGATTAATACACACATGACCACCTAACTTCACTTAGTGGGTGATGATGGAGCTAAAAGGCTAGCCTTTACATTCTTGAGCCACTCTCGAGGAATTGAGCACTCAACTCCATTCACAATATTACTCTTGGTATAACATACCCAACATATCTGGTATCTCTTATCATCACAATAGGTTTTGTATTGGTTCATGTACTTGGTGAGGTGTATTCATTCCTTTCTCTTCCTCTTTCTTTTACCCAACTTTGTATGTTCTTATTTTAGATATAGTGTATCTAGTAAAAACTAATCTACTCTTTGTTTTCTCTTGTAGATTTGCACTTCATAGCATGTTTTCTCTACACACACCTAACATCACACAAGCTTCATGGGCTTCACCCTTGTAGGTAAGTTCAGGTACACTTTCTATTTTTCCTTTATCCTAGTATTTTTCTTTGTTGCATCACTAGAATAAAGGGGGGGGGGAATGTAGTCATATAAAATGCAAAATTTGGTAACTTAAGCATGGATAATGACACCGAACCCTCTGGTCCCTCTTGCTTGCCCTCATGACCCTCATAGGCATATTTTCACTGATTCTTAGTCATCTGTAGCCTTCCATACTTGATCTCAACTAAGCTAGACCCCTTTTTCTATGACTAATCTATCCTCCCAAGTCCCGTCATCTGAGGACAATAGTGCCACACTTGGACTACATCATCAGTGCCACTCCTATCCACTTTTGGTGTTCCTATCCAAGTGCATTTTTGGCCTCAACAGTCAATTTTTTCTATTTCCCCATCCTTCTCCTTGTCAGCCTAATATGAGTACATTCAACCCATGACCAATATATCCTTATAAAATTCCATTCAAAGATCATTTGGAAAGGGTTGAAAAATATCACTAAGCAACCAAGAATACAAGGAAGACTACAAGAAAGACTACTAAAATAATCTTCCCTATTCTCTGCATACAATCAACCAATACATTTACAAGCTTATTCAAATCCTTGCACCAGTCCCTAGCCACCTCAATCATATCTAGTTTAGCATTTTTCACATTCATACACTCAATTTCATAAAGCACATCAAGTGGGAGAACTACATATGACTTGATCTATCTTTAGAGTGTTGGTATGTAGGTAGCATGCCCACACAAGGGGTGTGGATACATGTTCAATTAATATTACACACACTAACCCCCCCCCCTTATTTCTTTAAATTGTTCAAAGCACAATGGAAGTTAGGGTTTGAAGAGAAAATCCACTCTACAGGGAGCTCTACATATTTCTAGTTGTCAAAACTTCATAGACAATGCAACATAGACCTAATGAATAAAACCTAAAAAGATCAGATCCTCAAAGCAATAGTGGTAGAGGTGGACTACAACACTGCTACCACTTGTATCCACTTTTATCACTCCTATCCAATCATAAAATAAAGGTCAAATCTTAGTTTGTGATAGTGTCCCAGTCTTGTACAGTGAATTCCAACCATTATCTTAGTCAGATCAACTAGTTTCCAGATAAGTTTTGTTTTCTTTTCCTTATTACTATTTTTAGAAAGGTCAAAATTACAATATAATTTACATAAATCAGTAGCTTAATTATTGGATATTTATTTACTTATTTTACTACTCAGACCCTTTAACTAAATTAGGAATAATACACCAATATTCCTAAAAAGGTTAAATCAGATGTCATACTACTTATAGTAATTTTCATGCCAACATTCCTCTCTTTTAATTCCTTTCCCACTACTTCCAATTGATAAGATATATCCCATTTAATTTCCTCTTAAATAATAAATGATGAGATCAATCATTAGACTTAAAACTAAATTTCTTTTCCTTTTTATCCTCTTAGGTCTCCTCTAGTCATATTTCCACACACACACACACACAATTTAATAATGGTTCAGTCAAGAATTTAATCTTAGCGATTCACCACTAGTCCAGGATTAAATCAAGTTATCATTATATTCAAAATGATTACCTTAGACTTTTTTTTGTATCCTTTTATTTAAAAAAAATGTAGTTACAAAATTTTACCAACACACTAATTCTAACCTTATAAAATAGTAAGATATTCATGAAATTTTCAACTATATAATAGGAATGTTTTACCAATGGGGTAACTATTACAAACTTGTTGGTGAAATTGAACCTCCATCTTTAAGTTTGTAGTGGTGATACATTCAAATCATAGCATATTATATTTCAAAATTAAAATATATTCACAATAAAACCATGTAATAAAAAACCACATATAACCGTTCTATATGTCATTCATTTTTTAATACAATTTTAATGAAAAACAAAACATCTAGCTAAGTTTATGGCTTCCCCAAAACAAATCTACATACCACATACTACATAAATACCATCATGAAACTAATAGTAAACTTAGAATATATTCAAAGGGTTTCCAAATGAAAGGATGTATTTAAAATATTCATTGTTTAACTACAGTCATAATGGGAGGCTCATTTTTTCAAGAAAGGACCCAACAGTAATGTTAATGGCTATTATCTTAGTAATTGTGTTTTAAAACAAAAGCTATAGGCATACTAGCTACCAACTACAACTTAAGTATTAACTCATCTCAAATAAATAAAACTTCAAATTAAAATTTGGGTTTTATATTAATTACCTATGTGTTTGTATGTTGATGTCCTTTCTTGCTAAAACATTGACTTAGATGAATGCCACCATTGTTCTCTCTTTTATCCATCTTCCTCCCATTTTGTGTTCTTTGTGCCCTTTCATTAATAATTTTCTACATTCCCTTTTACCTATGCCATAATTTTATAAATCTTCCAACTCTTGAAGAGGCCATATTGAATCCATTATTTCATGCCCCAATTTGGATGAAAACCACTATGCACTCTTTAACTAAAAATGCATCTCAACCCAAATCAAATTCCTTACTCTAATGCATGCCAAGCCACCTAATAATCCTAGCATAAGTCAACTTTAATATAATTCCCCAAATTTATACCTTTTTCTCTCTTTGAAAAACTAAGCATATTTTGAACAAAATGCATCCACATTACCCCTTTTTGGTGGCAAAACCTAATCCCATCAAATTCTTCCTACAAAATATTCTAACCAACTTAGGACTATATTAAAAATACTTTATAATAATATTAAAATTTTAATATTTGTAATGTAGAAAAAATAAACTAAAGGGTGGTTAAATTCCTAAATTTATAGGAGCTTATCTAAGTTCAAATACTTCATGAATAGAACCACAAAATGAGGGTTAGCACTACCATAAAAAAACCATGACCAATATGTAACATTTATGAATGAAAATGCAATTCATTACCAAGCAATACAATCAAACATGCAATTATATAATGTTATATCATAAATAAAATCAATGTTCCAATGACTTAAGTGATAACATTAAAAATTTATTATAATTATAATAGTAAACAAGACTAAATGCAATCTCGTAAAAACACACATAAATAGAAAATAACATAGGATAACATTATTCAAATAATTATGTGCATGTGTATTATTTTGGTTTCATTATATTTGCCTTTAACTATCACAATATGGCATCCTATCCCCTGTGATTCTCTCCCCCTAAATTTTTATTGTGAGGGAATACACTATCCTGCATCCACCTCAATAAAAAAAGAGCTAGTTAGTTTGAGCTTTAAACCAAGTGGATAAAAAAACTCATAATGTAATTACATCAATTAAATTATTGCATAATCAATCTAAATATAAATTAAATAATCTCAACATATAATTTGAAAATCATAGTAATGAAGTATACTCAGATATATAATGTCATGATGATCATAATCAATCATAAAAGTAACAAAACAATAATTTGATTAAGCAACATATATCTGAATATACCAAGTAGAATCAGAAAAGTAATTAATAAATTGTTTAATAATTTTATTTTTAAAAAGTGATGTTTGTAATGAGTATGATGTTACTCATTATGAGGGTCATACGATGGTCTCTATCTAAAATTATTTTCTCTAGAAATCCATGCAATCTATAAATTTCCTTTACAAACCTTTGCTAAAATTGGTGCATCATCAGTTAAATTTCCTAGAATGAAATGTACCATCTTGGTGAGTTTATCAACCACCACTATAATTATATAATGTTAGTTCATCGACAAGGGTAGGCCTTGGACAAAGTCCATATTGATGACTTTCCACTTCCACTCTGGAATGTCATGTGAGTACAACAACCCAACATGATGAATATATTCAACCTTATCTCGCTAACATTATAAACATATAGACATAAATTTAGGAGAATATTTCTTGATTCTATTCTATAAACATAATGGTTTCATCTCTACCATGTTCTAGGTTACTCCTGGATGACCTAAATAAGGAGCGTTATACAATTCCTTAATCACAAATACCCTCAAAGTTTCCTTATTGAGCACATAAATCCTCCCATTGAACCTCCAAAACCCATCATTTTCAAAATGAAATCATTACATATGGTCTTGAGTATTTTTTTCTAGGGAATTCTTGACTTTCTCATAAAATTCATCTCATGGAGAGAACATCAAAACTTAATCTCATATTGTGCTTCTGATAGTAACTATTTTTGTTATGTACATTCTATAACTAAGTGCATTTAAAACCTTGTTTTCTTTTCCATTTATATAATTGATGCCAAAATCATAATATTACAAAAACTTTAATTGTAGACACTATTTATAAATTATATAGCACCTCAATCTTGTACACTTAGAAAATACATATCATGGATGTACCTTCAGCTTCTAGACCATCTTGTTATTGAAAGGCTCACATACACTATTTGTTTATGCCTATTAATTATATATTAGTCTAACCAATTTTATTATTATGAATCATACCTTATATCATACCCATAATGCTACAAACCTACTTACCTTATCTCTTTGAGAGCATTGGACCTTTGCCTATTTTCTATATTTTTGGACACTTGTGTCCCAGTCAGATGCTTACATTGATGCTAGTTTCCTATTCCAATGTAAGTATATAGTGCCCTAAATTCATTTGGTTTACACATTGAACACATTCTTATAGTCAACTTAAGTGATTTAATGTGAGATATAATCCAAAGGGATTGATATATACAATATCAACCCTCATTCATTCCTCACCTAGAAACTTCTTACCTATCACAAGGCAACTTTACCAAAGGCATTCAATCAAGCATTCAAGTGATAAAAGATTACTTATTTTCCCCTATTTACATATTAATCATAGGGACATCACATCTACATGTTTGAAGTACTGAAGGAGCATACTATGAGCCACATTTGCCAAGTTACAAGCCAGGTCACTCTATGTACTTACTTATCACTCATTGCATCCTTATGCACATAGAAACCAACACATAGGGGAGAACTACATAAGTCTGAGGCCATATTTAAATTATTGGTTTTGTAAGAAGCACTCATTGAAAAAGAGGTCTTTGATGCAGCTTAACTTTGTGTGCTGACCAACTCATTTTTCCCACAACCACTATGAAGATGAGGAACTAGGATTTTGATATTTGATAAGGAGTGATATCCCATGATCCAAATATGAGCATACCAAAGTGAAGGTGACATAACACCTAGAATATTCTAGGTGGTCACATATAGGTCTAATAATTATTTTGTATATGAAACCTACATCTAGGTTAGATAAAAGCATATATACAATCATCTGAGGTCGACACAAGTGTCCAAAGTCACAAAATTGCTTAACCCAAAATTTGATGATAGTCCTATAATCCACTTCCCATTTGATCCCTTATTTTTCTATATCCAATCTATATTAACATCAGAACCAACTAAGTATCTTGTTTTAATTATCATTTTAATATCTATCATAGTTATACTTTCTATTTTTAATATATCTCAACATAATAAATTTAGTATATTTTTACTTGAGTTTGCAAATTAATTGTACCATCATTTTACCCTAGGCCATCTCTATCAATTTAACCTTAAATTTACCAATCTATATTTTAGGGTTGACCATTTGATGAACTTGATCTATATGAATACAAAATTTTCTAATGCCTAGTTGTTGTTGTTGTTTTTATTGAAGAATGCCTATATATTAATCAAATAAGATATGGTACAATGTTAATCATACCAAAAAAAGTGGGTGAGTCACACCCCATGAACATAATAAACCTATGGAAAAGACACCTATGAAAAATTCTAAAAAGTGGTTTAAAAATGACCACACCCACAAAAAACCATCACATCAACAGTTTGATAGTAAAGCTAAGAGAGCAAGGAACATAAAATAATAAAGAGAATAACTAAGTAGCCATAACAAATAGGGACATTAGGGAAGGTATTAGAAATGGTAGATCCTAAGGCTTACTACCATATCCTCCTAGGGTAGGAGGATCGCCATCCATAGGTAATGACTCCCAACTAGTGTTTTGCTGAGATTATAATGTCTCATCTTGATTTATTTCAGGCAAGATTGCCAAAGCCATGCATGGAAACTTGCCTTGGGGGGGAGCACCCCAGCCTTTCATTTTACCATCTTAAGATGGGAGAGGAGATACCCAGCCCCTACCATCACTTCTATATCTAAATGAGCCACTTAGACCACCATAGTGAGGAAAATATTAGCAAGGTGGTGATCGATGAGGAAAATGACTCTTGTGTCTAGTTCTAGACCACTACTTATGTGACCCATGCCCTCATCCTTGGGAAAATTTAGGATGTCATGGGAGCTCAAGAGGTTCTTAATGGATTATGCATGGGGAATTTCACCAATGGTTAAACAACCATTGGAGGTGGTTGAGTTCCGAATGGACCTTGTCTATTTGACTTTGAATCTAAAGAGTAATATTAGATAGAACAATAATTTTGTTAGTAAAAAAAAACTACATTCCAAATCTTCATGATTAAAGCAATCATAATTTCTATCTTTATAAATTTTAAATAATATATCAGCTCAAAATATCTACCAAAATATATTTTATTTTTTAGGTAAGAAAGTTGAATCCCTTAAGAGAGCCATCTTCCATGTAAAGAATTCAGGTTGAAAGGGATGGAAAAGGGAATGAATCTAGTACCATGCAGATTATGCTTGAGATCAAAAATAAAAAATGTGATTAATAGTTTTTGGTTGTTGATAAGCTAGGAAAATGGCATTAGGCATGCCAAGATGCTTGAGATGGTCACCCATAGGTAGGCCTTGATAAATGAGACACCATAATAAATAAGATTTTTTGGGCTCAATAATAGTAGATCACATAGTGCTAAAGTGTTGGGACCAAACCCCATGTCTAGAATGGAGATTCCATTTAAGGTTGAGTATTTCATTTATAATATGTTGAGGGGATAGTAAATGATACCCCAACCAAGGATAAAACTGAGTGAAGGGGGTGGCTATAGGCCAGTACCAATCTTTCCACCAAGGAACAAAAGAGTTGACTCCTATTTTATACAAATATTTGTAAGGTATGAAACCTTAAATTTATGTAATAGCCTCTACATATAAATTATTTAAATGAAATTTATTATAAATTTGTTACCAAGTGAGCTAGGCCTTATTCTCCTTACAAAAGAGATCACTGATAACCTTTACACCTTTCCTAAAGAGCCTTAACCCTTTAACCTAAGGAATTAAGGCATAGGGAACACTATGAAAATTTAAGCAAGGCAACCGCTAGAGGGACTGAGAGTTAATGGATAGGACACTCCTAAAATCCTAACCTACCTATTTAAGGTGAGGCTTAAACTTCTCCCAATCTTTCCATAGACTTTTAATTATAAAGGTACCCTTGATTTTAACAAGCACTAGGGTTATGAGTAGAGAGTGAAGTCCCAGGCCTTGCCAAGCCTTTCTACCACATATGATTCCTTGAGAGATACAATGGCGTAGAATAATATTATAGGATTCATCCCTAGTAATACCTCTAATAATCCATTTGAAACCAAGAGAAAGGCCTTAAATTTTAATAACTAGGAGATCTAGTTCTCCAGCTTCCTTGGGTTGACAACATATTTTCCAAGCAACTCTATGGAAACCCTTATGACCCTCAAAGTTATCTATATAAAATATCTTATAATTTTTTCTAATTTTATATAAGCAACATTAAAAGGGTCCCAACAAGAGGAATAATACACATGAGTAGCTACCAAGACTTTTGAGAAAATTTGAAATTTGCCAGCAAGAGATAGAGGCTTAGTGATCCAAAAAGAGATTTTTATTCAACTCTCTACACCAAATAAGACCATAGTTTAGAGGGAGAGGCCTAAAAAGCAAAAGGGGTGCCAATAAACTTGAATTGCACCACTGTAAGAAGCCACTGCCATTTATTTCCCTCTAGCCAAGGAGGTTTGGGGCCTAGAGACTGATGGTAACAATGAGTCTTCCTCCATTTGATAGATGAACCTGAAGCCAAACAAAAAATATGAAGACATTACATGACATTCATGATGGACTCTTCTTCCTCTTGAAGAGTGAGAAAATAATCATCCACGAAGTGGCCATTTAAAAGTTGTCTATTAGACCAAGGGAGGGAAATACCTTTCACCAAGCCCTTAACAATATAATTAGCTAGGATGTAGTTAAATCCTTTTGATTCTATCACATATAAATAAGGGGATAAATATAATCCTTTTCAAATAGAATGATGAAATTCAAACTGAGATGATTAGGTTTTATTGATATTGATATAGGCCCCAACATCCTAAAAGAGCATGTTAATATTCTAAACAAATTTGGGTCCAAAACCAAGCACCTGCAACATGTTCAGAATTAAGGGCCACTCAATATAGTCATAAGCTTTTTGAAAATCAATCTTGAAAAATAGAGCCTTTTGATTATAAATCTGAGCCGATTCCATACCTTCCTAGATGGCAATGACATTATCCAAAATGAATCTACTCTGAATGAAGCTAGTTTTCTTACTCACAAAAATTAAACGGAGAATGTGTTTGACCCTAAGGGACAAAGCCTTATTAATAATATTATATGAGACATTAAGAAAGGTAATAGGCCTCTAGTTTGTGATAATTTTAGGATCACCAGTCTTGGGAATAAACTTGATGTTATACTGGTTTATAAGGGATCCCAAAGAGTTAGTTAGCATAGCTTCAGAATAAACTTGATGAATATTAGGACCAATAGTATCACAAAGGGTTTAGGAGAAATCACATGAGAAATCATCAATTCTTAGGGATTTATCAACTACCATCTACTTAATAGCCTGATGGAAGTCACTGAGAGATAAGGGCCTATCACATGCAACTCTTTAAGAATTGGAAACTTTGTAGGGTACAACTTGGAGGCATTGATAGAGAGCCAACCACCTCCCATTCTAGAGAAGAATATTTTTCTGATAAAACACCATGATAATGATGTACAAAATCTTTTAGAATGCCAAAAAATTTAGTAAGCTGATTGTTTCCTTCCTTGATAGCTTTGACTCTATCAGCAGCTCTCCTAGATTAGAAAAGTCCTTAGAGATTTTGTCTCCAATTTTAAACTAGTACATAGGATCTCATAGCTAAGATCCTATAGCCTTTTGATTTTTCTCAATTTATAACTTATGTCTCCAATGTGCCATTTGAGTTTAGAGGTGAACATTGAAAGGTGATTGCTCTAGTTCCTATGAAACTTGGATATATTCACGATTTCTCGAATTATGTAGACACCATCTAAAAGATGTAATTTTCTTGTTTTATATTTGAAGAAAGGTGGAAGTAAAAAAAAATCATCTAACCACCACTGAATCCATCTAGTAACTCCCTTTGGTTTAGTGACCAAGTAATAAATTCTAGCAATATGCCCCACTGTTCTTTCATGATTGAGGTGAGTAGTATTAAGATAGAATTGAGTGGAGGCGAGATTAAATTGAGGTTTGTTCACTCAATATTAAAGCAAATAGGGTGATTATATGATAAAAAAAATTATCAGGGATGACTAAAACTATCCTATTATAGACTGGGGTAAAATAGAAAAGATCTTGCTTATCTAGCAAAGCTTGATTGAGGCACTGAAGCACCTTATCTACTCCCCATCAAAAGTTGGACCAAATGAACAAGAGGGATTATGAATTTTTTCTCCAATGATGGTTAGGATCAAACACCTTGAGTTTGTTGTGCATATAAAACTAGGCTTCTAATTCACTAGTGTACCACCACATTAGAAGGCATCCTTCTTTATCCTCAATCAATTCCACCATGTTAAAATCACCATAGAGTATCCAATGCGTGTCTAGAAATGAGTCAGCCAGCCACCTTCATAGGGCGCCCCATTCCATAGCATCATTAGAGGCATAAAAATTGACCAACCCAATGATCTAGTTATTAAAGTCAAAAAGGGTCCAAACCACCTGATGGATGGGGTCCAAGCCCCAAGAAATAATATTTTGAGTAAGCTCTAGAGCCAAAAAAGTGTTGGCCCCATCACGCCTAGCTTCATGTCTAGTAGCCTAACATATGGATCCAAACCAAATTATTCATGTTATATTATGTAGTAAGAATCTAGAAATTGTGACCTCTTATAAACAAAGAATTTTCATGTTACTAAAGAGCAGGTAATTATTCATGACTGCTTATTTACATGGCAGATCAATAAGGCCTCAAACATTCTAAGAGTACACAATCATTGGGCATTATAGAGGTGCATGTCATTCTCCTTTGTGAGATCTTTCAACATAATAAACTGATTAAACATGAGTTTTTTGGGAAATAAATCATTGATTATAAATGGTTGTCACTTATGTACCATATATTCTTCCTATTTAGGAGATGGAGAAGGGCTGTGATAAATCTAGAACACTATTTTTTAGTCCAAGGTGACCAAACTCCATTCTTCCTCTAGAACACTCACCCTAGGAGAGGTTTATGATAGTGTCACTAAAGGTGGTATCTCAACTACAGAGTCCACTGCTTGTAAAGTAGGCACAAGAGGAGAAGCTTTATTAGTCAAAGCAGTTTTTATAGTAGAAGTTGAGTCATGGTTATTCCCAATAGGTCTATAAGAAGAATTTTGTGGCCTCCCACCACCTTTGGAAGAGTTGTTTTTTTGGCTGGTGATGGTAGTCCAACTGTCATTATTTCCATTATATGATTTGGATTTAGATCCACCCTTTTCCTAAGGATAATGGGGTCTTTGCACCATCAGAGGACATTCTCAAATCATATGTTTTAAGGACTATCATTCAAATGAATTATTTGGGAGATTGATATACAAAACATTCTAACAAAAATGGTTATTGCCAATATATATATCAATATAATCTTTCAAATCTTGGGATAGATCCACCTCAACATAAACCCTCTTTTAGGGATGAGCCATAAATAACTTGGTATGCTCATGGAATATGAAGTGCCCTATGAGTTTTATGAGCTGGTCAATAGAAACCCATAATGGGAGAGGAAAGCTAGGAAATTCAACCCAAACAGGGATTTTTAGTTTTGTCTACTCTTAGACTTGAAAATCCTGAGTCCAGTGAGAAAAGACAACCAAAGCGTTGAGAACAAACTAAGGCCCATGGTTAACAATGGATTTGTAGTGATCTAGGTTTGAATATTGAAACAAAAGAAAGTCCTTAGTAAGGTTTTCGATTCCTTCTAGTTTCACACCATGGCCTTACCAATGGTTGTGAACCCATTACTTTAGAAGGATCTCAGGGGGGACTCGATCAAAAAAGTAAGTAATAAAATTAAAATTTTCAAATAAATGATATGCTTTATCAAATTCAGGTACATCCAAAACAACATTAGGTAATAGAGAGTTAGAATCATCAGTAGTACCTCATGGAAGACTCTTGTGATGAATTTCCTCACCTACTTCATGGCCATGATTGTGCTCACTCACTCCAAATTTCTCTACATCTGCATGAGGTGACAATCATTTAAAATAGGTTAACCCCTACCACCCAAAGGTTGAATCATCAATCAAAATTAGAAATAAATGTGAACAAAATCAATATCCTACCGAGATCCATGGTGAGTGGTAGTATGATAGAGGCATAAAGGCTCATCAATGTAGAGCTACAAAAACCTAGCTTCACCTTTCAACTTGAGATTTCATTCCTAGGGTTTTTCAATCAACTAGGGTTTCAATTTTTTGTTTCAAAATTTTCCATCTTTAATTTCTAAGAAATTGGAAATATTAACTAAAAAAATTGATTTCAAATGGAAGATAAAGAAGCATTGATGACTCATGTAAATAAAAATAAGAGTTTAATAGATGCATTTTTTTATGTTATAAGATATGAAATCAATAAACATGATAAGGTTAAGACTTCCTCACCTAGTGATGGTGAATCCTTAAAAGGAAATACAACTAATTCCATTCCAATCAATCCACCAATATTTAGTGGAGGCATGGGATGTGTATTCCAACCTTTTTTCCCTAACAATACTATTATTTCATCTTATATGGGAAACCTTAATACTTCAACCCCAATGTTGGTTTCAATGCCTCTATATCTACCCAACCTATGAGTATACCTCCTTTGGTAACTTCTCAAATATCCAACCTTAAAGATAAAGAGCTAAAAGACCTTGTTCAAAGTATAATTTTTTTGAAAACTAAGGTTACAAATATTGAATAAAATTCTAAGAAATCACCTTATGTTATTGATTCAAAAGAGGTGTTACATAATCCTCTTGCACTATAGATATCTTTTCACCCCTTTCCAACTAGTTTTATTTCATTTGAGTTCATGTTTTATGATGGCAAGGGTGTTCCTAAACATCTTTGATCTTTTTATGTAGCATTCCTTGATTATGCCTCCAATAATAAACTTTATTATTTATAAGGAGATTAAAAGACTATGCTTTAAAGTGGTTCTATGATTTACCAACCTAATTAGTAAATGAATTCAAACCTCTTGTAGACCAATTTTTAGACACTTCTCTATCAATATCACTGAAAATGTTTCTTATGATCAAATTATAGAAATTAAACAAAGAACTAATGAACCAATTACTGAATATGTCTTACGATACAAGATAATGTTATCCAAAATGACCAATCTTATGGTATATAAAGAGCTTCAGGGCATATTCAATTAAAGTTTGCTTTCTCCTTTACATGAATCCATTGTATATAAAAAATTAAAATATTTTTATGACTTGTGCCATATTATTCATGATCATGAAATGAAACTTATCTCATTGAAAAAACTTAAGTATGTATCAAACACATCCACTATATCTACATATAATACCAGGTTTACTATCAAACCAAGTTACAATGTAAAACCTCCTAAACCTAAAAAATAAACAAATACTATTGACCCAATTTTGCCCCTCAGGAAAAATCCCAGTCACCTCCTACACCTGCTTCGCATGGCCAGTCATTTTGGGTTGCAAGGTCCACCTTCAGGTCTCGACAGTGCCATTGCAGAGCATTGGTTATGAAAGGCAGTGAAAGGGAGAGTCTTCAAACGTCCACGAGAGAAGAGAAGAAAACAGAGCGTTCAACACTTGGGCAAAAAGAGGGCAGAAAAAATGCAAAGGGCGGCAAAATCACCGCCCACTACAAGGGCAGGTAAAATGAGCCCACTTGCAAACATGCAAAGGGCGGCAAATTCACCGCCCATAACAGAAAAGGAAAGACGTCGGCCGATGTCGGCAATACTGCCGTTGTCGGCACCTTACAGAGACTGACGTCGACAAAACCGCCGACGTCGGCAGCACAAAGGCAGGCACAAAAGTTGGGAAAGCCCGCCCTATGGTGGCGAATCAGAAAAGCCCGCCTATGGCAGTGAATCAAAAAAGCCCGCCCATGGCGGTGAATTGTAAAACCCCACCCTAAGGCGGTGAAATGGAAAACCCCACCCCATGGTGGGGAAGGAGAAATTGCCGTGCAAAGCACAATTCTACCGACGTCGGTAGATTACAGAAACCGACGTCGGCAAGACTGCCGCTGTCGGCAGCTTATCGGCCGACGTCGGCATAAAACCTACATGAAATCCATGCAAAGGGCGGCAAAATTACCGCCCACTACAAGGGCGGAAAAATTCACCTACAGTGCACAAGAAAAAACCCGCCCAGCTGCCAGAGGAGAAGACCAGCACACAAAATGAGGCAACAAGCATGGTCTTGGTAGACTTGTGATGTCATCAATAGTGTTTTTCACGCTTTCTGATGAAACTTCTCTTGGCTCTTCTGCTATAAATATAAGGACTTAGTCATTTTATCAAGGATCTTCCCCACTTTTGTAAAGAGCACTGCTCTCCAAATTTCCCACTTGAATCAATAAAAGACAGTTTTTACCTCTATTTGGATGGATCTTTCAGTGTATGCATTGAATGTTAATCTGTGTCCAGTCATTGTCTCTTGATGCTCTCACAGGTTCAACACCAGCAAACCTGTGATCTACAAAGTGCCACTATCTACTGCTGTCAGGAGTAGAGTTCTGTTTTGAAGGTATAGAACAGGTGAGGTCACTTACAGTGTGTGTTTCTCAGCACCTCGGTGAGTCCCTGTTTCTTGTGCTTTCCATAAGAACCTCCCTGTCATCCCAGAGACCTGGTCTTTTCTGCCAGATCTGAGTGTATGTATGTTTTTCCCTGATTTTGAGAGTGGATCTGGAAGGTCAACCTTTATTTTGGTGTATCACCTCTTTTAGAGTAGGCTGTTTGTTTTCATGCTTTTCTCTCTCTCTTTTCATCCCCCCCAGTATATACCTATATTTCATGCTACCTGAAACAAACAAGATACATCAGAGGGAACTAGCCCATATCTAGAGACTCCCCTCTCCTGCTTCGCCATCCCACAGGCGAGAGAGGGGTTTTCATGTTGCGGGGAGACGGCAGGAATCTGTGTTCCTGCCGCTGGGTGCACTTTCCACCGTCAACAAATACCATGGTTAATTTGGTGTCATAATAACCTAATCAACTTGTCTTATCCAATGCACCATAGAGATAATTCACACGCTTACTTGAGTCTCCCACTTCATTACTCTCATGGCTTGTAGAGTATCACCTCATATCTCTCTCTCATAATATGGAGGTTGATATGAGTAGACCTCTACCCAAAGGGTATGATGCAAATGCTTATTATGATTATCACCATGACCCTAGGCATTCTATGAACACATATTTTACCTTGAATTTGTAGACAATATTTATGGATTATATAACACCTTAATCTTGTACACTTTGTAAACTCAGACCATGGTTGTTCTTCTTAGTTTTAGACCTTTTACCACTTTTGAAAGTCTTGCATCTACTCTATCTTATTCCCTTTGGCATATCTCTTAGTCTGACCAACCTTATGTTGATGACCCATGCCTTCTATCTTTCCCAAAATGCTTAAAATGTATGTGTCTTCCATTTTTTCAAGTTTTGAACCTATACATACTTTACTACTCCTTGGGCACTAACATCTGAGACAGATACTAGCATTGATGTTATCTTTCTAGGCCTTCTATCTTGCCCAAAATGCTTAAAATGTACTTATCTTCCATCTCTATAATTTTTGAACTTATACCTACTTTCTTACTCCCTGGACACTAACATATGGGATAGACACTAACATCGATGTTAGTGTCCTAAATCGATGCAAGTGTCCAGTGCCCTAAAGTCATGTATTTTACAAATGAAACATATATTAATGGTTTGCCTAAGTGATTTAATGTGATTTTTTTATCTAAAGGGATTGATATAAATATAATATCCTCCCTTATTCATTCTTCACCTAGTAACATAAGAAAAATACCTAATTTTCATACCAGAGAGCATTTATTTGAGAAAAAACCCCTATTTTATCTTATTTATATAAAAGTCATAAGTACAACACACACACACAAGTCATTAGTACTAAATAAGTAGCCCAAGAGACCTATTTTCTAAGTTATAATCTAGTTCATTATTGTACTTTCTTTGCACATATTTCATGATTCATATGCAAGCCAACACATAGGGGAGAACTACACTAGTCTAAGGCCCTCTTAAGAGTATTGGTTAAGTAACAAGTTATCACTGATAGAGGGATATTTAGGGTCAGATCAATGCCATGTGCTCACTAACCCATTTTTTCCCAAGGTCACCATGAAGATGAAAAATTAAGGTTTTACAAATTCATGAGGAAAAATAGTCCATGACCCAAATATGAATGCACCAGAGTGAAGACAAAGTCAAACTTAGAAGCATCCAAATGGTTTCATCATTTTATATCAAGTATTCCATACATTAAAATCATGTCAAAACTAGATAGTAGCATTGATGAAACCATCCTAGACTGACGTTAGTGTCCAGAGTTCTAGAGGTACTTAATCCAAAATCAGGGGACTGTTCCAAAATTTCTTCTAATCTACTTCTTTCCTGTTCTATATCCAACACTATGTTATTAGCATAACCAATAAGTATATTACTTATTTATCATTTTCATACATATTTTTAATTTATATATTTATCCTATTCTCAACATAAGAAATTCAACATATGTTTATATCTGAGTTTAGCATCCAATTGACCCATTATAGATCTGATTATCACCCTTGTACATTATCATTTTTGCATACCCCTTTAATAAGCATCTAAATAACCCCAACCTAGAGAGATCTCATTTTATGGTTAAATATTTGGTAAACTTGATATTTGAACATCAAACCCTAGGAAAATTAGGGTCTCCTAATCTTTTATGTTGGTAATTCATGATTGTTATAATTTTGAAATCATGTTTTCTATTGACATATCTATAAATTATTTCATGGTCAATACCTTATAGTTGATATGGTTTGATACATTAGTTGCCTTGTTAAAGTTGTTAAGAAAATCCATGCCAATAATGAGAGGTTTTAAAGTAGAAACAACACTTTATCTCTATTCAAAATTCCCTTTTTAATGTTATAGATCCATTCTCTATACAATAATATTCATGATCTCAATCATTTATTCTACATAAGTCTTATTCAAATAATGGCGACCATTTCACAACCATTATTCACCCACATCTTATATTAGATTCCATGATTAATTTTGTTACTAATTGAAAAGCTATGGTTACTCAACATATTCCCCCACTTATTAATATAAAGCAAGTTCCTCCTAAAACTAAGCTTGTAGTAAAATCTAATGGATATGACATTATTTACCAATTAAATAATACACATGCAAAAACCTCAATCCTTGAGCTCTTAAAGTAATCTAATGTCTATAAAGATATCTTATATGAGGCATTGTGTGAGAAATAATTTCTAAGAGATATTGAGTCTACATATTTTCCAGATATTATGCAAGATCTCAAGAATATTAATAAACTCATCACCTTTGATTCAATAGATTTACATCCAAAGATATTATTGACCAAACATTTTCCTTTGTTCATATGAGTGACCATATAAAATAGAGGTATCAAAAGGGTGCTTGTTGATAATGGATTGGGCCTAAACATTTATATCATACTATTCCTAACCATCGTGGGTATTAACATAAATCTTTTTCAAAACACATCTATGCACATAAAAGGGTTTGATAATTTACATAGCCCTCTAGTTGGTCAAATCACATTGTATGTGACCTTAGGACCAAAAATGATTTCAACTACTTTTCATGACATGTCTCAGTTATTAAATTATAATTTACTTTTGGTTATAGCTTGGATACATTTAATGGAACTTGTCCCATCCATACTTCATCGATGTGTCAAATTCATACATGATGGGAACTTATTATCCATGCTTGTTGATGATGAACCTTTTAGATTTTACAAAATTATACATTCCAAAATTGAAATCCATACAGTGGTACCACTTAAACAATCCATCCCTCTTGAGCATATACATATGTATGAAATAGGTTAGTCAAATAAAATGGCTCATTTTTCTCTAGATGAAAATAAGTCACTAAACTTTGAGGTACACATAGATATGCATAAGGATAAAAAATCATTACCAAAAGAGCTAATAAAATTACAATAAAACTACAAAGGCCCCAACATTTGAGCTTCGATATATGCACTTTCAATATTTATCTATATTTTCCTAGTTTTAATTTAAGAGCCTTACAATGATACATATTTTTCAAATCAACTTTCCAATAGGTAAGGTGGTTACATCAACACACAATTGTACTCCTAAAATTTTCTCTTTAATTTCAATTAGTTTCAAGTAATTTAAATTCCATATTATATGTACTTATTATATAATGTAACATGCTCTTGGTTGTAGGTCAATCACCATCAAAACACTCAAGTTGGGTACACACAAAGACAAGGTGTGTTATAAACACCCAATTATGCATTCCTTTCCTTTAAAATAGTAATTTCATCACTATATTAAATGGGGGGGGGATGTAGATGATATTTATGGATTAGATAGAACTTCAATATTGCACACTTGGAAAACTCAGACCTTATATGTTCCTCGTAATTTGGACCTTTTTTCACTTTTGTAAGTCTCACATTTACTCTATCTTATGCACTTTGGCCTATCTCTTAGTCTGACCACCCTTATGTTGATGATTTCAGCCTTCTATCTTTCCCAAAATGCTTAAAATGGACTTATCTTCCATCTTTGCAAGTTTTGAACCTATGCCTACTTTATTTCTCCCTAAACACTAACGTCTGGGACATACACTAGCATCGATGCTAGTGTCCTAACTTAATGAAAGTGTCCAGTGCCCTAAATTCATATATTTTAAAAATGAAACATATCTTACTAGTTTGCCTAAGTGATTTAATGTGAGTTTATTATCCAAAGTTACTGATATAAATATGATATCATTCCTCACCTAGCAACATGGGTAAAATGCCTAAGAGTGTTTATACCAAAGATAATTTAATTAAGCAAAGCTTCCCAATATTCTCCTATTTCTATACCAACCATAGGGATAACACATACATAGGTCTGAAGTATTGAAGGAGTAACCCAAGAATCTAATTTTACAAGTTACAATCTAGGTCATTATTTTACTTGTTTTTTACATTTTACATGATTCACACACAAGCCAACATATAAGGGAGAATTAAATCAGTTTGATGCCCTCTTTGGAATATTGTCTATGTGGGAAATACTAACTAATAGATGGGTCTTTGGAGTTAGCTCGATACCGTGTGCCAACTAACCCATTTTCCCCCAAAGTCACCAAAAATCAATAACTAGGGTTTTAAAAATTCATAAGGAGCAACAATCCATGACCTAGATTTGAATGCACTAGAATGAAGGCAAAGTCAAACCCAAAATCATCTAGGTGGTCACATCATTTTAAAAAAATTATTCCATACAAGACACTTACATCTAACCCAAATAATAGCATTGATGCAACCATCTCAGGCTGATGTTAGTAGCTAGAGTTCGAAAGGCACTTAATCTAAAATTATGCAATTATTATAGAATATTCTTCCAATCTACTTCTTACCTATTCTAGATCTAACACCATGTTATCATCATAACCAAATAATTATATTACTTATTTTTCATTTCTATACATAGCTTAGTTTTAATTTCTATAATTAGCCTATTCTCAACATACGAAATCCAGCATATGTTTATATCTAAGTTTATCACCCAATTGGCCTATCATAGATCTGATTATCACCCTTGTGCATTATCATTTTTAGATACCCTTTAATAATCATATAGGTAACCCCAACCTAGATATATCTCATTTTAGGGTTAAACAAAAGCATAAGATACAAAACCTCATCAATGACCAAAATATTACATTTTATGATCCTCCAAATAAATGAGGTTTACAACCTAGTGATCACCAAAAACAAAAAATATTTAACAATATTTTGTAAGACCATTATAATAAGGATCCAAAGGTGAAAATGGAATATAATTCACATCCTCCTCCATCACATTATAGGCACCCATTATATGGGATTATTGGTACTTATACATGACATACACCTCATATGGGTCGAATACCCTCTATTAATTTCAATGACAATGATATTAGGGATGATGGATCAAATCTTCATTACTTATTAATTTGATCATACCTTGGTTACCAACCTATACACAATATTATTATTGATAATGTTGTAAGATAAAATGTTATTACCATGACATTACTTACACATTTGAGTTATAGAAATCATGATTTACATACTTCAGCCATATCAATTAGAGTATTTGATGGGAACTCATAGTAGATTCTTAGTGAGATATACTTACCTTTACTAGTATGTCTTACACATTTGGTTGCTACCTTCTCATTTATACCTTCCACAAGTGTCTTTGATATGTTATTAGGATGACTTTGGATACATACACTTTGATCAGTGCCTTCTATAGTGCATGGGTGTGTTAAATACATTCATGCCAATCTAGTAATTACAATTTTCATAATTCCATATGAACATCCACTTTAATAAGATAAATTTATACCCATGAAATTAGTTATCAAACCTCCTAAGGTTAATCCTCCACAAAAGGGTAAGTAACAGGTAATTCCCTTTCCTAGGTGGCAAGTACTTGAAAGTTCATTGCATCAAAGATCCATAGTGAAATCCACAAAATCTTTATCTATTACACACCATATTCAGATATCTAAAGCACCTAAACATGTTATTATTACTAATATTTCAAATAAACCATTTATCACTCAATGATGGGTTCTACAAATCCCCATTTATTTATTTTTATTCATGATTACAAAGTCTTATTATACATATGCAAAGTATTATAGATTATACAATAACATATATTGCACCTATACATGCTCTTTAGCAGTAACACTAATTTATTTCAATACCAGTGGGGAGATACCTATGATCATCCATTAGATGAGATTATAGGATAATGCTTCCTTTGGAATATTCCAAAAATACCCAAAAAATAAAAAAAACTTCAAAAAATCCAAAAATATTTTTAGCATTTACATGTTCTATTAGCTCTTTGGCATATATGTTTTTGGTTCCATATTAGTAGATAGCATGTTATTTATTTATATATACACATGTTTCACATATAGTTTGAGTGTGATTCAAGCATACACAAATACATGATCTACACACTTTCATATGTTGGGCATTCCCTCTGCTCATGTCATGTAGACATTTGGGGCATTTGATTCTTTGATCATGAGACACCTACGTTATATCATTTTATTATTATTTTACATTATCATGTTTGAGCTTTGTACTTAACATTCCTTTATCTATGATTATATCTTTCACAATGTGCTTGATATGCTATGTACTTAACATTTTTTACTAACAAGTATTATCCATGGGCTATTATGTTATGTTATACTAGTTTTTTATTTTTTATTCTTTCCCTTTTACACTTCTTTGATTGTGTCCCTTGATTTTTATTGTCATTGCATTGTATTACTTATTTTATCATTTGAATATTCTCCATTAATTATGGCCCCTGTGCCTATGTTTGTCTATTATGACATTTATATATGTTATGGTTTGGTATGTTGACATTTGAATATGTCAATCCTTGATTTTTGAACATTTAACTAAGTCAAGTCCCTTTGATTATGCAACATTTAAACATGCCATTTATTTTATGTCTCCTTGGATAATTGTCTTTTGATTTTATCTTGAGTACTCTCATGTGTGTGCTTTATTACTTGTTGAGCTTGTACTATTACTATCTAGATATTGTCATGATTCACATCATGCATCGTAGGACTTGATGTGATCACATTCTATGAGTTTCAATGATATATCTACCTAGACATTTTATTTATATATGCTACATGGTTCATACTTATACTATACAGTTATCTTATCCTTTTTAGGTAAGGTGACTACCAATTTCTAATTCCACTCACCTCAAAAGGGGGGCATGCCATAAAGACATGTATTCCACAATTTTCACATTTCACCAGATTTAGATATATAGTGGGGGTATATTTTGTAAACATGTGCTCCACACTTACACTATTTTTAGTTTCAAATATATAGTGGGTTCATGTTATGGAAACATTTTCTCCACACTCACATAGTTTACAAACTAGCCAAATTGCATGATTATATGATTCAGATACACAAATGTGGTAGAATTATATACATCGATACCATTACTATACCTAAGTTTCAACATGAAACATATATGATGTGCATATTCTATGCAAAGGGCACATAAATTTCAAAATCAAAATTAATTTAATATTTTAAAACACTTGTATGGATTTTCATCACCCATGAGATTGTATTTTCATGGATTGTATTAAGCTAATCTACTGTAGTAGTTGGTTCATTTTTGGTATGGATGAGGTTATTAAAACACTCAATCTTTCCAAGTTTATAGGTTAGAATTGATTACATCATTCAAAACTCACTATATTTATAGTGTGAGTTGACTTGGTTCACTCACACTCACCAGATTATAAGTATGATCAAGTTGTATAGTTGAGTTAATCTCAATTGTTAGGTGGAAACTCACCTTTAACTCCAAGTTTAGGGGTAAGTTTTATCCTTCAATATTTATATATTTATTCACCTTCCAAATTTATATTTTTCCTAATCTCAGTTTCAATTATTCATAATGAGACATCTTTTCCAAATCAAATTGCCGAAAGACAAGGTGGTTGCATCGATACACATGTATACTCCTAAACCTTGATCTCTTTACTTTTAATCATTACAAATGATTTCGATTTTAGATTATATATTATAACATGCTATTTTTTGTAGGTTAGTAACCAAAAAAATACTCAAGTTAGAATCATGCAAAGATAAGGTGTGTTATACACACCTAGGCACATATTTCTTTTCCTTTAAACTATAAATTTCATTACTAGATTAAAGGGGGGGAATGTGGACACTATTTATAAATTATATATCACCTCAGTCTTGTACACTTAAAAAATACATATCATGGGTGTACCTTCATTTTTTATACCTTCATGATGTTTAAACGGTCACAAACACTATCTCTTTTTCCTATTGCTTATCCCTTAGTTTGACCAATGTTATTATAATGACTCAGACCTTTTATAATACCTAGAATGCTATAAACCTACTTATATTATGTCTTTGTAAGTTCTAGACATGTTCCTATTTTCCAACTTTCTAGACACTTGTGTCCCAGTCATACACCTATGTTAATGCTAGTCTTATTCAAATGCAAGTGTCCAATGCCCTAAAGTCATCCAATTCACAAATGAAACATATTCTTATGGTTGGCCTAAGTGATTTAATGTGAGATATTCTCCAAAGGGATTGATATAAATAAGATCAACCCTCATAAATTCCTCATTTAACAAATTATTACCTCTCATAAGGTAACTTACCAAAAGCATTCAATTAAGAATTAAAGTGAGAAAAGCTTCCCTATTTCCCCTTATTTCCATATCAATCATAGGGATATCACATCTACATGTCTGAAGTACTGAAGGAGCATCCCATGAGCCACATTTTCCAAATTAAAAAGTAGGTCATTATATGTACTTTCTTATCATAAATTTCATCCTTTGCACACACAAACTAAAATGTAAGGGGTAACTACATAATTTTAAATCCCTATTAAAAGTATTGGCTATGTAGGAATCACTCATTGATAGAGGGGTCTTTGGGGTAGCTCGACACCATGTGCCCACTAACCCATTTTTACCATAGTCACTATGAAGATGAAGAGCTAGTGTTTTTATATTTGAAAAGGAATGACATCCTATGATCTAGATATA
Source organism: Torreya grandis (assembly GCA_037957365.1). Classification (NCBI taxonomy): domain Eukaryota; kingdom Viridiplantae; phylum Streptophyta; class Pinopsida; order Cupressales; family Taxaceae; genus Torreya; species Torreya grandis. Next base: position 730,057 of record JARHVA010003364.1, read on the forward strand.
AACACACTAGAGTGAAGGAAACATAGAATCCATGATATTTTAGGTGGTTACATCAAAATCTAGTAGATATTCTATATAAAACACCTATGTCTAGGTTAGACAAAAGCATCTATATAATCGTTCGAGGTCGATGAAAGTGTCTAAAGTAAAAGAAGTGTTTAATATATAATTTTATGGAAGTCCTAGAATACACTTCCATTCTAATCCCTTATTGTTCTAGATCAAGATTTTTATTAACATAAGAACTAGCTAAATATATTTTTTTCATTATCATTGTAATATCTAGCATAGTTTTAAAATTTATTTTTAACATATATTAACATAATAAATTTAGTATATGTTTGTTTGCATTTGTAAATTGATTAGTCTACTTTAGAGACAGTCTACCATCCTTATGCCTTAGGCTATATCTATCACCTTAACCCTCGATTCCCTAATCTAGTTTTTAGAGTTAAACATTAACACCTTTGCCAGTATTCATATTTGGTTGAGAAAAAATATACTTGAGCTCAAAATTATTTGTTTTAATCTCAAATTATTTAACCAATAAATAATGCCTCCAAACCTACAAGGTATGCACTATTGCATCCAATTTTAAATCATGTGAAGTATAATTATCCTCATAAGGTTTCAATTTCCTAGACTCATATGCTACTACTAAACCTTCTTACATCAATACTCTACCTAAGCCATCCCCAAAAGCATATTTTATCATAACAAAATGACCATTCAAATATGGTACTCATAATATTGGTGTTGAGGTAAGCCTCTCGTTTGAGATTTGAAAGACTTCTTCACACTTATCATTCAACACAAAATGCTTCTCTTTATATTGTAAGGAGGATATTGGTTTAGTGATTTTGAAAAAAATGGGTATAAATTTATTATAGTACCTAGGTAAACCCATAAAAATATGTGTGTCATGAACATTTTTGGGTGTTGGTCATTTTATGATGGATTTAACCTTTTCTAGATCTACATATATTCCTTTAGCTAAAATTATATGACCCCGATTTGCACCTTTCTCTAAAATAAATCACTTCAATGGTTTCCTATAGATTTTATGCTTTTGAAAGTGTTACAAAACCATATGTAAATTTTCAACATGCTCTTCTTTGTTTTTTGAATAGATCAGAATATTGTCAAGGAAAACAAACACAAATCGATCTAGATAATCCCTGAACACATTATTCACAAGGTTCATGAATATTTCTAGATTAACCAAAAAGGAATAATTATGAATTCATAGTTCTATACCTTGTCCTAAATATAGTTTTAATAATGTCTTAATCTTTGATTCTCAATTGATGCTACCCTACTCTTAGTTCAATCTTGGAAAAGACCGTTATACCTCACATTTGCTTAAAGAGGCCATCAATACAAGGTAAAGGATACTTGTGTTCAACATCCTATAGTCTATGCATAGGTAAAGAGTCTCATCCTTCTTATTCACAAACACCATTGGTGCACCACACAATGAAACACTCAATCAGATTAACCCTTTAGATAACATCTCTTGAAGTTTGGATTTTAATTCTACTAACTCTATTGTTATCATTTTATAGGGGGCCTTAGATTGAGGCTCAGATCCTAGAATGATGTCAATTATTGAAAAAATACCATTTTGGGAGATAATATAGGTAAATCCTATAGAAACACATCATGAAATTATTTCAAAAATGGATAGTCTTCTAAGGTAGGCTCCTTAGTTTCTTTGATTTTTTTAACCTTAACCACGAACACTTGGCTTCCTTTTATTTTAATCTTATTTAATTGAATGGTTGAAAATTGCCTTAACTTTGACTCTTTCTTCTCACCTTAGATTTGGGGGTTTGATTTCTCAAATCATCCAAGCATTCAACCTTATTTTAGATGCAATTTACTTTTACCTTTCACTTCCAAAGCTAATTCACTCCTAGGATTACATCAAAAGACCCTAATGGTGCTGAAATCAAGTCTACTATGTTGGTGAATTCTAGTAACTTTATCTAATTTGACCCTAGGTTAATTTCCATACTACACTATCCAAGGGTAGTTTATTTAACATACTGGGAGAAATAAAACATTTAGTGGCTCTAGTATATATCAAATTTGAAACAGAATGCTCAAATAAAGTAACTAACACTTCAATGGGAGAGGATTGAAACTCAACTTTATGATTATCAATGAATGCATGAATATGATTTTGAAAGGTTACCTGCTATGAGGATAATGTTGAAGGTTTTTTTTAACTTGCTTCATGTCTTCCACCAAGGGTAATCTTTGGCATAGTGGTCCCTTTCTCTCAAACTAGTTTCCTCCTCTGAATCCTTCCTTGAAACCATTACCAAGTTTCTTTTTCCCTGAAGCATTACTAAACCTATAATTTTTATTATTAAATTTGTTTCTAGAATTCCCACTATGCTTCTAATTTTTATTTTTTAAAGAAGTTTTAGACCACCAAACTTATTCCTATCTTTATCACTAGCTTATGCAAGCAATTTTATCATTGGCTCATGCTTAAAAACTCTCTCAAAAACCTCATGCATGGTATTTAGTCCATGCACATACACTTCACACCCAATTTGAAGCCTTAGACCCATGATGAAATTTCTAATCCATAAGCATTCATCTTTTTGGTACTGGAGAACATACTTGAAGAAGCTTGGTAAATTATTCCCAATACTCGATTAGTAACAAATTTGCCTACTTTAGATTTTGTAAATCTATCAATTTCTAATCAAAATAAAGTTGTGTTAGCCATTGAGCCTTGAACAAAGTTACAAATTATTCCCAAGTGGTGGTGGTGGTGGAGTTAAGACCCATTTCTATCTTCTTGTTGGCCCATCAAATTTTTATGCTCCCCATATTGCCTTGGTCACGTCAAAGTAATTTATAATTTTTAAATACTTATCCATCTTAGTGAGATAACCTTTATATCCATATCCCAACATTGCTCCATCAAACTTAGGTGGATTTACCTTTTCATATCTAACACAATTTTTGTAGCTATTTGTACCCTTACAACTTGTTGTTCTTCAGCATGTTCATTTTCTTGGGTCTCTTAAAAATAAACCTATTATTCCCCATGATCTTCTTCCTCATCATTCCCATGTACTTCCTATTATATGGTTTTTATTCTATCAAACATTTCATTTAGAACTACAAGTATTTGGTCAATATTTGTAGTTTACTCAGTGGCTAGCTAGTTAAGATTTGGTTGAGGATTGTATGTAGAAGTTCCATTAGCATTTAATTTTACATGCACCATTTTATCCTATTGGAAGAGAAGATATAGGTTAACATTAACATACCCAGTCAGTTTGAATGTTTAAAACTACACTTTGATACCATATGTTAGAACCCCTATAAACTCTACTAATGAAAGTACATTTTTTTTATTAAATTATTTTAAGTAAGCCCAATAATTAATGATTAACTAAAACATAGTTGTACCATTTACAAGACATTAAATAGTTACTATAAATAACTGAATTAATTTAATATTGTTTATCATTTATCCACTAATTCAAGTATATAATTATTTTTTGTTTTCATCTTCAAAATGGTATTGTAATGGTGTACTAATAGTAAAAATATACAACATATTATAGCTTATGAATGAAAATACTATTAATCAATAAAAGGAATCCACATTAGGCTAGTCTAACTGTATATAAAAAAAGTAGCCACTATTATAGCATAATATGCTAAATGCTATATTTATACAAATGCAAACAACCATTATTATGTAGATATAAATACAATATTGTCATAAGTACATTATTACAACAAATCTTTCAAATGAAAACAAAAATCAAAATAATAACCATGAGTATGTATCAATACAAGTTCAAATTTCAACTATAGAGAGGGAGAGCATCATCTGGGTATTTTTCTACCAACCATAGACCATCAGTCTCTCACACACCTCCCCAACTAGGAGGGGCTCTTCCCTTCATGAGGGGGTAAATAATGATGATATAAAATTGAGAAATAACTCAAAATAATGTGTAGTACAATAAATACTACATGTAACAACCATACATACCATAGATAATCATCTTCCATCTAATATGACACACATGCATTTAAACTATAAGTTAGAGTGAATAGCCAATGGATACAACTATAACATTACTTTGTCCAAATATTTCATTATAGTTTTACACTTCACACAAAGCTAAGTCATGTTCACACACATTCATACTCTCTACTAGAATACATATAACATGTTATCCTTCATGTTAATGAATGATGAGTAACTCAAAATAGGGCTCCCTAGCCATTACTCACCATTATTTAACATGAAGGACCTCTAATTACATTCAATCACAAAAAGTTCATCATAATAGTCTAAATAATGAAATCAATAGAGTACTTATTTATACATTCTTCATTCATGAAGTATACATTTATAACAAGTACATTGTATCATCATACTAGAGTAGATTAATCACTATGCATCCGATATCAAGGAAACATATAATATTATAAGTAAAAGTGATACTGAAATATCCAATACACTAGGAGGCACTTGTATCTAACAATAAACTCCATTTGTATTCAATAACTCATTATTTAAGAACATAGTGATATGCATCTACTACCTTCAACTAAGTTTAACTACATACCTTTATGGATTTTAATAAATTAATGTAATTCCTTCTTTCCTATGACTATTTAAAATCCTTAAAATAACATAGGGATAGGTAATATCCAAGGATTCATACCCAGTTCAATAAATAATGTTTATATAATTATGTTCATATAATCATTCTATAACCAATACTATCACTATATAACAATAATAATAATGTTTAGGGTATAATAGTACATTCAAGCAGTTTGAGGTCATACTACTCAAATTTATTCTCATGACAACATTCCTTTATTTTAATTCCATGACTTATACTTCTAATTGATAAGCTAAATCCCATTTAATTTCCTCCTAAATGATATAGGATGAGATCAATCATTAAACTCGAAACTAAATTTCTTTTCATTTATCAACTCATGTCTCCTCCAATCATATTGTCATTTATATTATGGACTATTCATTTACTCCTAAATGGAATGGGATTACTTTGGATCCATTTTATACCTATCCATGATTAAATAAGGTTATCATTAAATTTAAAATAACTACCTTAGCCTTTATTTTTGGACACTGTTATTTCAAAAAATCATAGTTATTATAAAATTTTATAACTATACTAATTCTGACCTTTCAAAAAAGTAAAATCTTCATTAAAATTTGTAACTATATAATAAGAATGTTTCACCAATGGAATCACTAATACAAACTTGTGGGTGAAGGCAAACAACCGTCTTTAATTTTTTAGTGGTGATCCATTCAACTCATAGCCTATTGGATTTCACAATTAAACCATAGTCACACTAAAACCAAACAATAAAAAAACCACATACAACCATTATGTATGTTATTCATTTGTTTATACAATTTTAACGAAAAGAAAAACTTCCATTTGAGTCTATGACTTCCCTAAAACTAATTGACATACCACATACTATATAAATAACATAACTCAACCAAATATAAAGCCACCATGAACCCAATAATAAATTTAGTAGAGATTCAAAAGGTTTCCAAATGGATGGAGGTATTTAAAAGACTCAATTTTTAACTATAGTCATAATGGGAGGCTCATTTTTCCAAGAAAGGATCCAACTATAATGTTAATGGCTATTATCTTAGTAACTATGTTTTAAAACAAAATTTATACGCATATAATAGTTACTAGTTACAACCTGAGTATTAAATCAACTCAAATAAATAATTCTTTGAAACCCTTTATTTTTTACAAAATAAATTTTGTGTTTTATATTACTTGTTTGTGTGTTTGTATATTTCCATCCTTTCTTTCCAAAACATCGACCCAGTTGAATGCTTCTAATGTTCTCTCTTATCTCTGTCTTCCTCCCCTTTTGTGTTCTTTGTGCCTTTTGTTTATCATTTTTACCTTTGACATAATTTCAAAAAGATTCCAAATCTTGAATACAACACATTGAGTTCATAGTTGCATGCCCTAATATGGGGAAAAACCATTATGTACTCCTTAACTAAAAATGCCTCTCAACACAAATCAAATTCCTTATTCCAATGCATGCAAAGCCACCTTATCATGATAGAAAAAGTTAACTTGAAAATCATTCCCCAAATTTATGCCTTTTTCTCTCCTTGAAACCCTAAGCATGTCTTCAAAAAAAATCATCCACATTACCCCTTTATTAGTGGTAAAACCTAATACCATTGAATTCTTCCCACAAAATATTCCAACCAAATTTATATTATATTAAACAATATTTATAATAATATTAAAATGTTAATATTTTTAGTGTATAAAAATCCCACTAAAGGGTGGTTAAATCCCTAAAGGTATATAAGCCTATTTAAGTTCAAATACCTCATGAATTTAATTAAAAAATAGGATTAGCACTATCGTAAACAAACCATGACCAATATGTAAGATTTTTAAACGAAGATACAATTCATCGCCAAGAAATTTTTAGGAATTAGTCCTAACATGAGAGAATAAATATAATATAAATATTTAATATTTATTAATGAGTTGGTACAATCACTAATGTAGTTTTTGTAGGTGTGAAATCATAGAATAAAGGTTGTTGGACAACCTACCTAAATCTAGTGTAAGGAGTTAGAGGAGTTGTTATAGGATTTTGAGATATACTCATATATATATATATATATATATATATATATATATATATATATATATATATATATATATTGTAATGTATTGATTAATGAAATGTTGAATATGAATGACTGATTGAAGAACATATTTGTGTTTTGAGCCTTTATCTCTCACTAAATATGAAGAATTTTCTATATTTGGTATTAGACCAGGTTTTGTGTGGCCTCTCTAAGCATTATTGCTTTACCCACTCATTGTTTATTTCCACCAAAGTTACTCAATGACCAAGTAGTGTAAACCACTTACAATAGTCATTGCTATGTTCATCCAAATTCCTTGTATGCTACCAATGGTCTAATAATGCATACCATATGTGACCATTTTGGTTCCACCATCCACCTGCATGCTTCTCCCTATCCACCCTTCCATTCTATTCATATTTGTTTACATCCAATTGTGTTCACAATTGTATTAAAAAATTAGAAAATAATAATAATAATATTATATATATATATATATATATATATATATATATATATATTAGCTTCTAATTTTTATTATTTGTGTATGTTTTTATGTTTGGATTTGTTTTCTCTAATATTTGAAAATAAAAAAAATAACATATCTCTGAAAAATAAAAAAATTGGAGTAGATTTTACATAGAACCATAAAAATATTAACAAGCATAGAAGTGAAATAATGATATTAGATATTTTATAGAGCTTGTTGAGTTCCATCTACATAGATCAAATCTCATAGCTTGACCATCATTTCTCTTGATATCAATAATTACCTTGGTGAGTTTCCACTGATGAGATGTTGATTACAAGTTTCCTTACTACTTGCCATCCAACCATGATGTCCATTTCTAGTTGTTTAAATAGCTCTTTCACCCTCAATATCTCCCATCTACATCCTCGATGTCATCTTAATGGTAGAATCCCTCTTTGCATCAATATAAGCTCTAGAGGCTTAAATGACATTCAAACTAAATCATTATCCCTCATAGATATCATTAACCCCTAAATTTGGTGTTTGGAATGGTGAAATGTCCTCTCAAATGACATATATGCAACATCAAATGGTGATTGCTTGTTCATCATTGAATGAAGAGCCTTCATATTAGGTTTTATATTCTTTTTTAGGGTTGTCATGTAGTCTTATATTTTTATTGTGTAGGATGTTTCTTATTTTTTTTAAATCTTTTTTAGGTTTATTTAGGTTAGGTTGAATCTTTTGTTTAGGTTTATTTTAGTTTTATAAAAAAAATTAATGTTGTTTTTTATGTTTATGTAATTTATCATGGTATTTGGTTATTAATATTTGATTTAAGTTTGTCATGATTTTATATCTTTAAGATTATATTAGTTTATAGTTTATGGGTTTAAATTTACTCATTAGAATAATTTCAAATTTTTTGGTCTTGTCTCTAAGATAGCTTTTATAGCTAAGTTTTTTTAGGTCTAGATACTTTGAGTAAAGTATTTTGTCCATTCATTATATGTGTGATTTTATTAATATGGTCTTAGGTTTTAGTTTTAAATAATTGAATTTTTTTAATCTAAGTTTTAGCTTTAAAAGTATTTTATATCATAAAAACATTTTAGCGGTCATTATGCTTTTATTAAATAAGTTTTGTGTGTCAATAAAAAAGTAATATTTAATTAATTTTAAATTTGTTTCTTTGTCATTTTGTTTTTAGTTTAATAGTATGTGTATTGTGTTTTAAAATTGTAAATAAATCTATCAAAGGTAGATGAACTTCAACAAAGCCATTGATTAGAAATCATGCCTTTTTTTAAAGTGTGAATAATCTTACCATACATTTGTGCATCTATGAATGCATCATCTCCTTCATAATGTAGATACTACAATCTAATTTATGTAGTACATTGGTCTTATATAATTATCAAATATCTATCATGGTTTTACCTTTTAGTTATAGATCTTCTCATTATTGAAAGGCTTGCATTCATTATCTTTTTGTGCCTAAATTGCTTATCTCCTAGTCTGGCCATCGTTATTATAATGACTAGGCTTTCAATACTACGAAAAAATCTCTAAACCTGATTATTATCCTTCACTACCAGTTTTAAACCTGTGCCTATTTTATATCTTCCTAGACACTTGTGTCCCTAATAGACACCTACATCGATGCAAGTATCCAATTTTTCATACAAAGTGTCTAGTTCCTAAAGGTCGGCCTAAGTGTATTAGTGAAATATATTTATAAAATGGATTAGTATATATACAAGATCAACCATCATTCATTGCTCACTTATTAAATACCAATAACTCACAAGGCAATATACCAATAAGCACTCAATCAAGCATTAAAGTAAGTAAACCCTCCATATTTGTCCCTATTTATGTATCATTCATAAGAGAAATATTCCCATAGGTATGAATCATTTGAAGAGTAGTTCATGATCCATATTTACTAATTTACAAGCTAGGTCACTACGTGTCTTTCGTTATCACACATTGCATCCTTATGCACACATAATCCAACACATAAAGGTGAACTACATAAGTCAAAGGCCCCCTTCAGAGTATTAGTTATGTAATTATTTTCCAATGAGAGAGGGGTCCTTAGGTTAGCTCAACACCATGATCCCACTAAACTATTTTTACCACAATCACTCTAAGGGTGAAGAAGCTAGGGTTAGATCATTTGACAAAGAATAAAAGCCTATGCATATGATATGTATACATTAGGAAAAGGCAAAAAAAACTAGGAGGATCTAGTTGGTCATATTCATATCCATTCTATATTGTATACAAGATACCTATGATAGGGTTAGACATATGTGTCAGCTTAACTATCTAGATCTGATGTAAGCATTTAAGTCCATAAAAAAAATATTTCTAGAATCTAAAAATTATTCTAGGATCACCTTCCAGTCTACTTTTAGCATATTATAGATCAAAATTATATGAACACAATAAATTAGCTAAGTATCATTATTCTCTATTTATTAAAATATCTATCAATAGCTTTACATTACTATTTTTAGTAAATCTCAATTGTCTAAATTCATAGTACTATTTTCCTAATTTTTCTATTTAATGGGCCTACTCATTAGGTTAGTTTACCATCATTGTGTAAAAACTAATATAATACCCCTTAACCCTAAATACCCACACATATCTAAATTTAAGATTAAACATTTGGTGAACCTAACCTTTGATCTCAAAACATTAGATTGACCTAGGGTTTCTTATTTTTCCTCTGATTTCTAATTTCTAAGTTGTAAATATTAGATTGATGATAGTTGGTTCACCTTTGGATAGTTGAGTTGATTAAATTTCTCAATCTTACCACTATTATAAATTAGATTTGATTAAATCATCTAAATTTACCAAACTTGTAAGTTGTATTTGATTAACTCATCCACCCTTACTAGATATATATTATGAGTTGATCAAATCGCTCACACTCACCAGATCATGCACATATTTGGGTTGCATGATTGAGATGAAACAAACTCAATGAACATGTTACAACTCACATTTACACCAAGGTTTGGAGAAAATGTTCTTAAATATCTATATATATGCACTTGTAGGTTCATATTTGTCCTAATATCATATTCAATGCTTCATAATGAAGCATACTTTCAAATCAAATTACCAAAAGGTAAGATAGTTGCATCAACACACATTTATACTCCTAACCTTGCACTTTCTACTTTCAAGTATTTCAAATTCTTTTAATTTTAGATTTCATATACTGATCATATACTATAACATGCTCTTAGTTGCAGGATAGTCACCAAAAAGCACTCAATTTGAGATCACATAAATAAAAGGTATGTTATACACACCCAAGTATACATTTATTTCCTTTAAACTATCAATTTCATTACTAGATTAAAGGGGGAAAATGTAAATACTAAAATATTATTTATATATTACTTCAATCTTTTACACTTGAAAAATATCTATCATGGTTATAATTTTTAGTTATAGACCCGATCGTTGTTGAAAGGCCCATGTTCACTATCTCTTTATACCTAAATTATATATCTATTAGTCTGAAAATAATAATAATAATAATAATAATAATAATTATTATTATTATTATTATTAGGACTTATATATTATGCAAAAATATCTAAACTTACTTATTATCCTTCACTATCATTTCTAAACCTATACCTATTTTCTAGCTTTCTGGACACTTACATCTCTGATAAAACCTTGTGTCAACACAAGTGTCTATTTTTATTACAAAGTGTCCAATGCCTAAAAGTCATCCAATTTATAAATGAAACATGTACTAAATTCAGCCTAATTGATTTAATGGGAGATATTTCCAAAAGAGATTGGTATATATACAAGATCAACCCTCATTCATTTCTCACTTAAAAAAATACTAAGAACTCACAAGGGAATATACCAAGAAGCACTCAATTAAACATTAAAGTGAGAAAACCTACTTTATTCATCCTTATTTTTATATTAGTTATAGAAACAATATTTCCATAGGTTTGAAGCATTCAAAGAGCAATTCATGAGCCATATTTTATAAGTTAAAAGTTAGGTCATTTCACGCCTTTGATTATTGCACATTGCATCTTTGTGTATAAAAAATCCAACATGTAGGGGAGAAATACATAATCCTAAGGTCATTTTTAAAATATTGTCTATGTAGGTAATGCTCATTAACAGAGGAGTTATTAGAATATATGTCAAGGATAGAATTAAACATTGAATAAATAATAAAAATTAAGGAACAATATTACCTTAAAATGAGCACAACCCACAAGTTGAGACAAATGTGACAAGTGAAGAAACCACCATATGAAAAAAATCTCATAATATATTAGAAGCTTACAAAAAGAATCACTCTAAGTACAATAACATGAATAAGATATAAGAAAGAGAGAGAATGACTTTAGACCAAAGAGAATCATAAGGATGCAAGAGCGAGACTAGAATAATAAGAGAGTTGTAAGAGTGTAGTGATTAGTGTAGAAGAAGGGGAGAGAAGATCTCTTATAAAGAGCTAATATAGAAAAGGAGTTACAAGTGTAAGATCTAGTATGTATGCCATGTGTCTCTAATCCTCTTACAAGTGGGGAGGATGTATGTGCCATGTGGGGAGAGGAGTTGCATGCAAGTAACTCCAAATCCAACAAGTAGACAAGAGAGGTGAAAGCCACCTCATAAATATAGGTTAAATGTATTTATAAATATAATAAATGCACACATATAACTAGACTCATGATAAGCCTATAAACTTATAGAAAGGTCCCAAATTAAGATTAATTCTTCAACACTCTTCCTTAATCTTAAATTTGAGATTATAAAAGTACAAGAAACCTTGTACAAATAAAGAAGGGAGTATAAATTACATAAAACTACCCCTTAATATAAACTTCCTTCAAGATAAATTATAAAAAATTAGAGAAGAAAGAAAAAAAGGTGCCACCAAAAGTTACAAGGATGAAAGTGTGATTATCAAGAATCTATAAAAATCTTCTTCAAACAATGTGGTCAATCCATAATAGAACGAAGACCATAAAAAAGGAGTGGTGATCCACAAACATGTAAAACATGAAAACTAACACCAATATTTCAAGTTAAGTAACTAATATGTCAAAAATACAATCTACATACATAATGCACTTAAAGTAGATGTACAATTAGGCAAAATGGAGCAAAGATAATTTTCATCATAAAGTGCATAAACTTGCATGAAAAATTTTATTCAGAATAATCAAAGCATATATCCTATGCAATAAAAAATAAGAAATGCATAAAAGAGATTAAGTTAATCAAAATAGCGGAAAATAAGAAATGTCACTTGTAAAATATATTTTGCATGAAGTATTAGAAGAATTATCATAAGAATACATATCAAAGTCTTTAGAAGATTCATTTTCTTTAGGAATCCAAATAATTTTACCCTTGAAGGTAGGAGATTTAGTCATTTTCTAACAATGTAAAGTATCGTGCATGGATTTATCACAAGATTTACATGGGTGTAATTCCCAACATTTAGATATATGATGTCTGTGTTTGCTATATTTTTCATAAGGTTTAGTAATTTTAACCATATCATGAGCATTAGAATCACTATAATCAAAATAAGTTGCTTTATAAGTCATTCGGTGAGGAGGATAATATGATTCTAAAGTTTACATTATAGCCAAAACCTTTCGAATTTACATTTAATTGAGGTAAAAGAGGTTCAAGAATACCAGTTATGCACTTACCAAAACCAACACCAATATACCCCATGGATTACATTATTTTTATACTGGGGTTGGTATAATAAGTGTGCATATGAGTTTTAGGTGTTTGAGAAGCACAAAAAGTTTTGCCATTGTGAGAGCTAGTGTTAAATTCAAAAGACAAATTTAATATTTAAAGTGTCAATAGAGAATTGCACAGTTTATATTTGCTCAGTAAAAGAGGCTTATAAAGTATTTAAAATATTATTTTGATACGTAAGTTGGTTCTTGAGTGCAATAATTTCTTCATTAAAAAAAAAATAGTCTATATAAGCTTCTTAAAAACTAAAAAAATGACCAATTTAAAGGCCTTGAGAGCACAAGAAACAAAAATAACTATCATTGAAAGAAAACCAATTATTAACAATATTAAGTGAGCCAAAGAACATTTAAGACTATTCATCTTTAATAAACCAAGATTAGTGAACTTGTAAATATAAGTCTACACTAAATCATCAAATGTTTTATTTAAATGCAATTGAAAATCATTTAATGAATTAAAAAATAATTTTTTACAAGTGGATTTGAAAATAAAATAAAATAAAGAGCTTTGAATTCTCTCAATAATAGCACTTTTATTTTATTCAATTATGCCAAAAAAGAAAGTCCTTTCTTTTTAATAAAAAAATTAACCTTTCATGACATGCACAATTTTTTTTGAAGATTAATAAAAGAATTTATTTTAAAATTCAATAATTTTTTTGTTTTTAAATTCTAAAAGCATCAAAAATACTTATCTAATCCATATATAGCCTAAAAATAAAGTGAGGAAAATGTTAAAAAAAAAAGATTTTTAACCACATTTTTAAAAAATCTGTAGGTATGTTTTTTATGATATCTCAAAAAAGATAAATTGGATTTTATTGAAATTTGGATAGTATGATCTTAGATGATTGATTAACAAAACTCAAAAAAAATTTAGAAACTAAATTTGTTAATAAAAAGATATGGCCTCTTTTTTAGAAGGGTTTGTAATGTGATAAAAAAATTTAAAATGGAAGAAATGACATTTTATTTGTGCAACCAGCTTTAAAAAAATGAAAATATTATTTTTTAGAGTAAATTTAAATGCACGTTAAAATTCATAGATGTGATAAAAATTATAAACATTATGCTAGAAATAGAGAAAGAGACAAAAAAATTGGATGCAAGAGTGTAAGGCCTTGCAAAAAAATTGAATTTCTCTTCCAAAAACTCTGAAAAAATCAAGTTTCAATGTCAAAATAGAAACATGCACTGATACCATATTATCATATACTTAAACATTAAATAAATAATAAAAATTAAAGAACAATATTGCCTTGAAATGAGCATAAACCACAAAGTTGAGGTAAATGTGACAAGTGAGGAAACCATCATATAGAGAAAAACCCCTCAATCTATTAGAATTTTTTAACAAGAATAAATCCAAGTACAATAGCATGAATAAACTATAATAAAAAGAGATAATGACTTTAGACCAAAGAGTATCATAAGAATACAAGAGCAAGACTAGAACAACAAGAGAGTTATGAGAGTATAGTAGCTAGTATAGAAGAAGTGGAGATGAGAGATCTTATAAAGATCTAAGAGAGAAAAGGAATTACAAGTAAAATATATATCATGTGTGTCCTGTGTCTATAATCCTATTACAAGTGGAGAGGATGTGTGTACCATGGGGGGAGAGGAGTTACATGCAAGTAACTATAAATCTAACATGTGGACAAAAGAGGTGAGAGCCACCTCATAAATCTAGGTTAAAAGAATTTATAAATATAATAAATGAAAACATATAACTAGACTTAGGATAAGCCTATAAATATATATAAAGGACCCAAATTAAGGTTAACTCTCTAACAGGGGTCCTTGAGATAGCTCGACATTTTGAGCCTACTAACCTATTTTTTCCCACAATCACTACAAGGGTGAAGAAGTTAGGATTTGATCATTTGACAAAGAGTAACATAATGTGCACATTATATTTATATCGAAATAAAGGTGAAAAAACCTAGGAGGTTCCAGTTGGTCACATCGAGAACTAGTCATTACTCTATACAGGACACTTGCAGCAGGGTTAGACACTTGTGTCGACATAATTATCTAGATCTGATGCAAATATTTGAGGCCACACAAATAATATTTATAGAATCTAATGATTGTTCTAAGACCACCTTCCATTACATTTTTAGCCTATTCTATATCAGACTTGTATGAGCATAATAAATTAGCTAAGTATGATTATTTCTTATTTATTTCAATATCTATCAATAGTTGTACTTTACTAATTTTAGCAAATCATAGTTATATACATTCAGAGTAATGTTTGTCTGAGTTTTATATCTAATTAGACTTATCATTTATTTCACCATTCTTGTGTAAAAATTAATATAATACCTTTTAACCCTGGATAACAACACATATCTAAATTTAGGGTTAAACACATAAGCATTCCAATTTTGTGTGTTTTGTAGTAATTGTTCTACTTTAGTCATTATGAATTACTCTCTGACCAGATTTGGATACTTATCCTATTGAACCTTTCATATCAAAGACTCTTATGACATCTTTGTTAGGAACTTGGAGTACAATTGATTACTTTTGTATAAACAACTAAACACGGAATTGAACCAGAAGTAATAAGTAACTAGAAATTAGAAACAACAAATAATAGGAGATACAAGAAACAACTAATCTTGTATTAAACTCTTCTAGAATACAATGAAGAAATCTCACTCTTCCCACACCTCTTGGGTGTACAGTATTTCTCTCAAGAGTTCTCTCTCTCAATCAATTACAATCAGCTCAATAACCGAGTTGTTATTCCCTTGCTTCAGCTGATCTTCTTGATCTTGCACCTTGCATATCTAATTAACCTTGCTTACTTGCTTGCTTACAATACATGCCCCATGGGTCTCTTAAATAGGATCCAAAGCATACAATAATTAGAAACACAGACTCAAGACTAAAATTAGTCTTTACATGCAAACACTCTATCTATCCTAAAATTAGAACAAATCTAATTCTGGAAATGCATGCAAATGCACACGCACAAGTGACCGACGCCAATTGCTATCGGTCTGCATATGACCGACGTCGGCTGATCCTTGACCGATGTCAGTTAGTTCTGATCCACGCCTGACCGATGTCGGTGATACTACCAATGCCGGTGACTATGTTAGTCCAGCAACATTTGCATGAACTCAATAGTGAAGCTTTTAGCTCCACAACTCAACAATCTCCCACTTGGAGATAAACAACTGCACCTATACCTATATAGCAACATCTTCTGTCTTGTTTCTCTAGCTTGTTTCTCCCTCTTCAAGTTTAATCTTGAAGACCAACAAAAGTTGAATGAAGATTCAACTTCTCCTTTGTTACCAGCTTTGTTAACATATCAGCAGGGTTCTTATCCATATGGATCTTTTCCAGATTCAACTATCCATCCTCCAATACCTGTCAAATGAAGTGGAACCTAAGTTGTATATGTTTGGTTCTTGAATGAAAGGCTGAATTCTTTGCCAAATGAATTACACTTTGACTATCACTGTACAATCTGCAACTCTCTTGCTCCTTTCCCAACTCTTCCATGAACCGTGTCATCCATATCATTTCCTTGCTAGCCTCTGTGACTGCAATGTATTCTACCTCTGTAGTAGACAGGGCAACAACCTTCTACAACTTTGAAATCTAGCTAACCGTCATTCCACCAATAGTGAACACATATCCTATGGTGCTTCTCCTGCCATCTAAGTCACCTGCCATATCTAAATCTACATACCCATGTAGAGAAATTCTTGACCCTGCATAGCATAAATACCTGCTGCTGGTCCCTCTCAGATAGCTGAGAATCCACTTAATTGCTTTCCAGTGTTCCTTTCTTGGATTGGCCATAAACTTGCTGACAACTCCCACTGCTTGGGCAATATCAGGTCTAGTACATACCATTGCATACATTAAGCTCCCAACTGCTGAAGCATATGGAACTTTGCTCATGTACTCAACCTCATCATGTGATTTAGGACACTGTTCTTTGCTCAACTTGAAGTGTCCAGCCATAGGTGTGCTTACCAGTTTTACATCCTACATATAGAACCTCTCCAACACCTTATTCACATAATCCTCTTGAGACAAAATCAGCCTGTGATTTTTCTTGTCTCTCTTAATACTCATGCCAAGGATTTTATTTGCTACTCCTAAATCCTTCATGGAAAATGTGTGAGCTAATTTTACCTTTAGCTCAGTAATTACCTGCATGTGTGAACCTGCAACAAGCATATCATCTACATACATCAATAGGATAATATAACTACCATTATCCAATCTGGTAAAATAAACACAATGGTCAGATTGACATTTACTAAAGCCATGCTCTGTCATAAACCTGTCAAACCTTAAATACCATTGTCTTGGAGCTTGCTTAAGACCATATAAGATTTTCTTCAACCTGCACACAAGTTTCTCCTTACCTTTGACCTCAAAACCTTCTGACTGATCCATATATATCTCTTCATCCAAATCTCCATGAAGAAACGCTGTCTTAACATCAAGCTGCTCAAGATGCAAATCCTCAATAACAACTAAAGACAATACAGTCTGAATAGAAGTCATCTTTACTATAGGATAAAAGATTTCACCAAAATCAATTCTTGGTTTCTGTGCAAATCCCTTTACTACCAACCTGGCCTTATGTCTCATTTGTCCATTCTCTCCTTCCTTTAACCTGTATACCCATTTTTTCAGTGCTTTCTTTTTGGCTGGCAACTCAACCAAATCCCACGTTTGGTTCTTTTCTAAGGAATCAATTTCCTCATTCATGCCATGCTCCCACTGTTTCCTAGATTCTACCTGCATTACCTCATCAAAACTTTCTGGTTCTCCACCATCAGTGAGCAACACATAGTATAAAAAAGGGGAATAATGAATTAGAGGTTTACTTACCCTTTCAGTCCTCCTTATGGGCATTTGAGACTCATTTACAACTTGTTGTCCACCCAAATTCTTTGTCAATGACTGATCCTGGTCAACTCTCAGTCTGTACCTGACTGACGTCAGTTCCACCTGACCGACCTGACTGACGTTAGTTACTGTCTAACCGACATCGGTTCCTGCTTGACCACCGACATCGACTACCTGATCGACGTCGGTCTCTGTGTTTTCCTATGAGTGATGATTTTTATTCACGAGCTCATTTTGGATCATTACCTCATCCAAATCAAGATTTCCCTACTCAAAATTATTCAGCCTCTTGAGCTGATCACTGTACATCACCTTCTCATTAAAAACTACATCACAGCTTCTAATAATTTTGTTAGTTTCTAAATTCCACAACCAGAATCCAAAATCTCCAAAGCCATAACCAATGAAAGTGCACCGCATAGATTTAGCATCCAGCTTCTTTTTATTTTCTTTATCAATGTGCACAAAAGCTTCAGAACCAAAAACTTTGAGAAATGAAAGATCTACCTTTTTACCTATCCAAGCCTCTTCTAGAATTCCACCATCTAGAGCAGTAGAAAGTCCTTTGTTAATTAGGTAAACCACAGTATCTACAGCTTCTGCCCAAAACTTTAAGGGCAAACCAGCATGCAACTTCATACTCTGTGCACGCTCCATTATTGTTCTATTCATCCTTTTAGCAACTCCATTTTGCTGAGGTGTCCTTAGAACCATCCTTTTCCTACGTATTCCACTCATAGAATAGTAACTATTGAATTTATTGCTGCAATACTCACCACCATTGTCAAATCTAAGGCACTTCAATCTCAAACCTGTTTCATTCTCAACCAAAGCTTTCCATTTCTTAAATGTGTCAAAAACATTAGATTTCCTCTTTATGCAATAAACCCATACCTTTCTTGTAGCATCATCAATGAAAGAAACATAATACTGTGATCCTCCAATAGAAGCTACCTAAGCTGGTCCCCACATGTCTGTGTGAACAAGCTCCAACTTGTGCTCCTTCTTTGTTGACCCAGTCTTGAGAAACCTTACTTTCTTCTGTTTCCCAAAAATACAATGCTGACAGAACTCTAGATCTATGATTTTCAAATCTGAAAGATTACCTTTTGACTTAAGAACATGCATTCCCTTCTCACTCATGTGACCAAGCCTATAGTGCCACATCTTTGCATCTACATCTGAAGTAGATAAAATAGAAGGAGAATAATTAGTGACACAAGTAGATAGATAAAGTGTACCTACTCTCTTACCTCTTGCTAATACAAGTGCACCCTTGGAAACTTTCCAAGATTCTGCTGTGAGAGTTACTATGCAACCCTCATCACCCAACTTTCCTATAGAAATCATATTCCTCTTCAAGATGGGTACATGCATGACATCTTTCAACACCCATGTGTTGTCATTCTACAATTTTAGCTAAACTTTTCCTTTGCCAACAATTTCACAAGGCTTACCATCCCCTAAATAAACTTTTCCAAAGTCTCCATGGACATAATCATGAAAAAATTCTCTATTTAGGGTTGCATTAAAAGAAGCACCAGAATCTAAAACCCATGATTCTACCTGACTATCCAAAGAAACTATAAGAGCATCCTGTGCAACAATACCTGCAACATCTACTTCTTCATGCTGATCTTCTTTCAACCAACAATCTTTTTTTACATGTCCTTTTTTTCCACAATTCCAATAGATTATATTGCCATACCTGGATTTGGATCCACTACCTATCTTTGACCTTGATTTCCCTTGCTTGCCCTTCTCTCTTTGCCATCCCCTGCTTTCAACACTTAAAGCATTACCTGATGTTTCCCCTGTGCTTTTCCTGTGAATTTTTTCATTCAAGATTACACTAACAACATCATCAACTTTCAAGATATTTGAAGCAGATGCAGTATTGCTAACTGCCATTACCAAGCTATGCCAGCTTTCAGGTAAAGAACATAAGATCAAGAGAGCCTTAATTTTATCATCAAAAACTATTTTGACTGAATTTAACTGATTTATAATTTCATGGAAATCATTAAGATGACTATATACAGATCCACCTTCCTGCATTTGCAAACTAAATAATTGCTTCATAAGATATACCTTACTCGAAGCTGAGGGTTTTTCATATAAGTTTGCCAGAGTATATATTAACTCTACCGTTGTCTTTGCCTGTGATAAATTAGAAATCACAGAAGATGCCAGGCTCAACCTTAGAGATCAAAGAGTCTTTCTATCAAGAAAATTCCATTCTTCATCTTGCATATCTGTGGGCTTACTTGAAACCCCACCCAATGGTAAAAATAGATCTTTTTGATATAGATAATCTTCTATCTGCATCCTCCATAATTGATAATTCTTGCCATTGAATTTCTCCATTCTTAGTTTACTTTTTTCTGCCATTGCTTTGCTCCCACTCAAACAGAAACCCCTGTGAGTGAACCTGTAATCAACAAACACTAACCCGCTCTACCACTTGTTAGTGAACCTAGCTCTGATACCAGCTGTTAGGAACTTGGAGTACAATTGATTACTTTTGTATAAGCAACTAAACACGGAATTGAACCAGAAGTAATAAGCAACTAGAAATCAGAAACAACAAATAATAGGAGATATAAGAAACAACCAATCTTGTATTAAACTCTTCTAGAATACAATGAAGAAATCTCACTCTTCCCACACCTCTTGGGTGTACAGTATTTCTCTCAAGAGTTCTCTCTCTCAATTAATTACAATAAACTCAATAACTGAGTTGTTATTCCCTTGCTTCAGCTGATCTTCTTGATCTTGCATCTTACAGATCTAATTGACCTTGCTTACTTGATTTCTTACAATACATGCCCCATGGGTCTCTTAAATAGGATCCAAAGCATACAATAATTAGAAACACAGACTCAAGACTAAAGTTAGTCTTTACATGCAAACACTCTGTCCATCCTAAAATTTGGAACAAATCTAATTCTGGAAACACATGTAAATGCACACACACAGGTGACCGATGCCGATTACTGTCGGTCTGCATATGATCGATGTCGGTCGATCCCTTACCGATGTCGATCGGTTCTGATCCATGCCTGACTGATGTCGGTGATACTGTCGATGTCGACGACTGTGTTAGTCCAACAACCTTTGCATGAACTCAACAGTGAAGCTTTTAGCTCCACAACTCAACAATCTTTAGGGTAATCCTTTCCTTTTGGATTGATTTTGAGTGACATCTTGCATCAACACAAGGTCCTTTGGCTGCGAATTCACCATATTAACATTTTACACTAGTTTTTCCTTTTTTTGTTTTTCAAGATTAGGAAAATATTTTGTATTTTGTTTCCCTAATGTTCTAAAATAAGCACAATGGGTTTGTCTTTGTGGATTTCAAGTAAAATTTTGTGTAATATGATTGAACTCACCCCACATATAAAAAATAATCGAATGTCTAGCATGTCTGCCATCTTATCTCTTATTCTATTTTTTTCCTTGATATCCCCCTCAGTATACTCTTTGATATCATACTTACCTCAATTATGAACCCCAACATTTTTATTGGCCATCATAACCTGCACTAGTATCTCTGAGGTGATGATGAAGCCCATCTAGATTATTGTGATAAAGACACAGAGTTCCAAGGTTTTTGGTACTGTGGGGACATAGGTCTCCATCTAGTGTGATACTAAGGCAACTATGATGTCCAACATGTGAGATATTAAGGATGATATTGTGGAAATTGTGGCATACACCTAGGAGTAGTCTACATTACCAATTCCATTTACACATCTAGACTTGGTACTCCTAGTTTCACAATTGGAACCTATTGCACAACTACTATAAAGACAGTCATATTAGTGTCTTCTTTTGACTCATGAAGGGATATGTAATTTTTATCATCATGATTATGTGATTTAAAAAAATTGTAATACATATTATTTGGTTTTTGTATATATTATTATTTTTAGTGACACTTTGTAGTGAGATGTCCCACTATTGATAGATTTCATAAAATTGTCTTAATTTTTTGGATAATCAATCTTGTGATGTCATTCCTTACTACACTTCGTGCACCATATAGATAGTTTGGGTCTATTTTTCTCATTCAATTCCTCCATATTTCAAAATACAACATCTATCTTGGTATTTTTTCTTGTAGTAGGTTTTGGACTCTCTCCATAGTCTTTAATCTGCTTAACCTAAATTGCATAAGATGTAGCATCAACTTTAATATCAAATTGGGTTTATGAAATAAATAACCTAATCCTAGGTCATAAACCTTGCATGAACCAAGAGGCATGATCTATGTTTTTAAATTATAAATTCACTTGATTTGTAACATCAAAGAACCTGTAGTCATAATCCCAAATCATTTCTTATGATTGCTAACAAATATCCTTTAGGTCATGAATAGTTTGACTTGCATAATTCTGCATATTAAACTTTACAATCAATATGTTTTTTACATCTTGTAAAGAAACTTTCTTTGGATTACTTATGTAAATAAATTCTAGAGATTGACCTATCAAGGCCTCTATGATCTTGTACTTCTTTGTATCATTAATTGTGACACCTTTTACCTACCACTTCATCTTGTAGGTTAACTAATATTGTTTGGGGTTAGAAGACATATCATATGGTGTCATGGTTACAAAATCTATTTCATTGAGAGTAACATTTCCTCCATTTGTACCTAGAATAATTGGTTGTTTATGATTAAACTTAACAGGTGTCTTAAAATTGGTTGTAACAATCTTTGACATACTAATAATTTTATTTTATAGATATTTTTGTCATTTAAAACATGCACCTATGGATGGTTCACAGTGCGAGAGGTTTTGTTGTAGGGCACAGAGTGTGAATACTTGGCATATAACACTGAAGTGTTTGGTGTTGGGCTAAGAACTATTATCAAATCACTTATACACGTAGAACATCAATTATTTCATCAAAATGATGAGAACATCTCCAAGGTGTGGGACCCTTGTGCTTCTTGAGATGAACCTCAAGATTAGGTCATATTACTTCTATTATAAGCATACCAATTTAAGACTAGCACAGGCCTATAAAGAGCATAAAGGAAATCAATAGTTAGCGCTAAACCTAAATATTCATAAAAAGGAAAAGGGAGGGGGAAGGTAATAGACTGCTTATGAAGTGAATCTGATGCACCAAGAACAAAATGAACACTTCCATTGCCTTGACAAACACACTAAAAATCATTGAGAAAAATATAATATCACACAAACCCCACCATGGACACTCTAAATTCATAAGTATTTTTTAAATAAGTGTGAGAACACAGTGTAACATTGAGAGGGATGAAAGTTACCCATAAACAAACCCTGTGCATACTCGAGTGCACATATAATATGACCTACAAGTGATTTCCAATTCTACATAGAGGTGTTGAGAATGGACGATAATGGGAGGGATAAACATTACCCATAAACAAATATCAATAAACATAAATCACACACAAGATGTAAGAAAAATAAAGGGAGGTGAACTCAATTCTCATTAGAATACAAGGTTCAGCCAACAAAAGTGTTATTAGAGGGTAAATTTTGGTAGCGTGAGGTTGCTTAAAAATGTTAACCCTATTATAATGAAAAAAGGCTTTTTATAAGGTAGCAAGCCTTTTATAGTTAATGCATAACTTGGGGCAGTAGATACAGTATTTGAATTTAATTTAGGCACTGCATCTATACTTATTAAATTCTACCTAATGGTCTAAATCTAGGAGTTGATGGCAGGATTATTTTAGATCCACATGCATATCTATGAATGGAAGATATTTAAGGGGAATTCATAGGGGTGATGTGTGATTGTATACTGACATCTAACAACCACTTTTACATTTACTTCTCTTGGAAAGGCCTCGAATATCATTTAACTACTTTTTAACTATGTCATTACACTTTACTGCCATTTTTCAATCACTGTAAGGGTCTCCTTTGGACTTGTCATGTCATTATTATGCATCTAATGGGAATCAATGCCTTATTCCATTTTGGGGATATTCACACACTGAGTAGCACACTCCTAAACTTGACTAGGTTTTGTGTGGGTCATGCATCAAGAGCTGGTATGGGCAAGAGGGTGTACCTCTTCCTTAGTCCTTTTATAGCTTAATTGTTCCCCATCTCTTTGACCTATGCATAGGTCACATGCTTGCCTAGTATCTTGTCCTATGCAGGCTTTGGTCTTTGAATATATTATGTGCAAGGAGTGCACACAAGAGACTGTGCAGTCTGTTGGGTGTTGAAGAACATCATCACTATGATTGCTTGAAAGCTATGGTTTTGTAAAAAATATGTGGGAAAAATATTTCTTTTGAGTGTAGGGCTCAACACTTTGTGCATCCACGTCTCTTCTAATGACCTTATGAATATGTGCCCCCTTTGGCTATCTATGGGAGTGTTTGGATGCAACTCTCTCTTTGTGGCACTACTTCTACGCGGTAATGAAAATACTCTATGCAATGGTGTTAGAGCTCTATGTAGATCAGGGTGATTTGAAGGGTCAACAAATACTTCTACATTTTATTACTTAGCCTTCTAGATTTCTCTAAGAAATCATCAAACCACTCAGTATGTATTTGAACTTATATACTACTTCCTTTTGTTAACAAAATAAGCATAGGGGATGCATCTCATTGGAATGAATAATCCTTGTCTAAGGTATCTTCCTCACTTGAAATTTGACTTGACTTAACCATGTGTTTCAATGAAACTTATTCAAGAGATTGTCCTTCCTCATCTCTAAACAATATCTTCCCATTTAACTACTTCCCAAAGCTACCATCTAACTAATTTAGCTGCTTCTTTGCAACCTTTCCATGATCTATCCATTTTATTTCTTCTACTTTCTTTGAGTCACTTTCCCAATCTTGTGCATTCCCTTTGACCTCTTTAGTGCTTTCAATTACTTCAAACACTCTGATTTCCCCATCTTCATAGTCTCCAACTTCCTTTGGAGGTCTAACTCCTCATGAACTCTTCAAAGTCTTTATTTTAAGTTCCTACTTGTAGTTACATGAGGATCATTTTTTTAATTCCATCATTCTTGTTGTCACAGATCTATAAGGCCCCATAATTACCTTCTTTCTTTGCTTTCCTACATCCTTTATTGTTTGGCTTTAGGTTCAATTTCCTTCTCTCAATTCCTCATCATTCACCTACTTTAGTTGCATCCCCATAATGCCCTAGATGACTACTCTATCTCAGTTGGGATTGGTAGCATGGCCTTCCCCACAACCAATTTTTTCAAAAGTATAATTAGTATTTACAGAAATTTGCCTCTGATGCCTTTTAAAAATAGATACTCCCTCTATTTTTTTGGCTTGAAGCAAGAATATCCAATTCTTGACAATCAAACAGTTAATAGTTCAGACAACTCACACTAGAAAATCTCATAGATTTCACCATGAATGTGTTTAGTTATAATTTATTTTTCAATTCTTCCAATTCACTTGGATTCTTCTTCTACAAATTTATGAATTCTTTCATCCAACAATCAATCTAGATTTCTTTGACTAGGTAACTATCTCAACATATTTCAATTCCATGCTCACTACACCATTGTTAGCATAGGTTCCTAAAAATTCTCATCAAAACATGATAAGGTTTGTATTGTGTGAGTTTATTTATATAAATAGGGATATGCAAAATCTATTCATTCATAGTTATTTGAGGTTCAATTATATTATAGTTTATTAACCTAAATCATATATTTTTACTATATTAAACATGTTGAGTTGAATAGAACAAGGAAATAAATGCACCCGAAACAACACATAATTTTTCACTAGAACCATGAAATGATCTCTATTATTATCTCTCAAAGTCAGAACTATTCTTCCTTTACATTACAAGTATTTATAGAGTTTCAAAGAGTCTTTGTCACTTTGCATTCTAGACCTTTCACTTTCATCTCAAAGGAATCGTTTTATCTTGTTATAGTCATTTGATATACATTATGATGAATTACTTATAAAAATTTTATACATCTCATAAAATACTATACATCGCACACGTCACTTATATAAAAATTTATAATTTAACACCATATAACGTACTACCAACAACATCCAGCCCTAATTTATGTTTAGTTTACAATTAATCCAAGTTTACATTGAACTTTGATAGAGATAAATTTAATAATAAATACATTTATGGATTGAAAGGACCCAAGTTTTATTTACAACCAAATTACTTCTTCCCACACTGGCATATGAGTGGCTAGAACCATTATTCCACATAGTTTAAAACTTATACAATAATAAATAAAAAATTGTTTATATCTAATATTTAATCAAAGTTCAAAGTGGTGTTTTCAAATGCCACTTATACAACCATTCAATTCTTTGATAACATAATTAGGTAATGCATTTACCTATATGCATATAGACTACTACAAGCATTAACTTTCTTACATTCTTGTAACTATGCATGCTTCGCAAACCCAAGCCACATACATGCATATCAAAATATATAGAGAATGCCTTTTACATTGAAAGCAAAACACCATTTCAACAAGAAAAGAGAGTCAAGTGAATAACAAGAAGATTGTGATAATGTAACTCTTAATTTAGAGGATATCTCAAAAGAAACTCATGCTTAAGACAGATTGACTAAGTTGAAAAGTGATCAATTATCCAACACACTTTGCCATCATATGTTATAATTCAATAAAAAATATTTAAATCAATATAAGTTTGAAAAAAAAAAATATGTACAACTAATTAATAAATTTGATTATGAAATTGAATGCCATAGTTAAAGACTATTCTAGTATGAAAATTTTTAGTCATAATCACAAACGATCAAGATAAACACATCAATCGATTAAGAAAGATGAAGTTGTTATATAAGAAAAAAAAATTGATAATAAAAGTACTCAAACTCATAAATTTAAATTTTATGCGACTTCAAAGAAAACCCACTCATGTGAGTTTGTAACATTATGGGACATATTCACAAAATAAAAGATCTATCTCACTTGACACTACTCACAACCACAATTGTACATCTTCTTGTATTTGCATACCCAATCTATCAATAAAATTTATAAGATGATATGTATCAAATATTATTAATAAATATAAACGAATATGTATAATAATAATCTATATATAATCTTATAATGGTGTATCACATTATAACAAAATAATACATCCACATTATATATTCATGTTATAAAGAAAATACATAAACAATAAATACAAGATACGATAACTAAAACAAATATAAATTAGAAGTAATATATCAATACCATCAATAATAAATTTAATATTAAAATAAAAATAATATATTAAAGTCTCATTAAAAAACATAACTAAACCAATCAAATTCTATATTCCAACAACAAATATAAACATAATTTAATGTACTAAATAAAATTTTCAAAATGAAGAGATTACATAATAATAAGTGACAAGTTTATGTACTAGAACAAATAATTTGTCTATATTTGAGAGTGTATATATTAAATAAAAATGTTTGAATAATTGTGAACAATGTCATTCTATTAAAATTTTAAAAAAAATTAAATGTAAAAAGAAAAAAAAAAAATTTGTGGGTGTCATTTAATATTTTTACACCTTTGCACATTTTTTATTTTCAAAGTAACAGTGTTTTTTAGTGTCACATCATGTTCATGCACTTTTTACATATTCTTTATTCTTATTTTTTTATAGATTTGTTTCATAAAAAAAATATTTTAATTTTAAATAATTTATGTAAGATTTAAATTATATTTTTTATATATTTTATTATTTAAAATTATTTTTTGGTAAATTTAATAATAATCAAAAGTTTAGTGTAATGATTATATAGATATATAGATTCTCCAATTAAATAGTAACATTACAAACAAATGAAACATTATATCATGGATCATAAATGATTATATTGTGAGTATACACATACATTTTTTGGTAATAACCATCCAACAAAATTAAGAATAATGAATTTGAAAAATATATATATAATTCACATTTACATAAAATTTTAGTTATCATTCTTTTATGTAAGTTGTGACTATATTTAATTATTGAATATATATATATATATATATATATACACACACACAAATTTTTGGGTGAACAATTAAGATAGAAATAGGTTGAAAAGATGGTCATTAGTTAATGGTGAAGGTTTTAAGGATAAAGTTATTATTTAATACCATTATTTTTAAAGTTACGAAAAAAAACAAATCTTATATTAATATATTCAAAATAATGTTAAATAATTTATTTTGAAAATTAACAATTTATTTTTAAAAAATTATATTTTAATAAACCATACATAATATTATTAAAATTTATATTATCCATTTTAACTCATATCAAAACAAAACTCTTTAACACAATTATTTACAATAATAATATTGATCTCAATAACAAAATAGTATTATATATTTGATTTCATATATCATACTTGAAACTAATAGAAACACTTCTTATGCTTGAGACGTTTTTTTTTTTTTTTTCCCAAATTTATGGTCTACAAAAGGTTTTTGTTTTAGGACTATTCTAAACTCATGGGAGAAAAAGAAGAAAAAAAAAAAAAAAAAATCTTTGACAAAGACAAAATAATCGAAGTGTTCACTTATGGAAGTTGATGAGAAATTGAGCCACACAATGTATGTGTTATTTACTTTTTTTTGGGTCATGAAGTTTGTGTACCCCTTTTTCAATAGGCTTGTGCAATTTCAATAAATAAAATTTCAAATAAGTTTTGATGCACCCACCCTAGGGACATACCTCAAGCTTTTTTAAATACAAGAGTAACGTTATTCACAAAATGAGTTTCTACTACTAATACATTCATCCGAATTCAATGTTGTAAATGGCATCACAGCTATTAATATAGTTTGACATGTCGTTTACATTCGTATCCATATATATATGATTATTATTTAAAAATAAATAATTTTTTTTTTTCAAATTAAATATTATAATTAATTAATTATAAAATAAAATATATACTAAATAAATTTTAAAATATTAAATATATATTTTTAATATAAATAAATAATTAATAATAAAATAAAATTATTATTATTTTTTAATATAATACAAAAAGTTTTGCAATATCAATTTAAATTTTATTAAGGATTATATTTTAACAAAATTCAATTACAATATTTTAATATAAATTAATTATAATTTTTTTAATACAAATTTTTATATTTTCATTATTTATCTTTTTGGTAGACAAAACTTGGATGGGTTTTTTGAATTTCTAAAAAGTAAATCAGACCATATTAAATTTATAATGGAACTAGAAGAAAACAATCAACTACCTTTTTTAGATGTCCTAATCACTAAAAGTAGTGATGGCTCTTTAGCTCATCACGGGTTCAGAAAGAAGACTCATACGGACAAATATCTGCAAGCAAATTTTCGTCATCATCCATCACAAAAACTTGGTATTACTAACACTCTTGTGAATCGTGCTATAAAGATTTCTGACAAAAATCATCTTGATCAAGAGTTAGAACACTTGTCTTTGATTTTTAAAACAAATGGTTACAATGAAGATCAAGTCAGAAAAGTGATACAAAACTCTCGTAGAGAATCTAGTCTAAGACAAAAAGATGAAGATGTTAAGGTGAATCTTCCGTATATTAAAGGAACAATAGAGATATTAGCAAGGGTTCTTAGAAAAAGAATATAAAAGTCTCTTTCTCACCTCTCAATACAATTGGGTGCCTACTTGATAATAAAAAAGATCAAATTAATCCATCGTGTCATAAAAGAGTCTATAATATACCTTGCAACT
Source organism: Torreya grandis (assembly GCA_037957365.1). Taxonomy (NCBI): domain Eukaryota; kingdom Viridiplantae; phylum Streptophyta; class Pinopsida; order Cupressales; family Taxaceae; genus Torreya; species Torreya grandis. Next base: position 759,652 of record JARHVA010003364.1, read on the forward strand.
GTGGAAAAGTCTATATTGGTGACACGGGTCACTCATTTAAAACCATAATTAAAGAGCATTGCGCAGACCTAACACACCACTGAATCCAAAAATCAGCTTTGGCAGAGCATTCACATAGCACCGATCACCATATTTGTATGGATGAAGTGAAAGTTATTGCCAAAGAAGATTTCTACATGAAAAGAAGGGTTCAAGAAGCAATCAAAATCGAAAAGAACTAAAATAACTTGAATAGAGATGACCGCTGGAAACTTAGCAATACATGGAAACCGGTGATTCGCCTTATTAAAGAATAATTCATTAAAGCTATTCTTTTTTGTCTTTTCTCCATTTGTATTGGTCGACCATATTTGATTTTGCACCAATTTTGTTGTATTTATTGAATACAAATTGTGCATTGCTTACTCATGGATCTCTCCTCCCAATGATGAGCCTTGCTTAGACTTAAAACCTCGATTTCTGAAATACATCAAACACAATTTTCCAATTTTATTTTTCAATATAATAAAATTCAACATTTAAATTTTCATGAACGTGTTAAAATTTCTTAAATACCAACTCCTAAAATTATGAAATACCCTCTCTTAACTTACCATATCTACACACCCAAAGAAAAAGAAGGTGCAAAATTGACTAACAACTTAACCAAGCTTTTAAAACACAAAATGATGATGGAATCTACCTTTCTTTCTTTGGCTTTTCCATCTTTATTTAGCCTCGGAGTAATTTGGGAGAAATGCTGCCCAATACCAACTGTAGCTACACCTATGTTACGCGACCTAATCTCATTCTGTACTACCCTCTAGTAAGTAGACTGGAGGGTAATTCTTGTGGTTTCAAATGTTCTTTTAACAGAAAGAAAGAAGGAAGGAAGGAACATGCAATATTAACACCAAATCCACTTTTTACCATGTGCAATTTGCAGGGTGATCAACTTAGAAGCACATGCTGATGCTGCTACTGCTACTGCTCATAACACGTTCATGTCAACTTCAATCACTTTCCCAACGACCACAACGGCTTCCCCACAAACTCTCTCATCTCCACTCCACTAACTATGCCATTGGGAAGCCCGTTATACGGCTAATTAATGCAGTTGCCTTACCCAAAAGGGTATTGTGACTTGTCCGTCGGATAAAACCATGAACTCGGTTTTCTCCCTTGTCAGACGGGAAACGACTACTTTATCCATGCTCAATAATTTAATAACGTTCCCTCCTCTGCCCTATAAATTGACCCTGCATAGGGCTTGAATCTTGTGCTAAGCTCTCAGAGCTCTTTTCCTTTTGTTTTTGTTTTTTGCATAGCAACAATGTGGGGTTCTGTGGGTGTGTTTTTGTTGATGTTGATGATGATTTGGATACAACAAATCTCTGCCAATTACACTTCACTCAGCTATCATCAGCAGCACCACCCAAAGCCTGCTGCTTCACATAACTACAGGGAAGCCTTGTCAAAGGCCATTCTTTTCTTTGAAGGCCAACGCTCTGGGAAGCTCCCTCCCAATCAACGTATTAAGTGGAGAAGAGACTCTGGTCTCTCTGATGGATCTTCTGCGCATGTATGCGATGCTTTTTTCTTTCTCTTTTTGCATGCATGGTGTGTTCTTTTCTAATTGTTTGCATTGCAGGTGGACTTGGTGGGAGGATACTATGACGCAGGTGACAATGTTAAGTTTGGGTTTCCCATGGCTTTCACAACAACAATGCTGTCATGGAGTGTTTTGGAGTTTGGCGGATTCATGGGCAGCGAACTTTCCAATGCAAAGACTGCCATACGCTGGGCCACAGATTATCTTCTCAAGGCCACTTCTCGCCCAGGCACCATATATGTTCAGGTACAACAAAATGATTTCACTCATGATGCTGTACTGTTATGCCATGGTATTTCGGAATTCAGTTGCCTAGTTTTAAGCTAATCTAAATTGACTCATCTTTCACCAGTAGTAGTGGTTTACACTAACTCATTTCTGTAAGGACATAAGCCATCGTTTTCACAAAACTGACTGAGATAAATGGTCCTTTTAATACTCACTGAATCTCAATGATGCTCACAGGGATGAACCGCTGGTACTTCTCAGAAGGTCAGGTCACCCATCCAAATACTTATTGTTGTTCATGTGGGTTTTCTGAAAATGATGCAGGTAGGGGACCCTAACAATGATCACAAATGCTGGGAAAGGCCAGAAGACATGGACACTGTCAGAAGTGTGTACAAAATAGACAGCCAAAACCCAGGCTCAGACGTTGCTGCTGAAACGGCTGCAGCACTTGCAGCTGCGTCCCTTATATTTCGCAAGTCAGACCCTTCATATTCAAAAAGGCTTGTTCATGCTGCAATGATGGTAATTCTTGTGACACCATAAATATGTCAAAAGCTTAGAATCTTATTATCTGGTTCTTCGTGTATAGCTTCCATGGTCTGAATCCTTTGTTGAACTCATTTTCTATCAGGTATTTGATTTTGCTGATAAGCACAGAGGGCCTTATAGTAACTCTCTTAAGTCTGAAGTCTGTCCATTCTATTGCTCTTATTCCGGGTACCAGGTAAAGAAATCAGAATATGAAATATTTTGAGATTCTATAATATATTGAAATATCGCAGCTGACTTAACGTTTTGGGGTGCTGTGATCAGGATGAGTTGCTATGGGGAGCTGCATGGCTGCACAAGGCAACAAGAAATCACAAATATTTGAGCTACATTCAAGCAAACGGCCAGAGCTTGGGAGCTGATGAATCAGACAATACATTTGGGTGGGACAATAAACATGTTGGAGCTCGAGTACTTTTATCGAAGGTATAACAACAGTCTCAGTTCTTTGAATGCGGCTAGAAAATGCGTTTATAGACATCTGGAATCACTGCAAGTGGGTTTGTATTGTTTGTGCAGGAATTCTTGATAGGAAAAGTGAAATCTCTTCAAGACTACAAAGGGCATGCTGACAACTACATCTGCTCTCTTCTGCCTGGAACATCATTTTCTGGATTCAAATACACGCCAGGTAGTTGAAATGCCCCTAGTTTACTGAATGCACAGTTTTGATGGGATTGGAACTGACTTGTATTTGACCAGGAGGACTTCTGTACACATTGCCCGATGCCAATCTGCAGTATGTTACATCTGCGTCCTTCATACTTTTGACCTATGCTAAATACCTCAGTTCCTCCAAACATGTAGTCTCTTGTGGCCAAATGACAGTGACTCCTCGCAGGCTTAGAGCAATTGCAAAACGCCAGGTATATATAACAATTTTAGGGGTCAAAATTGTGGTACAGTACCTTCAATAGTTTTTTATTCCAAACATTGTGACCCTGCTTTTATACTTTAGCCCTCAAGAACATTTTTGTTATTTAAATATTGTATTTTGTGACAGGTGAACTATATACTGGGGTCCAATCCTCTGAGGATGTCATATATGGTTGGATATGGTTCCAAGTACCCACAGCGTATTCACCACAGAGGCTCATCTCTGCCTTCAGTGGCGCAACACCCACAGTCCATTGGATGCAGTGCAGGGTTCCAGTCCTTATATAGCAATGCACCCAATCCAAACCTTTTGGTTGGAGCAGTCGTGGGAGGCCCAGATGCAAATGATCGCTTTCCTGATGACAGAAATGATTACGAGCAGTCTGAGCCTTCAACTTACATCAATGCACCGTTAGTTGGCTCCCTTGCTTATTTGGCCCACTCTACTCGCTCTTAAGACTTTAACAGACCATGTTGTACAGCTAGTTTCTCTATAATTATAACTGTGAGTGAGGTTGCAGTCAAGTAACCATATATGTGTGTTTTGTGTTTCAGTCGGTGATGGCCCAAATGGAAACCTTACCTAATCCTCCATGATGATGCTGTGTTTTTCTGTTGAATTTTGAGGAGCAGACGGTGGTCTGTTTTAACATTGCAGTCATTGTTATTGGCTCTTTGAAATGATTGCTCATGTTACATGGGATTGTCAAAATTCCGTTGGTAAAATAACTTTCCGTCCGCCGCGCTAGGGACATAGTTGAGAATATTTTAGATGGTGTTTGGTTCAGCTGAGTCCACCGTTAGGAGGATGACGTGGCCTTTTGATTTGCTTTTTGTCCCGAACCAGAAAAAATTACCCCTTTCCCGGCCGTGAAAATATGAGCCAATCACATGTTTTTAAGTAGTTGTTTGCCGGAAGGTACCGACCTTTTACGAACTCTTTTCACTCAAATGCGCAGAGTGACAAATTAACCTTGCACAATCAACAAAAATTAACAATTACACTAAAACCAGATCTAACATATGGTCCTTTAAAATTGACTGAAAATGAGTACAAACAAAACAAATAAATGATAAAAGTAAACAAGAAAAATGGAAAGACACAAGCAAAGCAAAGAAGGTGAGAATTCGATATTTTTATCAAAAGAGGGTTTAGAAGAATGTTCATGTAGTTGTATTGGATTTTTTAATAGTGTACATGTTCTAATTGTCGAATAAAGTTTTTGCTAACATGTGTTTTATTAACAGATCATATTTATATGTACAAATATTAAAATGCATCAGACGCTGAATATGTAGTATTTAATACTTGGTTCAACATTTATTTTATAAAAATAAAAGTAAGTAACCAATCACATTTTGACAAGTAAGACTCAAGTATTGTTACTCTAATAATGCACAACTATTTGTACTCTAAAGGTTAAGTCATAGGGGTTTAAAAAATGTGTTTTAAGACTTCTTGTGATAAAATCGGTTATATCATAGATATGTAATGTGTTAGACCTTGAAACCTTAGTTATAAGTGGTTAAGACGACATATTAAAAATGGGTAAATTTTTTGAAGTCTAATGTGATGTTATGGTACCTTAATTTGCTATCCAAAGTTGTGTCAAATTCATTGGGATAAATAGGGTGTTGAATTTGTCCCACTATTGGCATTGAATTTGCACCCTACCATTGAATGTGTCTTATGTTCTAGTTTTTATTTTTTATTTTTTGCGTAGGGGCATTGTCAAGATTGACTAGAGTTTTGCAATTACTATGCAAAATTGATGAACATCATGCATAGTTTTATCTTCTCTTTTATTCGACCTAACTCTCAAAAGTAAAAATAAAACAAGTGTGCAAGTTTAGTTGATTCGAATTACCTTTTGAGGAGTTGTAGTTATATATCGCATGCTTGGATTCAAAGTCATTGTAATTCTCTTTTGCATGTGAGTGAAATGTAATTAATAAAAAGACTTTACCTTTTCTTTATAAGAAATCCAATACAACTACATGAACATTCACCCAAACCCTCTTTTGGTACAAGTCACAAGGCTTGACAATGATGAAGAATCAATGTTGGCTCAATGTGTAGGTTTTTTTGTAATAAATCTAACCTAGGAGAATTTGTTGTTCACCCACCACTTCGTAAATGATTATAGATGACTTTGTATATATAGGGCTCTCTAGGACAAGATGTGTAAAGGCCAACCATGGAATATTTCGATAAGCAAAAGTCAAGGCATAATAAATTAGGCCAAGGTAGAAAGACCCACAAAAAGGCAAGGTCTAAAATGTAGAAGTTGATAACAGATAAATTTGAAACTAGGCTAGATAAAGTCTAATGAATCAAGGTCAGGTGAAGTATAATGTGGGCTGAAATGTATTTGAAAATAGTATCCATAAATCCATGAGTGGACAAAATCTGAAAGGCATTGAATTTGCCCACTATTGTCACTGAATCTACACCCTGCCATCAAATGTGTCTTATGTTCTAGCTTTTATTTTATTTATTTTGGGTAGGGGCATTGTTAGAGATTGACTAGAGTTTTGCAATTATTGTGCAAAATTGATGCACATCATGCATAGTTGTATCTTCTCTTTCACTCCTTGACCCAACCCTCAAAAGTAGCAATAAAACAAGTGTGTAAAACTTTAGTTGATTCAAATTACCTTTTGAGGAGTTGTAGTTATATATCACATGCTTAGATTCAAAGTCATTGTAATTCTCTTCTACATGTGAGTGATGTAATTAATAGAAAGGCTTTCCCTTCTCTTCATAGGAAATCCTATGCAAGTACATGAACATTCACCTAAACCCTCTTTTAGTACAAGTCACAAGGCTTGACAATGATGAAGAATCAATGTTGGCTCAATGTGTAGGTTTTTTTAATATTTTTTGTAATAGATCTAACCTAGGAGAATTTATTTTTCACTCATGCCCTAGTGAATGATTATGGATAACCTTGGATATATAGGCTCTTTAGGATAAAGATGCGTAAAGGCCAACCATGGAAGATTTTCTTAAGCAAAAGTCAAGGCATAATAAATTAAGCCAAGGTAGAAAGACCCACAAACAGGTAGGGTCTAAAATCAAGAAGTTGATAACGGATAAATTTGAAACTAGGCTAGATATAGTCTAATGAAACAAGGCCAGATAGAGTATAATATGAGCTGAAATGTATTTGAAAATAACCAAATATACAGGAGTGGACCAAATATGATAAAATGAGGATAAGACAGTGAAAAAGGGTATTGTATAAAAATTAGGGTTTTTACATTATGCCCTTACTTTGATGTGCATATGTGATGTGAATGCATGCAAATTCCAAAGTAAAAAAATAAATTGAAACATACACCTACACTTACCTAAGGAGTGATGGATGAAGGAACTAAATGCAAAACTCTACCCAAATATGATAATAACTCTTGGGAAAACTATATTTGCTCTTACAAACAAATGCAAGAATTTAAATGTCTTAGCAAATATAGAATATAAAATATAAATTATATTTGAACCGTGCTATCATATGGTAAGTGCAACTAAAAATAAAATCTTCTCATGTTTTTTTAATGTATGAGAAATTTCATAGTAAGTTTTGACAACTCAACTCCACTTCTTGATCAGGGAAGTGGATACTTATTGTTTGGCCAACCTTAACACTTCATTTCACTCAACTCCACTCAACTCACTCAATCCTAAAAATTCTAAATGTAGAATATGTAAATATTTACGTCCCACTTCTAAATGAGGGATTGTAAAAAAATTTCCTACATCACTTGTATCAAAAGAAAGAGTTATGTGCACCATGTGTCCTCAAGAAATATAGTTGAAGCAGTTAAAATCCTTGAAAAATAGTTAAAATGCAAACCTTAGGGGAGGATGAGAGAGATGAAGAAAAATAATGTACCCAAGTGTAAGCCTACACTTGGGTACATTATTTTTCTTCATCTCTCTCATCCTCGCATAAGGTTTGCATTTTAACTATTTTTCAAGGATTTAAACTGCTTCAACTATATTTCTTGAGACACATGGTGCACATAACTCTTTCTTTTGATACAAGTGATGTAGGAAAATGTTTTACAATCCCTCATTTAGAAGTGGGATATATATATATATATATATATATATATATATATATATATATATATATATATATATATATATATATATATAAGCCTACACTTGGGTACATTATTTTTCTTCATCTCTCTCATCCTCGCATAAGGTTTGCATTTTAACTATTTTTCAAGGATTTTAACTGCTTCAACTATATTCCTTGAGGACACATGGTGCACATAACTCTTTCTTTTGATACAAGTGATGTAGGAAAATGTTTTACAATCCCTCATTTCAGAAGTGGGACGTAAATATTTACATATTCTACATTTAGAATTTTTAGGATTGAGTGAGTTGAGTGGAGTTGAGTGAAATGAAGTGTTAAGGTTGGCCAAACAATAAGTATGCACTTCCCTGATCAAGAAGTGGAGTTGAGTTGTCAAAACTTACTATGAAATTTCTCATACATTAAAAAAACATGAGAATATTTTATTTTTAGTTGTAGTTACCACACACACACACACACACACACACACACACACACACACACACACACAGAGAGTATAATGTGCTCAATAGTAAATTAAGACGTAGATGTAGACACATAAATTTGGTACAAGCCTTGTTATTACAATGGTTTATATTAGTGAAATGGATGAGAATGCTTTGAATTTGTTGGATGCTAAATTGTAAAATATGGATGCTTCAAATGTTGAAAGGATTAATCAACATATTTAGCAAACTATTAAAGCACATTTTATTAAAAACCCTAATCTTGTTGATGAAATAATAAATGTGATTAAAAAAAGTAATGAATACAATTTATGTTTCTCATATAAGCACCCATAGGGGGTTTTATTATGTGCATTCATCTTCTATGCTTTATGGTGAGTGTTTGACTCCTACACCCATGAGAAATAGTGATCCTATGGATGTTATCAATGGTAAGTGATCCAAGGCCTAGGATGAGACCTAGTGGACAACCTACCTAATGTGGAGTAAAAATGTTATATGCGAAAGTAATTTAGTGAAAGATAAAAAAAATATGAAATACAAAGGTGAAAGAGAACAAGGAAAGAAGGAACAAAGTGACAACACATATAGAATTGTAATAATAATTTTGTATTATGCTAAGTTCTATATAATCTGATAGATCAGATGTTACTACCAAAAGGCTCCCTAAATCTAGTACTCTATGGTTTAATTCAATGTATTGTTTACCTACAAAGAATGGAAGTGTAAATTATTATACAATGTGAGAAGATAAACTGTCAGTTAAACCATTACAACTATTGGTAACAATCGCCTCATAACTGACAAGTGTAATGATATCACTAATCACCATTATTGATGAGTAGTTGACTACAGTACTAACACTGTAGGGGTTATGTGGTAATACAAAAGTTGATTTTTAAGGAATCGCATGGCACATTGGCATGTAACCTACTGACATAGTTGTTGACATAAACATGAGGCTAAACATGTAACTACAATAATACATGTGGTATGAATTAGTTAATCAGACCCTCCTTGATCAATTGCCTCGCCTTAAAGAGTAATATCCCCCATTGCATGCAATTACAGAAGATGTGAGAACACATTGGTAACCTACAAATCTATAAACCATTTTCTTTGGGAAGACACTTGACCTATTTTGTTGATCTAGAAGAGAGGGATCTCTTGTCAACATGTCCATTTGACCTTAACATCAATGAGATGATTTGATTCTTCTAGAATACTAAAATATGGATTGATCTCTATCTATTGGAGAGTCTTTGAAGTATCTAAAGTATCCAAAAGGGTGGAAAGTAATGCCACAAGAGTTATGCATTAAAAACTAAATGCAACCCAAAATAAGTTAGAAGATTGAGCTTGAAATCATTATCTCCTACTTGCTTGGTAATGGTGTGGGGCCCATACCAAAGTGGATAGAGGTTATGGTATGGTCCTATCAATTTTTATTTTTATAGGTTTAGCCAGACTTTATCACCAACCTAAAAGGTGTGTGGTGTCTAATGCTTATCATGGTGTTGCTTGTAATTTTAATTTGCCTATTGTAGAATGGTTTGCACCTATTGTTGAAGATGTTGAATGTGCTCAATAAATTGAATAAAATTTTAAAGTTCATTTTGAGATGGAGTTGTTACTATTTATGATAAAATATGATAAGCTATGTTGATGGGTGCAAAAGGCTAAAATCACAAACAAACTTGAAACATGATATGTGCAATATATATGTGTAGAGATCTATTGTAGTTATGTTAAATGAAAGGAAGTCTTTCATCCTAAGTGCTTTTATTATTCAAATTTTACACTCTTAAAAAATGAACTATCATCCTTGTTGGGTGAATATTTTGTCGACCAGCTAACTGGTGAGCAAAATAGTTCCTATCACCACAACATAGGGAGATTGGTCGTCCAAGTGTGCAGTTTTACTACATCAACAGGGGACAAATCTCTCCTCTCATCAAGGGGAGGTTCCCTATTAAATATACGAAGGCTATATACTATATATATATAAGCAGAAAGTAAGACACAGGGGTGGGATAAACCATCCATCTCTCTTTTTTTAGAGATGATGCTAACAAATAGAGGAGAAATCCTGGGTGATTGGTGAAGGTACTTCTCTTCTTTCAGAAGTAACATTCAGCCAAGACCTAGATCCCTTCCTGGATAGCAAAATTCCTAGTGAAGCGACAGAAGGCACTTTTCTTCTTTTAGAAGTGCTTGTTCTTGCAAACAATAGGAATCTTTCTAGTAGGATAAGTAACCGGGAGCCAAGGGCATAGTAACTAGCAGAGTGAGATGTAGCATAAAGTCTCCACCTCGACTGCCCAAGAGTGAGATACGAAGGAGAATAAGGGCACAAAGTCATGCCAAGGTCCTTTACATAGAAACAGAAATAAAACACACTAAAGGCAATTGTGGGGGCACAAAGTCTCTCCACAGTTGGCTTCAGGACACCTTTTTGATTACTTCCACTAGTTCTGCTTGCCAAATTAAATAAAAAAGAACACATTTATAAGACAGACATAAGAACAATCTCCTAAAATGATACAAGCTATGACAACACAAAGTCTACAAACAACTTGCTTTCTCATTCAGATAAAATGATATGAACAATAATCTGAGCTCAAAGTCTCAGTATTCACATTTCAATTTGGGCAGAGTTTTGCTTCTAGTAACGAGAATATCTCCCTTGTAACAAATGAGAGATTACAATATATAGCACTCCAAGAAAGACTTGGGCACTTATTTTCATGAAAAAGGCCCATGCTGAATTGAATGCCTTCAATGCGCCTTCAGTTCTATCTGGAGGGACCATGATGAGAATAGTGCATTGCCATAACTGTGGTGTGTCCATTCCTCTAATATGTCTCTTTCTTAGTATGGACTTTCTGGTCTTTTTCCTGATGTCTGTGCAGCTATCTAATTTGCCATTACTTCATGGAAGAAAAATAGGCTTGTGTCCTTGATTTGGTGTGCTCAAAAGTCTAGTTGATCCACTATTTCACCTACTAGAAATAACTCCTTTGAAGATATTTCTGGTCTTTTGGTCTCATTCCTCTCTCCCTTGTATCAATTTGAGTCTTTAGGCTCTCTTTTCAGCCATTCGCTTTAATTGAACTTGCCTTTGGAATCGCCCATGTTGCTTCTTTGTCCTTTCTAGCCCTTCTTGTCTAAGTCTTTGGGGGGTCCTTTCTACGTATTTGACAAGTGGCAAGTTCTGCTGTTATAAAACTCATTAGAAACTTATGGAAAATGGGATCCACGACACGTCTTGCCTGAGCAACTTCAAAAGGGGAACATAGATGCAAACACTTGTCATGTTCTGTTGAGTCATAATAGGACATGTGACGCATTCCGCTTAACTTATAGAAGCTTTAGAAACCTTTTGAGGGTCCTGCAGAAGATGACACATGGTGGCTTTTGCTCTGCTTTATAATAGACACATGGCGGCTTCCATAGCACTTTGTCTTTTTCCATCGGGCATTTTTCTGCTAGCTTTTCTCTTCAGTCGGTCTTTTCCTTTGCTTTCTTCAGGCTCTCTTTTTGGGTAAATTCCTTCAAACAAAATGTCTGAAGAATTTTTGCCTTAATCATTTTCCCATGGAAAACACTTTTGAAAGAATTCTAACGGCTCTTTACTTAATAATTTCTTTCAGACAAAAAGTTTGAAGGAAATGTTCCCTGTCGGCCTTTAAACAAATCCAAAGGAATTCTATCTTTTCGGTCAGTTGCTTTATTGGTTCAATCCCTTTACCGATCCTTGGTTGAACCATCTATTGAACCACCTGTTTGCTACTTTTTTCCTTGACTGAGGCCGCCTTTGAACCTTTGAACCCATGAACCATTGAACTTTGAACTCTTTCGGTTCAAGGTTCAATTGGTTCATTGGTTCATCCTTTGTCTGTCACTTGTTCTTTCTAAGCTCTTTGATCTTCATCATACTGGTTAAACCTTTGAACCTATGAACTTATTGAACCTTTTGGTTCAAGGTTCAATGGTTCATTCTTTTTATTTGGCTAAGTCCTTTTGATCTTTTTGAACCAAATGTGTTGAACCATTTGGTCGTTGAACCTGTTGAACCATTGAACCCATTGAACCTTTGAACCAAAGTGGTTCAATGGTTCAACGGTTCAATGGTTCAAGCCTTCACTTTGATAAGTGTTTTGAAGCTGTTGAACCTTGAAGCAATTGAACCTTTGCCGAAGCACTTAACTTTGCTGATGACATTGAACCTTTGAACCCATTGAACCCGTTGAACCAAAATGGTTCAAGGTTCAATGGTTCAATGGTTCAATGGTTCAATCCTTGCTTAGAAGCTTGTCGATGGACATTTTGGTTGAACCTTGTCATTGAACCAACCTTGAAATTGCCTAAGTGTTGAGAGCTTACTTCTTTCCTGTAGAGTCCATAGAAATCAACCTGTGAAGCCCATAGAACTTGGCCTACAGAGTCCATAGATTCAAGCCTGTAGAGTTCGTAGATTCAAGCCTATAGAGTCCATAGATTCAAGCCTGCAAAGTCCGTAGATTTTTGAGAAAGCTTTGAAAAATGAAGAATCTAAATGCTTAGAATAATTTTTGAAATGGGAAGAGAGGATTTTGGTCTGTAGGACCAAAATAGTTCAAATATTGTCCCAAAAATGAGTGATATTTTTGGGGGATAACAGCTAGCTCCAGTTGGGGAACTTCCTTCAGTTGAAAACTTGGAACAGCTGAGGGGAGTAGAAACCAGAATCTCTAGTGCCTTGAAGTGTGCCATTGGGCTATGGAGTCATGCTACCCAAAAAAGAAAGGTGCCAAAAATAAAAATGAAAAGCACAAAATAGAACTAAAGACTATACAAATATACATATGTACAGATGATCTTATTTGGTACTTCAAAAATTGAAGTACTTCAGATGTTTCCCCCTGAGAGGTAGTGAAAATGGTGCTCTATCCTAATAAACCAGCAAGAAGCCATTTTCTCCCCAGAATCGGTGATGGGTGAATGGAACTCTCCACCAGGAAACCAAACTTCTGTGTCCTCCCTTTGGTTTTCTCCTCTTGCCCCACAACAAGACTTGACTTTTAATCTGAAAACCATGAATCTTTGCTCTCTTAGAAAAGAGTTCCTTTTCCTAATTTTAATGCGTAGCAACATGGTCCATTACCATAATTGGTTGCTCTTCTGTTTCATCCCAGCACATGATTTGATTATTCCTATTCAACACCTGCCAATGATTGGCACTATCAGGCATACTTGGTGTTGTTCCATCTGAACCAATTCCTATATCGTCACCTACAGGATTTTTGTCTACTAGAACATGAATGTCTTCAATAGATAGAAAATAATTACCCCTGCCTGAAGACTCAAATAGAATTTGAGCTTCAGGCCTTGATGTCTGAGTGTCAACGTATTTTGCCTCCTTCTCAGGAAGCAACCTTTTCATTACACCTTTCACAAGGATTCTTGCCTGAGACAAGTCCATGCTTAATTCCCCTCCAACATCCTTGTATAAGTTTCACCCAAGAAGGATGCCATATGATGCTGGGACGTCAGCCACTAAGATAGTCATCTTGATTCGCTTGTCTAGAAAGGTAGCAAATACAAATTGGGCATCTTTAATTTGCCCCAGTAGTGGCACTTGTTTGTTCTCCATGGAGAAACATCTCCCAAATGTCTTGGTCAGTGTGAGACCCAAAGATTCTACCACTTTAGCAGGCATGACATTGTCTGAAGCCCCAGAATCAATGATGCAATTGTTGAGCTGGTGACCATTTATCAACATGGAAACATAGAAAGGCTCTATTTTCCAAGGGGCAGCAGGAGGAGTAATGACAAGATTGTTTGGGATGGACATGTTCCTCAGGGGATCATGAGTTACTTAACCTCTTGTCTTGTAGGGATGGTTTGGTTCTTGACACATTGAACCAACTTGTCCAATTGCTCAGGATTGGACTGCAGGAACTCAAATTTAGACATTTGAATTTTGGTTTTCTTTATGTGGTCGATTATGTCAAATGTCTAGAATGAGCCAGGAGTAGAGGATGGAAATTCATCCTTTTGGTTTTTGGAGGGGGAGGACTGGCCTAGAAATTTGAAGTTGAAGGTGCAAAAATGTTGGGAGTACTTACTTTTCTGGCAATCACCGGGTCCTTTGGTTGGAAAGGTAGAGAAGTTCCCTGCTTAGCAATTGAAATTACTGGTTGAGGTCACTCCTCTATCTTCTCTTTATCAGCTTGCTGGGCTGACTAATTTTTGGATCGAGTGAACACTGTGTATGATCCCTCATCTGCTTTACCTTCACTTTTGGGTTCATCTTGATAATTCAAGAAACCAATGTGGGAGTCGCCAGCTGACTCTTCTTGATCCTCCATGAAGAGATCAATGTCATTTTTTTTCTCAAACTTAGGTTGGAAAGAGAAATCATGCTCTATTTCCAGATATCCAACTATTGAGTTAGTTGGAGGTGCTTCAAGGGTAAGGTTCCTCTATGGGGGAGGAAGATGATTTGTTTGCCCTTGACTTCTAGCAGCATTGCCTTGATATGGCTGGTTCTGAAATGTCCTCCTTGGTATATCTCGATTAAGAGGAGCATACATACTCTGGGCCATTTGCCTTTTCAAGGATAGCAGTTCATTTTCCAGCTTTTGCACCATTTGATCAGTGGTGGATGAAGGTGGATAGTCAAAAGATGAAGAGGGTTTACCTCTGTTTCGGTCTCTCCTTATCTTTCCTAAAAAGATAAGGTCATCTTCTAGCTCAATAGCCAAGTCCTGAGCAGAAACAAGGTCTATGTGTCTAGCTCATCTCAACAAAAGACTCACTTCAGGCAGCTGTGAGTTGATGACGAAACACTTGAGATTTTGAGGTGTCGGCTAAGTGATCATGGGAAACTTATGCCTCAGTTTGTCGAACCTGAAAATGAATTCCCTCATATGGGGATCCTTCTTCATCTATGTGAGCTAGGCCAGCAAGGCATGTGCATCTTATACATGCTTGAACCTAGCTTCAAATTTAGCTTTGAGTGTATCCCAGTCGGTCACTAATCCAGCCTGCAAGTGGTAGAACTAGTCTACAACAGTGCCTTATAGTGTCTCCACAAAAAGCTTGACTGCTATGTCTTCAAATTCCACCCCTATCACACCACATGATATGCTGAAAGCTGCAATGTGTTCATCAAGGTGAACTATCCTATCACCAAAGAATTTGGGAAAGTTCTTTCTTGAGCTATGTAGAAGTTCATGTAGAGGTGGAGTCAAGTTGAGTGGGCCAAATGAGTTACCCCAGGGGCCTTGAGCCATGATTTGCTTATGTAAAAGTGGGATCACAAATTTGGGTGGAGAATGGGTAGGCAAAGCTCTGCTAGCAGTAGAAAAAGAAGCTCTACCTTGTGTTGGTGATCTAGTAGGGCTAGGAGGAAAACTCCTAGTTCATTGAAGGTGAGGCTGTTGAGAAAATAAATCAAAATTACTTTGCTGCACTAACTCAAAAGCAGGGTCAACAACACCTTGAGATTTCTAGCTTCTGGTATAACGTAGAGTTGCCAGATTACAGGACAAAAATGGAAAAGAGTAGGACCTGCTTTAGTTTGAAGCTTGAGACTTCAAACTGCGCACTCTTCCCAGCAGCTCTAGTTTTGTAGACTAGATAATATAACAGAGATGGAGGAAGATGGTAAGGCTATAATGATAATGGGTAAGACATGGAACATAGTCGCCATAATATGTAATGGATAAGGGTATAATGATAATGGGTAAAACATAGAACAGAGTCGCTAGAGTCTATATAATGGATAAGGGAAGGAACTGCTTCAATTTAAAACTTGAGGATTCAAACTTCACGTTCATCCCCAGCAGAGTCACCAAAAACTATCGGGTGAATATTTTATCGACCAACTAACTGGTGAGAAAAATAGTTCCTATCACCATAACATAGGGAGATTGGTCATCTAGGTGTGCAATTTTACTACATCAACAGGGGACAAATCTCTCCTCTCATCAAGGGGAGGTTCCCTATTAAATATACGGAGGCTATATACTATATATATAAGCATAAAGTAAGACATAGGGGTGGGATAAACCATCCATCTCTCTTTTTTCAGAGATGATGCTAACAAACAGAGGATAAATCTTGGGTGATTGGTGAAGGTACTTCTGTTCTTTCAGAAGTAACATTTAGCCAAGAGCTAGATCCCTTCTTGGATAGCAAAAATCTTGGTGAAGCAACAGAAGGCACTTCTCTTCTTTCAGAAGTGCTTGTTCTTGCAAACAATAGGAATCTTTCTGGTAGGATAAGTAACTGGGTGCCAAGGGCATAGTAACCAGTAGCCTGAGATGTAGCACAAAGTCTCCACCTTGACTTCCCAAGAGTGAGATACGAAGGATAATGAGGGCACAAAGTCGTCCCAAGGTCCTTTACATAGAAACATAAAGAAAACACACTAAAGGCAATTGTGGGGGCACAAAGTCTCTCCACAGTTGGCTTCAGGACAGCTTCCTGATTACTTCCACTAGTTCTACTTACCAAATTAAATAAACAAGAACACATTCAGAAGATAAACATAAGAACAATCTCCTAAAATGATACAAGCTATGACAACACAAAGTTTGCAAACAACTTGCTTTCTCATTCAGATAAAATGATATGAACAACAATTTGAGCTCAAAGTCTCAGTATTCACCTTTCAATTTAGGCAGAGTTTTGCTTCTGGTAATGGGAAGATATCCCTTGTAACAAATGAGAGATTATAATATATAGCTCTCCAAGAAAGACTTGGGTGCTTATTTTCATGAAAAAGGCCCATGCTGAATTGAATGCCTTCAATACGCCTTCAGTTCTATCTAGAGGGACCATGATGGGAATAGTGCATTGCCATAACTATGGCATGTCCATTCCTCTAATATGTCCCTTTCTTAGTATGGACTATCTGGTCCTTTTCTTGATGTTTGCGCACTTGTCTAATTTTCCATTACTTCATGGAAGAAAAATAGGCTTGCGTCCTTGATTTGGTGCACTCAGAAGTCTAGTTGATCCACTATTTCACCTACTAAAAATAACTCCTTTGAAGATATTTTTGGTCTTTTGGTTTCATTCCTCTCTCCCCTATATCAATTTGAGTCTTCAGGCTCTCTTTTTAGCTAGTCACTTTAATTGAACTTGCCTTTGGAATCATCCATGTTGCTTCTTTGTCCTTTCTAGCCCTTCTTGTCTAAGTCTTTAGGGGGTCCTTTCTACATCTTTGACAAGTGGCAAGTTCTACTATTATGAAACTCATTATAAACTTACAAAAAATGGAATCCATGACATGTCTTGCCTGAGCAACTTCAAAAGGGGAACATGGATGCAAACACTTGTCACATTTTGCTAAGTCATAACAGGACACGTGACGCATTCCGCTTAACTTATAGAAGCTTTAGAAGCCTTTTGAGGGTCTTTCAGAAGATGACACGTGGTGACTTCTACTCTGCTTTATAATGGACATGTGGTGGCTTTTGCAACACTTTGTCTTTTTCCATCGTGCTTTTTTTCTGTGGGCTTTTCTCTTCAGTCGGGCTTTTCCTTTGCTTTCTTTAGGCTCTCTTTTCGGGTGAATTCCTTTGGACAAAATGTCTTAAGGATTTTTTCCTTAGTCATTTTCCCACGAAAAACACTTCTAAAATAATACTAATGGCTCTTTTACTTAATGATTTCCTTCAGACAAAAAGTCTGAATGAAATGTTCCCTGTCGGCCTTTGAACAAATCTGAAGGAATTCTATCTTTTCAGTCAGTCACTTTATTGGTTCAATCGCTTTACCGCTCCTTGGTTGAACCATCCATTGAACCACCTATTTGCTGCTTCTTTCCTTGACTGAGGCTACCTTTGAACCTTTGAACCCATGAACCATTGAACTTTAAACTCTTTCGGTTCAAGGTTCAATCGGTTCATTGGTTCATCCTTTGTCTGTCACTTGTTCTTTCTAAGCTCTTTGATCTTCATCGTACTAGTTGAACCTTTGAACCTATGAACTCGTTGAACCTTTTGGTTCAAGGTTCAATGGTTCAATCAGTTCATTCTTTTTATTTGGCTAAGTCCTTTTGATCTTTTTGAACTAAATGCATTGAACCATTTGGTCGTTGAACCTATTGAACCATTGAACCCATTGAACCTTTGAATCAAAGTGGTTCAATGGTTTAACGGTTCAATGGTTCAAGCCTTCTCTTTGATAAGTGTTTTGAAGCTATTGAACCTTGAAGCGGTTAAACTTGTTGAACCTTTGCTGAAGCGCTTAACTTTGCTGATGACGTTGAACCTTTGAACCCATTGAACCAAAATGGTTCAAGGTTCAATGGTTCAATGGTTCAATCCTTGCTTAGAAGCTTGCCGATGGACATTTTGGTTAAACTTTGTCATTGAACCAACCTTGAAATCACCTAAGTGTTGAGAGCTTGCTTCTTTCCTACAGAGTCCATAGAAATCAACCTATAAAGCCCGTAGAACTTGGCCTGTAGAGTCCGTAGATTCAAGCCTGCAGAGTCCGTAGATTTTTGAGAAAGCTTTGAAAAATGAAGAACCTGAATGATTAGAACAATTTTTGAAATGGGAAGAGAGTATTTTGGTCTGTAGAACCAAAATAGTTCAAATGTTGTCCCAAAAATGAGTGATATTTTTGGGGGACAACAATCCTATTGACCACTTTTGTCTATCCATCAGTTTGAGGATGAAAGTAGTGAACTTGTTCAACTTTTTGTCTAACATAGACCAAAGTGCTTTCTAGAAATGACTCAAAAATCTTGTTTCCCTATTAGTAAAGATAGTTTTTGGGATTCAAAAGTGGATCCAAACATATTATAAATACAATTGAGTTGTTTCTAGAGATGATATAGTTTTTTTACAAGGTATGAGAATTGCCATATTTGAGAATCTATCAATTACTACATTTACACAATCTTTACCATGCTTGGTAGTAAGGTATCCTGAGATGAAATCTATGGAAATGGATGACCATGGTCTTTTTTAATTTGACATAGGTGTGTACATAATTTGATTCTTATTGATCAACTTGGATATGGCACATGCGATACATGATTTGATGTATTTGGAGACATTAAGCCTAAGATGTGGCTATTAAAAATACTTAAGCAACACTGCAAGAGTATCTTCAATCCTAAAAATTCCCAAAACCTTGATGAAATGAGCCTACCATATTATTTTATTCCTCTCTACCTCATGTGGAACACATAAGTTCCCAAGATGATATAAATGTCCAACTTTCAAGTGGAAATTTGGAACTAAATTACCATAAAGTAAATTTTGATAGATATCTGCAAAATCCATGTCAAATGGATATAATTTTAACCATGTGTTGAATTTATGTCCACATACATCAAGTATATAAATGAGAGTTTAAAATGGAGGGTAGCTCAAACAATTTCTATCAGATTGGCACTTCTCTTGTGCTTGATGTTTATATGGAAGTACTAAAGATAAGAAGACCATTTTTTATTTTGCTCTTGTTATAATTTGTTTAGCATTTGCAAGAACTGAAGCAAATTTTGATTTGTGTGTATCACAGGCTCATTTCCGAAGATATAATGTTTCCAATGTTTCCATGCTTGAAAAATAACATAAATCTCATGATAATATATTATTAGGCAGTTCCTTACATGTGCAATGGTAGTTTCACTATGGTAAGCAATTAGGTTACCATTTTAAGTGAGTAATGTTCTAAGTGTAGAGCCAAAGGCATCTATCTCAAGCTCAAGTGGTTTTTGCAAGTTTGGCAAATCAAGTACTAGTGTAAAACATATTCCATGTTTTAATTCCTTGAATGATTTCTATTATGTGGTAGTTCAGTTGAACTTTATTTTAGTGCCACCTTGCATAAATTGGTTTAGAGGACAAGCCACAGGAGAGAAACCAAGTAAAAATCTCCTATATAAATTTTATAATCCTAGAAAGCTGTGAAGCTCTATGAGATTATTTAGTTGTGGCCAATCTTGAATGACTTGAATATTTGTCGATTCCACATGCACTCCTTGTGCATTCATGTTGTATCCCAAATAATAAATATGTGGCATGAAGAATGAACATTTTTCCATTTTTGCATAAAGCTTATGTTTTCACAAAGTGTCAATCACTTACTCTATATGGTGCAAATGTTCATCTCATGTTTTATTGAAGATCAGGGTGTATTCAAGGTAGACTATGATGAACAAAGTAGTGAATGTTCTTATAATTTAATTTATCATTTACATGAGTGTGGATAAGAAATTGGTGAAATTGAAGGGCATGCTTAATCATTTGAACAAACCTTATTTGGAATTGAAGGGCATCTTTCACACATCTATAGGATCAATAGGAATCTGATGATACCCAGACTTGAGGTTGATCTTAGTAAAATATTTATCACTATGGAGTTGGTCTAAAAGATCCTCAATCCTTGGAAAAGGATATTAGTTTTTCACTATGGTTCTTGTTGAGTGTTATATAATCAATGCAAAGCCTATATATACCATAATTATTTGGCATAAGAATAGCTGGGTTATCACAAGGTAATAAGATGGGCCTAATATGTACTTTGTCCATGAATTCATGGGCTGACCACTTGATTTAATCATTCTCCATAAATGATATGCAATGTGAAGAAGCATTAGGAAGAGGTAGTCTAAAGATCAGATCAATAGTATGGTTTATTGCACATTGTGTATGCACTTCCTTTGGTATCTAGAACACATCCTTGTATTATTCCAACTTGAGTTTCAATGTTGATTTTTGTGTTGATGATATAATAACTATGAGAAATGTTGGTAACACAAGGACTTTGTTATGTTTAGATCTTACCATTAAAAACATAAACTTATTGCTAGATATGACTAGCTTCTTACACTGCTTGACACTAATGAGTGATATCTTTGGAACTAATTTTGGTATGTGGTATCTCATATCACCAAAATTTATGATGACATTTATAGGATTTTATTCATATGATGCATGTTGATGATAAAGATATGGTTATATTAATATAATATCACATACCTCTAATGAAATGAAATTGTAAAGGATTGTATCTTAAAAATGCTTGATGTAGTACACCACTTGACACTACTGACACATTTCTTAGATCTTGTATTGAACCATCCAATGGAGTATGATTTTGGGTGAGGTTTTAGTGGAAAATTCAATCTTTGAACTATAGGAGAAATTATGTTCTTCTAAATTTCATTGTCAATAATGAATTGTACTGGTTGGGCATTGATCCACATTTAAGAATGGAAAAATATTTTTGATTCCTCTATTTTCATAGGGGTAGTGGAGATGTTTTTGGTACCTACCATGGTACTAGGCTCATAATCCATGTTTTTTTTGCCTTTCTATGATGCCATGGTGATAGTGTGTTACCTCAAGTTATACAAGTAGAGTTTTCCCTAGCATAACATTATTTTTTAGAATGACTATTGGAGTTGTGAACTAAATGCCACTTCTAGTCTTGGACAATTTAACTGGATCATTTGATAGTTATTGTTTCTTCTTTAAAGGGTTTATATAGTTATTCCCTAATTTGGAATTATGATTAGAAGATTTTTATTGTTTCTTGGTTTGAGGCTTTGATTCTTTTGTATTAGTCTTGGCCTTGGCCTTTGATTCAAACTTGTAAGCATATTTTTAGGCTTCCCCAATGGATTAAATAGTAAAAAAATATAAATATGATTAGATATGAGGTCCCAAGCCTGACCTATACTTCAGAACAATATTTTTCTCCAAATCCTAAATCTCAAGTTTGGACACTAGGATAGGAAAAGTATCTATGTATTTTTGCACAGACTACTCTTTACCTGGGTAAAACTAAGAGAAATTAGTGTATTGATAATCATATTTTACAATAGGATAATAGGTTGCTTTGAGTTATTACAAACCATTCTATGTGTTTACAAATGTGTCTAAACTAAGATCTTATTCATGTGTAGTGTAATAATTTTCCACCATTTCTTAACTGTTAAAGGGACTTTTAGAAGAGAAAATGTGATTTTCTCCTGGTTAGAGAAGTGGTTAACCATGTAGTATAAATAGATGAGGTTAAACTAGTTATCTAATGCATCTACATCTATTTTACCTTCAAACATAATAATGTCTAGATTGACTTATACTTTATATGGTGTTTGTGCAAATGGCCGATGAGAATGAGAGGTTGTTATAGAAGTTTTTTTCTTGAGAAAGAGTGAAAAGTGATCAATGATACTTGCTCATATATGTGCATGATGTTATTATAAGTATTCTCTTTGTCTCCATAATGCATCCTCTATCATTTTCTAGAAAATCTATGGAGTTAGCATCGTTACATATTTATCTCCTATTTGAGGACATGAAGGAAGGTATGATGAGGGTTTATGAGTCTTGATTCATAACTTATTGTAATTAAAAATCATGTGTGTGGGTATATAAATAATTATGGAACTTCATAAACATCATGATACCATTCAAGAATGATATGAATTATGTATGCTCTGATGCCACTAATTTAGGGTCTAGGATAAGACTCAGTGGACAACTTACTTAATTTGGATTAAATAGGTTATATGCGGAAGTGATCTATTGAATGATAGAGAATATGAAATGTAAAGGTGAAAGAGAAAAAGGAAATAAATAAAAATTCAATAAAAAAATATAGAAACGTATTAACATGGATAGGTTACTCAAATTGTTGAAAATTGCTCTTATTAACCCAATTTTTATATGAATTCATAACTACACATTTATTCTAAATCATTTTCAAATAAAACCCTCTTAATCAACTTCCCATGAATTTTAATTTGGATGAATAACGATACATTCTACTCAATAATGTGTTATAGGAGTATATCCTCTTTATCAAAATAAATAGTACTATCAATATATTTTAAGGTGTTCATAGTAGAATCAAATAAAGATGGTTGTGTGTCCATAGGAATAGTAGTATATCTCAACATAGCATATAAAATATTTTTATAAGTAGGTGCACTTTGGAATAAATCTAGAATAGAAATCTTGGTGGATGTGTTATAAAATTTCTCAATGAGAGCATACCCTTTAGGTTGGGAATCCTATCATGGATTTTGGATAGGGGTGGAGAAATATTAAAAATAGGTATTTGAGGTTGGGAAGATAATGGATGTTGTATGAAATCATAAATACATCAGATCTATAAATCAATCCTAGCTTGGAGAAGATATATCCTACTTACACTTTCGAGTAGGGATACATTAGATAATTATGAACACAACCAATATGTGGATCTACTAGACCCAATTAGAGGATCTGTTACTACAATAAGATCACTAGGGAGGATTCCAAATCCTCTAATAAAGTAAAACTATGCCATAACTCTAACTAAGTCCTATTTTTTCATATTCACTATACTAATAATAAGTAAAGTAAAGAAATCTAATCTAGTCCTCACAAAAGCTTATAACACAATATGGGGGTTAGTAAACAAAAGAAAGTAAATATGCATAAGATAATCCTAACTAAGCTATGTATATGTAAGACCGTAATTTATGGAAAAGAAGAGTAATATTATTCAAAAGCCATTACTTATGCTACTTCTATCTACTAAAGAGAGGAGCAATGTTAGAAATACTTATTTGAAAGATGAACCCATCGAGACTCAATCTCTCCCTTGGATAAAGGTGATTTGCAAGAGTTTTTTGTGGTTTATAAGGATCACTAAGAAAGGCCAAAGCATCCAATACTTCTCCACAAGACTAGGTTCTCTAAGTAGAAACCCTAATCTAAGACTCCTTAAGTAGAATGGTGGAAGAATAGATTGTAAATTAGTGAAAATGAATACTAAATCTTGATGTATCTATAATAATGATAAAATGGATGTGTTTATATAGGTGGATTTAACCTTAAACCAATCTAAAATTTTTGGTTGATAGGGTTGACCCAGTTGACGTAGTATCGTTATTGACAAAAACTCACTAGGTCACATGCTAGGTTGGTCAAGAGCCAACCTAGACCCTAAATGAGTTTCACTAATAAGAGTACAAGGTCAACCTAGTTGACCTAGTTATGTAAACTATCAAAAGGGGTTTTAGGTTAGGAAAAGTGGTACAAAAGGTGGTAAAAGATTGGAGGAGTGTGAAAAAGAGGAGTAATAGCTTATATAATGGTTTTTAGGAGCTGGTTGGATTGGTAATAAGTGGAAATAAAAGAAAATAATCCTATAAATCGCCAATGGTCTACCCATCCATTTCTCGATGCACCCCTTAGGGCATGCACTTAGAGAGATTGAGACTTGATGGGTTCCTACAAGATAGAAAACAACAATATTTGATAAAGAATATTATGTGTATAAATATTCCCCACTCAAAGTTCATCATGTGTCACTCAGGTGAAATAGGGGATGGTGCTTCAAGAAATAATATAATAACACACAACATTGAGGCTAAAAAATTTACAGTATTTTAAAGCAAAAATAATTGAAATTAAAAGACTGAAAAGGAAATAACTGAAAAGTAAATGCAGTACATACCTTGAATTACATTGATCACTATATGGTTTTTTACTGTGTTTATAGTTTTTATTGTGCAGGTCATAGAGATTGATTTCAACAGACCCATAAATACAAAAATAAAGAGCAAAAACAAACACACACATGAAATCTAAGATATCTGGTGCTATGTGGATGAGACATACTTAAAAATTTGGCAAGTTGGGGTGACAAGTACTATGTTAGACCAAAAGACCAAGTCAAAATTTAGAGTAAATTAGGTAACTAAAAATCCAAGGCTACTAGAGACCGAGAAATTCAAATAATTAATCCTTAAGTAAGAAAAGAAAACTCACCAAATCAAACCAAGGATACATGTCAAAAAAAATGGTAATCAAACATCAATGTGAAAGTAGTAATAATCCTTAAACAAAGATGGACAAGAAAAAATGGTAAAATAACATTGATGAATAAGTAGTAACAATCCTTACTCAATCATCAATGGACAAAGGTGAATAAAAGGAAAAACAACATTGGTGAATGACTAGCAACAAGCCAACCTCACTCAATAATGAAAAAGGTACATTAAAGTAGAGATAGACTCAGGTGTCTGCAAAAAGGGTATTACAAAAATAATAAATGGTAAAGGAAAGCAAAATACATCTAAAAATATAGAGTCATGTTTTAAAGAAAGTAATCCATAGTTGCTCAAACATATTGTATTATTCTAAAGATAAATAGAACTAAAATAAAGTAGTGCTAGAATGTTTTAAAGATGTGAAAAAGAAGGAAGTAGAGAAGCGCGAAAAAAATTTAAAATCACAAATGTCTATAAGGGGGGAAATGAAATGGGTAGAGGGGAGAATGAAGGAAAAACCAAGGTAGAGAAACTCTTTATCAAAGTCAAGACACTCAAATTAGGTTTTTCAAAACAAGAAGACTTTCGACCTTAAGGAATCTGAAGAACTTCTCTTAGCCACACTAGTCTTAGGTCAACAAATGAAGTATGTAGGTTATCCCAAGAAGTATGTGTGCATGAAAATTAAAATAAACCTACCTTCCCACAATGTGTTCCCTATTCCTCAGGACCCCTTATAGAGCCTTTGGTCTACTACGAAGATTGGGTGCTTGTATGAGAAAGTAGGTAGTACCATAGAGTTCTTTGATTTCTCCTATTCCAATTTACTATCCTACCACACCCCAATGGACCTCAGATCTATTGTGAGGCTGACTATGGAGTTTGAAATTTGATTGAAGATATGATATGTACTCATAATCATGTCTTTTGGCATGATTTTAAATTTTGAGATTTGTATGTTGCCTTTTGTATATCATTGCCTTTTATTTCAAATCATTTGGATTTTAAATTTCTTGATGGATTTTTATATTCCTCCTCCATATGGATTTGGAAGACCAAACATGAGTACTAAAGATTAATTTCATTTGAATACTTGGGACTTAGTTTCTAAGAGAGATAACTCAAAGAGCATGGTGTCTAAGATTCTCGTAAAGTCAGGTGAAATAAAAGTGATATCTTGAATTCAACCTTGTTTTATCCAATGTAGAGTGAAAGGAAAGGGAATAAAAAGGAATGAAACATGAAATAATTTGAATTACTTAAAATCACAAAAATGTGACAAAGGGAGGAAAAAAGATACAATGACTATAAAGTGTGATTTCTTATCATAAGAATGAGGGAAATGTAGGAAAACATGCTAACATAGTTTGTTGTGAAAATTTCATCTATCAAAAGAAGCAAAAGTTAAAGCTGAGAAAAAATATAAAGAACTCATAACCATTGTAAAACACAATCTAGATAGGAATACAAAAATATGGTGGTTTTATGAGGAAGGCCAGGTCCTATCCATGGTCTTACACTATAACTCATAAAATAAAAACCCATGAAGGTGCCAAAAAAGATTGAAAAAATAAATGGGATAAGAACAAGATGGTATTTGTGAGGAAGGCCAAGTCCTATCCATGGTCTTACACTGAAACTCATAAATGAGAAACCTAAGGGGTGCCAAAAAGTGTGTAAAATGTATGAAAATAAACAGAAGGAAATCATGAGGAATATCGGGTCTTATCCATGATTTTACAATTTAACTCATGACAAAAAGGGAAACCAAAAGACCAAAAGGAAGGAATAAGGTTTGTGAGAAGAGAGATCTACTACAGAGGGTGAGACCTATGTAAGTAGCCTAATAAAAGTGTCTGATAGATATCATATAGAAATAATGAAAAAAATGGAATAGTTTAGGCAAAATACTTCTTGAGGAATTATGGATTGGTGGGATCTTTGAA
Source organism: Torreya grandis (assembly GCA_037957365.1). Classification (NCBI taxonomy): domain Eukaryota; kingdom Viridiplantae; phylum Streptophyta; class Pinopsida; order Cupressales; family Taxaceae; genus Torreya; species Torreya grandis. The sequence continues at coordinate 786,189 of JARHVA010003364.1, forward strand.
AATATGTCCTTCATTAGTTTTAAGGTGATAGGTACTTGGATCAAGAATATCTTTGAATAAATAGGGAATTCACCATTTTTGGGCACACTTACCTTCTTTGTCATGAGTTTAATCTAATTTAAAGACAAGATCAATAACATTAAATGTGTGATGTGAACTTTAACTTTTTTGTTTATGTATTGGTGATTATGTTTTAAAGCATAAAGATGATGTTCATGGAGGAGATCGAGAGCATGAAGGTGAGATTCATGTAATTATTCATTGGGTATAATACCATGAATAGATATAAAGAGAGAGGGAAGCTCAAATTCTAATGGAAATACTGACTAAGAACCATAGACTAGAGATAATGATGTTTCCCCAGTGGTAGTATGTATGCTAGTGCGATAGGTTCATAGAGTAGGATAGAGATGAAGGTGCCAATTCATGTGGGTTTCATGATTTGCCTTTTGGAGAATTTTATTAAGAGTTTTGTTGGTGGCCTTATCTTGACCATTACATTATGGAAGATAGGGTGTGGAGAATTTGTGATTGATTTGAAATTTAACATAGAGCTATTTGACATCTTTATTTTTGAAATTGGATGATAGGGTGTGGAGAATTTGTGATTGATTTGAAATTTAGCATAGAGCTGTTTGACATCTTTATTTTTGAATTACCACCATTGTCTGAAATGATAGTATGAGGGACACCAAAGTGGAAAATGATTTGATTAAGGATAAATTTAAACATTATGGTACCAATGAAATTAAGAGCTGGCATAGCCTTGATCCACTTGGTGAAGTATTTAGTGGCTATGATAATAAAGACATGCTCATCTTGAGATCGAGGTAGTTTGCTTATGAGATCTAATCCCCACATGAAGAATGGCCAGGGAGATTTGATCATTTGAAGTTAATCTAGAGGTGAATGAATGAAATCATCATGAATTTGGCAAGGAATACACTTTTTACCAAATTCAATAGCATCCTTTTCAAGAGTGGGTCAAAAATACCTCATATGTAGGCATTTATGGGTTGTAGTATGTCCACTACAATGGCCACTACAAATGCCCCCATGTACTTGTTAAATAAGATGAGGAACCTCATCTTTCATAACACAATGGAGAAAGGTACCTTTAACATTAAAATAATAAAGTATGCTATATTTAAATACATACTTAAAATATTATTTGTGAATGTGAGTCTTTTCATGGGAATCTAGGTTGGGAGGATAAGTTTGGTGTTCTATAAATTGAATGATGTTTTTATACCATAGGCTTTGTCAAATGGTGATAAAATCAATGTGGTAGATAAGTTGAATAGAGGATGGGTATTTTTTTATTTGGATAAGAAACATGGGAGTAGTAGGAACTTGATGTAGATGAAAAAGAGATGCTGAAGAAGCAAGGGAATCGACAATAGAATATTGATCTTGAGGGATAGGCTTGATAGTGAAGGAGAGAAAATATTTGGATAGATTAATTACAATGTGATGATAAGTTACGAGATTATCAATTTCACATTGGTAATCACTATTGACTTACTGACAAATGAGTTGGGAATCACCTAAAGCATGCACATATTAGATATCTAAATCAAGAGAAATTCTCATGCCTAAGATTAAAGCTTCGTATTCTATCATGTTGTTAGTGATGTCAAATGTTAAGATAAAATATAAAGGGATGGTTTTTCCAAGAGGACTTGTAAGAATATAACCTAACCCATCTCCTTAAAGGCATTTAACACCATCAAAGTGAAGGGTCCAAGTATCTTCATGTAAGTCAACATTAATTTCAAGAAGTTCTTCAATGACTAATTTTGGTTTAGTAGTATTGGGGAGGACAACATATTCATAAATATTATTTGCTTCAATATAAAAAATGAAGTTATGAGAGTAATCTTTAGGAGATATGGATTGATTGAGACCTTCAATATAAAGGTTATTGTCATTGAGAAGACTATATTGAAGGTGATTGGTAGCAGGCACAAGAGCTACAAAAAGTTGATCGGTAATGATTTACCCTTTGAAAACTTTTTGAGTAACAATTTAGAGATCAAATTCCATGAGAAGAACCATCCATTTGCCAATTCTATTTCCAAGAAGAAAGACTTTGGAGAAAAAGTGACAAAAGGGGTCAGAATGAATGATAACATAAGTGGTCTAATAAAGCATATAATGTTGAAGATTTTTAGTTACAAAATATATGGTGAGAAAATCATGTTCGGATTTGGTGTAACATTTATCATAATCAATTAGGCCTCGATTGATGTAGTAGATGTCATACTCTCTTCTAGTATTATCTTTTTGGGAAAACATTACCCCAATTGATATGGGTGTGAAAGAACTATATAAGATCAAAGGTCAATTGTTGGAAGGAGGACAAAGCATAGGTGGGTGAAGAAATGATTCTTTTATGTTATCAAAGGATTTTTGACAAGGATCCATCCATTCTAAAATATTACCTTTCTTAAGAAGAGAATTGATGGAGTGATACAATAAGACATTTTAGGGATGAATTATCTAATTTACCTAAGTTTATCAAGATAAGTGTAGATGTCCAAAATGGATCAAGGAATGGACATGTTGATGATAACACTAATCTTATCAGTGTCAACATTGATACCGTGGAGAGAGACTAAAAATCCTAACAGTTTACTAGATGTGAAATTGAAGACACATTTGTAAGGATCTAGTCTAACTTTGTATTTGAGAATACAATCGAAGATGATGGTAAGATAAAAAAGATGAGTTTTACAAATTTTATATTTATCAATGAGGTTATCCACATAGGTTTCTATAATTTTGTGGATAAGATAATGAAATATATGAGTCATCACCCATTGATAAGTGGCTCTAGAATTTTTGAGGCCAAAGGGCATTTCAACGTAGTAATAGGTGCCCCATTCTATGGTAAAAGTGGTCATATATTAGTCTTCAGGAGTAATGTGAATTTGGTTATAACACAAGAAGCCATCCATAAGAGATAACATTTCATAACTAGTAGTGGAATTGACAATGACATGATTTAAAGGTAGAGGGAAATTATCCTTAGACAAGAGAGATTAATATTATGGAAATAAATGTAGATGTGAATTATTGGGGTTGATTTCTTTGAATGGGAACTATGTTAGAAACCCATTTAGAATAGTCCACTGGTTTAATAAACTTAGCATCGATAAGTTTGATGATTTATTTCTGACATACGGTGGAAACTTCAGGGGGAAATTTCCATTATTTTTTATGCACATGTTTAACATTGGCATAAGTGATGATGTTGTGCACTACAATGCTAGGGTCAATACTAGGCATGTCCTCATAGGACCAAGTGAACATCTCACTATATTTATTGAAAAATAAACTAAAGTTATCATGTTTGGTAGGTGAGAGTTTGTGAAAGATGGTAATAGGTTGAGGGTATGATGGAGTACCATATTTAATGGAGTAGTTTCTTCGATAAGCATAACATTACCATCTTGGAAAAGGTATGGTGCATTGGGTAAAGAAGAAATTGGATTAACTTTAAGATCAATGATAACATTGAATTTGTTGAAATAAGAGGCTTTGTTTTTGAAATTCCCAAGTTTGTGATGTTATCGAGGAATTTGAGGTTCTTGGGCATGAAGTAATTCAAGAATATATTCATCATTAGGAAAAGTGAGAAGATGACCATAATACTCAACATTTACCTCGAGATCAAGAATTTGATTATGATGGTGATCATATTTAGAATGTATCTGATAGACAATGATAGCCTTGGCATATAATGCAATCTTAGGAGTAGGAGAAGTAGATGGATCAGATGGGATTGATGTATCATTAGTTTCTTTGATGGGGGAGGAATTAGATGTAGTGATGGGATTTGTAGGTGGTAGAGAAGATGTAATCATTTTTGGAGGTTTAGAAGGTAATATTTGTTCTACCATCCCAAGGAGTATCAAAAAGTGGAGAATTAACAGAAGGCACATGACCTTTGGGATCTAATTCATGATCCATGAAAATGGTATGAACATTTTAGTTGAAAGCATGTATCTGAGCTAAAGTTTTTTGATAATGTTGAACATCCAAGTCTCAAGATTGAGCTTGGGCCATTATGTAGTTATCATCATAAGTTGGAGAAAATGTACATGCTTGAGATTCAGGGGGAGTTTCAGAAGGTAAAATCCCTATATTACTAAATTGTGTGGATTCATCATTAGAGGGTCTTGAAATAATTTTTCCACTTCATAGTCATTACATTTGAAGGCATATCCTAGTAGAGAAGGCTCTTGACCATTACATGGAGGGGGAAAACAAGTGATATCATCAATGAAAATAATAGTGTGATTACAAGGTAATAAATAAGGAGGAAGCCACTCTAATATATAGGGAGGTAGCTTGGTAGTGTTGCAAGTCATTAGGTTCATCATCATTTGAATCAACAAGAGTGACTTATAATTTTGGATTGATGTTGATGAACTCAGGTAAGGGAACACTATTGATGGTAGGCATAGTAGGAATACAATTTTAAGATTTTGGATTAGGAAGTTGAGTACTCCAAGGGTTGGGATCAATTTCATGACTATACCACTTGTTGTTATGTAAGAATCTGATGTTACTATCGAAAGAGGTGATAATAATCATTTTATGAGTATAAGGGTGAACAAGGAGTATGTTATAAGACAAGGACAAATTAAAGACCATAATTTAGTTCAAATAGTCTTAGGTCCAATTATTAGGGGAATCCAAACACAACCAAGTGACTTTTGATTAGTTTTATCCAATCCATGATAGATAAGGTAGGTTTACTTGAGATGATCTTTATTATAACCAAGTTATTGGATAAGCCATAAAAATGTCACATTAATATCAGACCTTTCATCAACTAAAAATTCATGGATAAGGGTAGCATTAATGGATATTTTAATAAATAGTGGTAGATCATTGGCATGAAAAAGGATTTCATCATTAATCATGTCTTCTTCAAGAAATTCAATAGACGATTTGGAAAAAAGACGCATAGTTTCAATGGTATGCACATTGGTAGGTTGAGGCTCTATAAAAGGTGGTTCTTCATATATAGGATATAGATCTTCAATTTCTTGTAATTGTTGTATAAGGAACTTGCAATGATAAGGGGAAGTACAAACTAGATCCATAAGTGGAATTTTGCAAGGCATGGATTTAACTTATTTAAGAAAGTTCCACTGGGATTTAGAATAAGAGCCAATGAAAATTTTAGAAGGTAAGGTATATTTGGAAGGAATTTAATTTTTTGGGGGGTCAGAAGAAGGAGGTGGTTCCTCAGGGGCTTCCAAAGCTAGATTAGTGGTTGTAGTATCTTTGAGAAGTTATTCTAAAGATGGTTTTTTAGGTTTTGTGCAAGATCTTTGTGAGATGGATTGCAATGATAATTAACCTTAGCAGTGTTAACATATAGCAAATTTTTGTAATATTGGACATAGTTGGCATCAATAACACAAACGTCCTTAGTATTCTATTGATTATTAGTTGTGGATTTTTTTTTGGTTATTAGAAGAGGAAGCTTTTAAAGCTTATCACTTTTAATAAACAATGTTATACTCTTGATGACGAAGGTTGATCATGGCTTCATGATTGAAGGAATCACCAAGCATGTAGGAAAAAAAAATTTTAGTAATCCCTCTACAAGATTCATGGGAATGACTAATATCAGTGTCAAACCAACAAAATTGATTAGTGTCATACCATTTAGGTAGATTGTTAGGATAAGTAAAGGGTTTAGAGGGCAGTAAGAATTGTTTCTTTTGTTACACATTGAGTGGTATGTGAGAAAATGGGGGATTATTGGCTTTGGAAACTCTTGGTTTGGTTTGAGGAGTATTTCTAGTGATAACATCAATAGAAGTTTGAAAATATCCTTTAAGGAATTTAGGATTAGGTTCAAATTACTTCATGAGTAAGTTTTGACATTTAGATTGGTCAAGAGCTTCATTAAATGTTTGGGGAACAAAATTTTGATGCTTATATTAAAGCAAAGGAGTTAAAGCAGTTATAAAAAGTTTAAAAAAATTATCATCAGTCATGTTATGATTGGATTTATGGGCTAGAGATTTCCATCATTTGATAAAATCATGAGCTGATTTGGTGGGAGATTACTTAGCATTGATGAAATGGCTAACATAATTTTTGGTAAGATCATTATGTTGAAACTCTATAACTAAAGGATTGAATAAATCTTCAAGTTTCCAAATGAAATGTTGGGGAAGTTGGTTTTACCATTTCAATACATTGCTAATGAAGGTTTTAACTAGAAACTTGGTTATGGTAAAAGTATTATTTTGGATCCACTCTTTGTAAAGATTGCCAAAGGCTTTGAGAAAGGATGCAGGGTATTTAGTCCCATCATACTTGATGGTTGGAGATATATTACTAATATCAATGGAAATGATGAAAGGAACTAAAGGCTCATTTTGGATGTTTTGAAGCATTTTGTTATTCATTATAGGTTGAGGAATAACATTTCTTGAGGCATATCTAAGAGGTGGAGGAATAAAATTTGGGTTGGCTTAAGGATTGATAGCTAGAGGTTGATTAGCCATATTGATCAAATGATGTTGTAATTACATCATTTTAGAGGTGTTAAAATTTTGCATTACGTTCATTTATTACATGACTTGTGTAAGAAGTTGAGTCATATCAATTGGTGGATTGGTGTTTGTAGGAGAACTCCCTAAATTGGTATTCGGGGGAAGGTTATTGGATGGATCATTAGTGGGATTATTATATAGAATTGTGTCAATTGATCCTACATTATGTTAAAGAGTTTGAAGATGAGAATTGTCTTGATGGGTATAAAAAGGATCATATCTACCTACTTCATCTTGAGGTGTGATTTGAACCATATTACAAGCCACAGATGGAGGGGAAGAGGTGATCCATGATTGAGGGTTCTCTTAGGATGAAAATAGAGGGAAAAATGAACTTCCCATATAGTATCTAAATGGATTAAAGTTATCCAAGAAGATTCTAACTAGGGACTTCAAGGTGATTTGAGAAAAATGAATAGAATGTTAAGGAAGGAGAAATAGAGAACTGATTCAGATAGATAGAAAAAAAGTAAGAGTACAGAGTCAACAAGGTTGAACTAGTACTATAAACTGGGAAAAATAGAGTTTGATAAGGGTACAAAGTTAATTAGGTTGACCTAGTACTATAATCTGACTAGTAAAATAAATAAAGAGTCGATTGGGTTAACTTAGTAATGTAGGCAAGGAGGAAAAATAGTCTATAAGAGAATGTGTTGAATAGAATGATAGTGTAATAAAAACAAGAAAAAGTTTTGCAATGTACTTTAAAATCAATAAATGAAAAAAAACACATAATCAATTGGGTTAATGAGAATGATCCAATTGAGGCACATAACACAAAACCTTGCACCAATGTTAGCCAATGCAAGTTTTTAAAATACAACATATAATGAACAAAGAGAAAGAATTCAACTAAAAATCAAATGCTATCTAAGTGGGCATCCTGCATGTTATTAAATTATAAAATGTTATTTTAAATGTGATAGGGAAGTTGGCTAAAAGTAGGGAACTAAAAAGCAATCTATGGATAGTTTTAGGATGTTTAGGTTGAAAAGGATATGTGTTGGCAATGGTATTGGCTTGGTATTAAGGCCTACCCCATCACTTCAAAATCTTTTAGTGATAATGGTGTCAGGTGCTTTGACAATATATACCATTAACCACATGTTTATACTTAGCCAAAAAACCAAGTCGACTTCTCCCTTGGTGATGAAATCCAAGTAGGTGGGCCTTAGGTAGACAAATGTTTAAATATGTTTTGAAATTATGTGATTTGGTAGTATATGTAATAAAGATAAAAATAGTGAAACTAAATGGTATATTGAAAAACTATCTAATTAGACTATGTGATCTATTCTAAGAAGGAAAACAACTGAAAGTGAAAGTGTGAAGTAATTACTAGTGTATAGTTGTTAATTTCCAATTTGAAACACAATACAGAGTTTTGGTTTAGATGACAATGTATGCAAAAATTACAAAATAGAGTCGACAGTGTCACTACTATATAATAGAAGTAAAATTCCTTAAGAACTAAGTCAACTAGGTTGACCTAATATTTAGACATAAGATAGAATATAGAACTAGGTCGACCTAGTTTATTGTATGATTGCAATTTTTGAAGACTATAAATTTTTAAAAATAGAACTGTAAAGAAGAACTAAATTAAAAGAGAGAAAAAGAAAGGAACCTTGGTGGGTTGGAAGATGCTGAGGATTGTGAAATTTATGTTTGAAGTGCCTTGAATGTTACTTTCAAATTCTACCATGTCGACTGGGTTGACCTAGTTCTATAATTCCTTATTTATTGAAATCTATTAAGATGACTATATCGGCCTGGTTGATCTAGTATACTATGTTGACCTGTTCAACCTAGTCTACTATTTTGAAGTGAATAAGAGTACTATGTCAACTTGTTCGATCTAGTAACTTGTATCTAATGAAGACTTGCATAGAAAGATCAAAGTCATTTTTATGCGATTATGTGTTAAACTTACACATAAAAGTTAGAAACTATACCATCCCTATCGAATTAGTATCATAAATATAGAAAAATAATAAATAAAATAATACTTGTAAGGGATAGATTCATGTTGGGTTCACAGAATGTCTACAATCAAAAGTACATCAGATCTATAAATCAATCTTACCTTAGAGAAGATAGATCCTACTTACACTTTTGATATGGGATACATTAGATAATCAAGAATATGACCAATATGTGGATCCGTTAGACCCAATTAAGGGATCTCTTACTACAATAAGATCACTAGGGAGGGTTCCAAAGTCTCTGATCAAGTAAAACTATGCAATAACCATAACTAAGTCCTATGTTTTCATATTCACTATACTAATAAAAAGTAAATCAAAGAAATCTAATCTAGTGCTCACCAAATCTTGTGGCACAATATGGGGGTTATTAAACAAAGAAAATTAAATATGCATAAGAGAATCCTAATTAAGCTATGGATAGGAAAGAACCTAATACATGGAGAAGATGAGTAATATTACTTAAAAGAAATTACTTATGTTCTATCTACTAAAGAGAGGAGCAAAGTTAGAGATACTTACCTAGAAGATGAACCTATCAAGATTCAATCTCTCCCTTGGCCAAAGGTGCTTCATAAGAGGTTATTTTTGATTGTAAGGATCACTAAGAAAGGACAAAGCATCCAAGACTTCTCCACAAGACTAGATTCTCCAAGTAAACACCCTAAACAAGGACTCCTCAAGTAGAACAGTGGAAGAGCATATTATAAATAAGCAAAAATGAATAATAACTCTTGATGTCTCTCTAATAATGATGAAATGGATGTATTTATATAGGTGGATTTAACCCCAAACCCTTTAGAAAGTTTTGGTTGATAGGGTCAACCCAATTGACCTAGTATTATTATTATTGACAAAAACTCACTACGTCACAAGCTAGGTTAGCCAAGAGCTAACCTAGACCTTAAATGAGTTTCACCAATAAGAGTACAAGGTCGAATTAGTTGATATAGTGATGTAAACTATCAAAAGGGGTTTTAGGTTAGGAAAATAGGTAAAAAATATGGTAAAAGATTGGAGGAGTGTGAAAAAGAGGAGCAATAGCTTAGGGAATGGTTTTTAAGATCTGATTGGATTGGTAATAAGGGGCAATAAGGGAAAATAATCTTATGAAGCACCAATGGTCTACCCACTCCTTTATCGGTGCACCCTTTATGGCATGCAATCAGAGAGATTGAGACTTGATGGGTTCTTACAAGATAGAAAGCATCAATATTTGATAAAGTTTGAAAATATTATGTGTATATAGAGGTCATTTATGTCTAATTTGAAAATCATGAACTTTAGAGTCTAAAATAAGTTGTGTATGAATAATAGGTATATAAAAGGATCTAATAGGGTTAAGATGAGGGTAACTAAAATGAGTTACAAAGGGTATAACATAACCTCTTTGACATCTAGTGGTGATAGGAAGAAACTAAGATTGTATGACACAATAAGTAGTGGGAATAAAGGGTATGATCGCATGAGATGGCATATCATGACCTTTTCCATAAGAGGTAGAATTTCCTGTATAACCAAGACCCACTCTATATTTATTTTGAAAAGAGAAAAAAGGATAAAAAATTCCTTGAGAACACTTACCTGTTCCTTGTCCTAGAGTATAATTTTTTTATATTTTTAAGCCAAAGTCATGTTGTTGACAAGTTATTTAATATTTTACAAAAATAATTGGTATAACTAGATGAAAATTTGAGGTAAAACAAGCATTTAGATCAAGAGGAACTGGTGAATTATGATAAAGGGCTTCTTTAATTACTTTCTATGGAATCCATGAAAATACATAATGAATAACATGTTGAAAATTAAAATTAGATTCTACAATAAATTTCATGATTTTGTATAACAAATGATAATAACATATATATGTTACACCCATGATAAAATGCATAAAATGAAACAAGCAAAGTTACTAACTAAGAATATAATGTGAGCAAAAATCAAGGGGAAAAGGGTGATCTAGATAAGGGCCTTGAATTATTTTAAAGCTCTTAGATATAATTTATAATCCATTGGAAAGTGTCAGCCTAATATTTCAAGGCACTAACTATGGAGATAAAACTATACACAGCCCACTAAACCTAGTTTCAAGGGTAGGTTGAGAGTAACTTCCTAGGGCTAACTACTTACTATTATACTACATAATTAGTCAAATGATATAGCTTAATATAGTGTAAACAAGGGGATACTAGGAATTTTTGATATATTGGGAGGTAAGTTGAAATTAAATTCAATGTTTATATTGTATTATGGTTATGGGTATTGGGGTAAACCCCTCATGTTATGATGTTTGAAAATAGAACATTGTGTAACCCTTCATGATAATAGATAAGCAGTTTGAAAAATTTCGTTACAAAATTTCTAAAACAAGCCAAAATAAATGAAAAATGAAGTGAAAAAGAAAACAAGAATTATTTTTGTGTATAAGAGACAAAAAATTCAACTAGAGTCAAAATAAAGAGCATTTGTATCAATATTTATCTGAGGTGACAAGAAAAACCATTTTAGTGTCAAATTATCCAAGGTTAAAAAATATGAATCATTATGTTATAGATAATATCCAAGGTGTAGGATTATATTATTTTAATGTCAAGAATTTACAAAATTAAATTGAAACCCTAGGACAAAAATAACAAGCAAATTCTAAAAGTGGGTTTACCAAAATGTTTACCTTGTGAACAAGTATTACGTAGAGGGGAGGTTAGTATTGTGTTAGTAAAATAAAACAAATCAAAATAACACACTAAAATTCTAACACCTCTAGCCTAGACACTAGGGAGAGCATAGGTAAAAAACATACAAATGAGAGTGCAACTAGAACATAAAAGAAAACACTCTTTTACCTTCCTTAGAGATCTAAGTGTCTTGTTGAAATGGATTGCTTAGTTTGTGTATCAATAAGTCTTTGACAATGAATCTTTATTTGTTCCTTCTCCCCTTGGCACCTTGGCTTGGTTTCTTGGCTTATGAATTTAGCATGGTAACATTAATTGTAAGGTTTCTTTGCATCTATTTGAGCATTATAACATTACACCAAGATAGCTTTGAAGACATCTAGGCATAATAAATTTATACCAAAAGAGTTTTGAAGCCATTTAGGCATAATAAATTTACACTAAAAGATCTTAAAACATCAATAAGTATGGCCTTGTGTTTATAGACTCAAAAGTTAATTCTCACCTAAGGTGAATTAAGGTTGAGTTTAAACATGGAATGAGTTCAAACTAACCCTAGGTGAGTTGAGATTAACTTGAGTTGAGTTAAAATTTGTTATGTAATTATGATTTTCAATTACTAGGCATGGATCTCAAATTAGATATTTTGAGATATTTTGGAAGAGCTTGACAACTCATAAAGGCAATGATGAAAAGGCTAGATATTTTGAATTTTGGAATTTCTAATTTTTAGATATTCATTAATTGTAAATGGATAATTCAACTAATAATTTAATATTTTTTAATTATATTATTCATTTTGATTAGCATTTTGATCTTTTAAGATTTGATCAAGTATCCCACTTAATGGGTCCATAGGCCAAAATGCTAGTTATTAGGTCACAAGGTGATTGAGGATGAATCCGTGAGAGGTTATTATTGTGTATAGGCTAGTATCCCAAATAGGTATGCCTCAACATGATTCTAATCCTTGATTAATGATGCATGGATGAAATTTATATGTTCAATGATTTCTAGGCTTAGTTTGTAATGGTTGGTAGAAATCAGTCTGAAGTCTGGTCAGAAGCTAGTTGTGGCCAGATTTGGGTGTCTACATTTTGCACCTATTTGGGAAGGCATTAAAAGTTTTAAGAATAGTAATGTATTCTCAAAGAATGAAAATTTACTTTATGCCTACTAATTTAATGGCACTAGATGAGCCCCAAATGCCCCCTCAAGGGAGTGGTCAACAAAGAAGGTTGGTGATCGGTCCCTAAAAAGAAGGAAAATAATGGAACCAAAAGGTAAAAATGGGTGGAAATGACTGATTTACCCATAGGTGGTTATAATCAATAGAATAATGAGATGGCCCAGTTAGGCAAATAAAAATGATGATTTACCTAAAGACAATTATAATCATCGACATAGGTGGGTAAATAGATAATGATTTTCCCAAAGGTGGTTCTTATCATTGGTAGATTTGAAACATGCCCCTGTTAGATATATAGAGATAATGATTTACCCAAATCAATTATAGTCATTGTCATAATAGGTTAGAATTAAAACACAATGATTTTTCCAAAGGTGGTTAGAGTCACTAGTATGGAAATTTAGATCCAAACACAATGATTTTCCCAAAGGTGGTTATAATCATTACTATTATGGGTGGGATAATATGGAAAATTAGAAAAGGTGGATTACATGATGAATCTATACTCACAAAGTAAGAGTAAGTCGGTATAGAGGAGAAAGATGAATTTAAGCAACCTGCTAATATGGATATGCACTTCTTAACTATCAAGGATTCAAATTCTTTCATGGTTTAATTAATCTGTATGTGGGAAATGATTTGGATAGATCAAGAACTTTTTAGGTGACCAAGGAGAAGTAATACGACCTGATTGCTTGTAAGATTTACTGATCTAATTTTTTTATAGCAGGTGAAAATATGCATCATGATATAAAATACCATGATGACAATGTTATAATGTGCATAAGGATGAACTCCCAATCCAATAAACAATTGAAAATAATGAACAAATGATAAAACCATGATGTTGTTGTTGATGTATGCATATCGATGGACTTAAGTACAAGGCACCAGGAATCACCTAATGAATGCAACTATATTAAGTCAAGGCACAAAAATGAAAGAAAACAAATAGGCAAATAAACAAATAAATAATTAAGCAAACAAACAAACAAATAAAAATCTTGAAAGTAAAAGCAATAAAAAACATCTTATCATCAACCAAATCAATACCTATGCATGAAGGCTTAACAGAATGATAAATGGATAATGCCCCCAAGTAAGGATACATGAAAAGGGAAGGTCACACCTCCAATGATAGTGGAATGGACTGGAAACAACAATGGATTTTTCCCCAATAGGGAAAATCAAGGATGGATGACTAGGTGTAGATAGGATAAATTTTTTTGGATGTTGAGGCTTTATATCTATCTAGGAGATTGTAAGCCAATTTTCTAATTTTTAGAATTTTAAAATGTTTCTAATTGTTTTTTGGAAATTTTTAAGTATCTCAATTCGATTGAAAATAAAAAGATACTAAATGGTCCAACTCACAAAATGGTGAAAGCATTGGCTTATGTTTCTCATAAAATGATGAGAGCTTTGGAAAAGGGGGTGACTAAGGTAACCTCAAAATGAGCTGAGTGTTGCCTACATAGACCTATTAGGACCTCAAGTTACTGTAGTTTTGCCTACACAAAAGGTGATGAGATCCAACTAGGTAGAAACAAGTTCAAAAATTTAGGCAAATGGTAAGGGAAATGATAATAATAATGGCAAGGTGATGTGACAATACATGGTAAAGGTGTTGTTCCTAATTTTTCATAGGTGTTTATAATTAGGAAATAATGAAAAAGGGTTAGTGGCAATAATTTCCCCATAGGTGTTTAGAATTAGTAACACCATCTAGAATACTGATTTTCACAAAGGTGGTTATAATCAATGGCACGAGTCAAGCATAACAATAAATGAAAGACAAAATTTCTAGATCCACTATCATACTACCTTCATATACTTCCATTTAAATATGTAATTTTGAAACTTATAAAACTAGATCAGAATCCCCTTGTAGAAGGTGTCTGATGAACCAATGGAACCAAGGTCAAAAGGGTTGGGTAGGTCAAGTAAAAATAACTTTGGTCAATAGTGAAGGTATAGTAGGATGGTATACCATATGGAAATTATTTAAGGATGGTGATGTTATGACAATTCTTGTTGATGTGGAGATGCATGTCCTGGTCAACATATGATACAACTAGAATAGTCAATTATGTTTAAATTGTTAGCCCACACCTTTTCTAAATAACTACTCTGTCAAGAACTTGCTACTGATTTGGACTCCAAAAATGTTGTTGTGATCTTTGTTGGTCATTGATTTTGTTTCCTTCAACTTTCAAGACAAGATGTCTTTGTATCCTCTACAAAGTAAAGTGTGTCCAGGGATGGTAAATATCTATAAAAAATGGATAAAAGTTATAATTTTTTAATAAAGAGGTGGATCATAATGGAATGTATAATGCTTAGGCAACAAATAAAGATTAGGATTTTCATGCACACACAATGTTGCTGATTATGGATTTGAAATAATTTTGTTTTTGGTGGGATTGAAGACTTTTGAATATGCTCTCAATAGGACCATCACATTTTTCTATTGTTTGAGGCTAAAATTAGTTATCATCTGATTATGATGTAGATTGAAATCTGTATTGATGTTATGTTTAATAATGTCTTCATCAAGCAGTGAAGAACTGTTGTGCTTATCTATTAGTGCGTCAAAGAGGTTTTTAATAATAAAGTTATCTTGTTTGTCCCATAGTGATTATGAAAATGTTTCACTAAGGAATTTTGAATTTTGACTTTGATTGTCTTATAACACTCAAACAAGGATTCACTAGAAGATGCTGAGTTTGAAGTTTGATTTCCCCCTAGCACCTTCAAAAAGGTTTCACTAGGAGATTATTCTTCTTCTACATCAATGTGGTCTTGGACTCCCTAATATTATCATAGTATCTTTCATGAGGATTGTGTTGCATGTGAAATGGAAATGGAATGGGAAGAGGCAACACAATCCTCATAGAAGATACTATGATAACTTGTGTTGAAGTTGAAGTAATCATCCTCAAAACCGTATAAGGATCACAAATGTATTCAAATTGATATGTAAGGCATGTGTGACCAATGTTATAACAACCATGAATATATCCTAATTTTGAAGCTGAGTCTAATTCAAGGGACTTTGAATTTGATGTGGATACTGACATTCATTCCACTTCTAATATTAAATCTGATATCGGTTCAAAAATAGAACCTAACTCTAATTCTAATTTTTATTCAATTGTGGATGATACTACAAAGATGTCTTGTTGAATTTTTGGTAGTGGATAAGTAATGGCATAATGGGCTCTTAAAAAATAGACTCATCTAATAAGGATTCAACATAGATTGGATCATCTAGGTGAAGTCCCTTAAAGAGAGGGAATGACACAAAGGGTGATTCCATAGAGACTAGCTTGTCAAAGTGAGACTCCTCAATAAGGGGGAAAAGGTCAAGATACATTTCCATAGAGACTGGCTTGTCAAAGGGAGTCTCTTTAAAAATAGGACAATGGTCAAGATAATGATTTGAGAAAAGGTAGTTATAATTATGAAGACATGACTCAGCAAAGATTAGCTTGTCAAAGTGAGACTCCTTGATAATAGGTAAAGGATCAAAATGGGATTCATCACTGATTAACTCATCATAAATTGGTGTTTCAATAAAAACATAATGGTTTGGTTGGTTCTCTTGGCCTTGGATTGAAATTGGTTGTAAAATATCAATTTTGAACACATCTTGGTCTTTAAATGATGACTCTTAGAGAGGTAATGACTAGCTCGATTTTAGTTCAATGACTAACATGGATTTTTTAAAGTGGGGGAGGGTAGGCAATGAAGGAATAATTAAGTGGTTGGATAATGATTTATTTTTAAATAGGATTATCTAAGATGGGCTTAACAAATATTGGTTGCTAGTCTAGGATAGTAACTATGACTCGTCTAGTCATAATTGCACAACCTTGTTGGGATAATGAGCTACCATACTTGGAAGGACCTAGAATGGTAATAGTAGGGCATTGTGAATCTTGGTTAATTTCATAAGCTAAAGGATAAGGGCCTGAAATGGTAATGGTAGTACATTGTGAAGCTTGGTTACTATCATGAGCTAAAGGATAAGGGCCTAAAATAGTAATGGTATGGCATTGTAAAGCTTGGTTGCTCACATAAGCCAAATAACAAGGGCTTGAAATGGTAATAGAAGGATGTTCTGGAGTTTGGTTGTTTGCACAAACCAAATGATGAAGTCTTGGTATGTTAATCCTTGGATGTAGTGAAGCTTGGTGGATCACATAGATCAAAGGAGGGTTAATGGTATAGGTAGGGGATCAAGTATCATTCTCATTGAAAGGGAAAACTTGGTACATTAATTATCCCAGATAAAGTGTCACCAAATATTGTGCTTAAGGGTCATGCCTTTGTTTAATTTATGGAATGTTATAATATAGATCATGATCTGTATCATAAACTACATCATCATATGACTCTTGAATAAAAGGGTCATTGGTCATAAAGTTCTCATATCTAGGATTATACATGGTCTTGTTACATGCGAAATGAGGAAAGTTTAGATCCATAGATAGGTTATGTGATAAAAAAAAGGTCTAAAGATAATGAACCACTGAGATCTAAAAAAGGGCCTTTGGCTCTATAAAAGAGACATAAAGGGAAAAAAAACTAAAGTAGGCAAGGTTAGGATAAAACAAAAGTAAAATCAATCTAACAAAATGATACTAATTTGCCTAAATGCAGTTATAATCAACACCAAAAGTAACACAAAGATTCAAAATCATTTATGGCCAGAGTACTGATTTTCTCATAAATAGCTATAATCAGTCACAAGAGTGTCTAAACAAAGTAGAACACTTGTGAACTAGGTTCAATAAATATAAATGATTTGCCCAACGGTGGTTATAATCGTACTAACAAAAGGATATACTTGGAAACACAAGACTTGAACAAGAACTAAAAATGAAACTAAATTAAGGTAATTGGATTAGATGACACTTGGTAATTGGCTCATTTTAGACTCTATTAGGAATATAGAACATAGAGAAATATTAGTGAATTAAAGATAGAAATAGAATGTAAAAAACACAACATAATATAAACATAGATTTAATGTGGTTCACTTGATATGGGTTATATCCACATATAAATAGCTAGTCCTTATTATTCAGTCCAACAAATGAACGGAAAAAGCTGCAATACATCTACTACAATATCTTCTTCACTCACACAAAATATGTATCCATGATTACAATTCCCTCATATCAAAGGAGGGTTACATATTAGGGCAAAAATACACAAACACAATTTCTACCATTATATCTATGATCTAATAGTGAACGGTCTATATTTACTATGAAATTACAATATTTTACAATGTATTTTTAAGAAATTTTTTGCCACTACCCCTGAACCCCCTCCAAGGGGCTACAAATATGGTTTTCACCCCTTGGACCCCCATGATAATCTTAGTGGGGGGGGGGGGGCGCATTGCCCCTCCATACCCCCTATTAAGAACTAAGCATTAAAATAAAACTAGGCTCCACCATCCAACAGACTCAAAGTTTGACTCATGAAAAATATTGTAATAAAGGGACTAGGACACTCAAAATATTGGAACAACAACTTAAAAAAAATAACATGACAATAAGATGGATAAAAAGAACACTCTAAACAAGGCACAAAATAAACAATATGCACTAGGTCTAGGCAAAGGGTCTTTAGATTAAATATGAAACCATCCTAAGTAACACAATCCAAACACAAAAGGCAAACAACCTAAGCCCAAATTAGGTGAGGCTTTGGTGTGAACTTGATTAGTTTAATATTTTTACTTTGAAAGACTGAGATCTAGATTTGATGTGAAAAGACTCAAATGTTCTAAGGTAAAAGGCTAGACCAAAAAAGACAACATAACCACACATTTGTAATAAGAAAGGTATAATAAAGGTTCAAAACTTGGTTTCAAAAGTGACAAGAGATGGAGAAAAATTCAATATCATAAAGATATGATTTCAAAAAAATGGGATGGTAAAAGGTTTGGACTAGAATATCCAAGGCAAAATTTTGAGATGAAATGGGCAACATGATGATGCCCCATTTAAATAGGTAAGACAACAAATAAAAGTTTGACAAATAACCAAGGCAAAGTGTGATGTTGAAATAGATGGAATAATTCCTCTTCAAAAAAATGAGTGATGCATAAACAAGACTTGTTTTGGATGTGGTATGATAAAAAAAATTGTTTTGACATGAGACCATGTAAGTAAAGAGGACAAAATGACAAAAAAATATAATTGTAATGTCCTAAATCCTAAAACTGACAAGGTGGCATTGTACTGTCAAATTTCATCTATATACTTGATCTTGAGAGGATTTTAAGTTGTTAATCCAAAAAGTAAAAGTGCATGAAAATTAGGGTTTTTGGGCTCCCTCTTCTCTCAAGAGTTCATACGGTGACATGGAACTTCAAGCTAATTGCCCTTCATTAATAGTATGTCCGATCATGTGGGGTTATTTAGACTATCAATTTTCATTCATTTATAAATGGATCTATATGTGTGGTAAACACTAAGGCACAATAACATCATTTGGATCTATGTTAACCAACTTTTTATGAAAAGGTATTAACCTTTTCAAAATCACTACATCCATCAATTACTCAGTGTAGTGTGATGTTAAAATTAATTAGACATTCTAAGGCAATCTATTATTAATCAAATAAGCATCCAAATAATTTGACCTCAATTTGTATACCCCTATCATGGAGTAGGGTTTAAGTAATGTCAGGAGATGAGTTCCTAGGTCAACACTTCCCTAGAGAACTTGTGGGGAGGTGATGAACTCCTACCCACAAGCCAAAATACATGAAAAAAATAATGTGGAAGGACTTTATGGTCGTTCTAGGGTCACTCAAATCACTTTGATTTTTTGGAGGGATTTAGCGACTTTCCTCCCATGCTTTTGGATAAAAATGATAAATGAAATAAGTAAGCATTTTTGATCACCCAAGTTCCCTAAAGGGGATGGGGGAGAGCATACATGTGATACTAAGTTTATGAAATGAAAACTTAACAACAAACACAAAAATGAAAACTCTTGAGTATTTAACTAAATTGTTAGTTCATTTTTATATCACCAAATGAAACATGTCATGAATTTTATCCCCTTGGCTTTGTTGTTAATATTTCCAAAACTTAAAAAAAAACCAAGAGATGAAAACAACTATGTACATTTTAAGCACCAAATACAACATTTTCAAGATTTAACCATGACTAAACTTTTCTCTTTCCACCTTAGATCCTAGAAATTATTAGAGGTTTTGCTTGCTTAGAAGCCCAAAATCAAGTGAGAAAATAACATTTTAAATTTAGCTTCTAGGTTTTTAATTTCTTATCTCAAAGACCAATCATCACTAATCCATAGAGATCGACATAGATGATGGAAATCAACATTGATTAAGGGAGATCATCAATAATTCATGTAAAACACAGAAAAACAAAGTCTATTTTGATAGAAAAATGATTAATAAATGAGCTTAAAATCCAAACATCTCATGGATTCTAAAAGAAATGGGTTATACAAACAACATGTAGATCATCAAAGAAAAAATGAAGGTAAGAAAAATTGATTAAAACCATTATAATCCATGTTCCCTACCTTGTTATATTTTTTACATAGAGATCATGGTCAATTCCTGTAATCAATGTCAATCTGGTAAATCGGTGTTGATCCCTACGACTTGCTTAAAAAAAGACGTAAAAAATAAAGTTAAAAATTGAAACTTCAATATTTATATGCATCCATTATAAAAACTAAAAATAACATATCAATATTATTATCCATATGAGATACTTGGTCCCACCTAATGTGTTATCATGTGAACAAGGATTACACAGAGAGGAGGTTAATCTTATGTTAGTCCAATAAAACAAATCAAAATAACACACTAAAATCCTAACACCTATAGCCTAGACACTAGGGAGAGCATAGGTAACAAACATACAAATGAAATCACAACTAGAACACAAGATAAAACTCTCTTTTACCTTATTTGTAGCTCCAAATGGCTTGTTGAAATGGTTTTCTCAGTTTGTGTATCAAGAAGTCTTTGACAATGAAGCTTTCTTTACTACTCTCCTTGGAAACTTGGATTATCTATTTAGATTATGAATTAAGCATGATAATATTACTTTTAAGGTTTATTTACATCTATTTGAACATTATAACATTACATCAAGATAAATTTTTTTTGAGCATTATTTCTATTGTTGAGGGTTGGCATTGAAATTGTCATTGATGTCAAAGGTTGTTCATGAGGTCATTAAAAAATGTCTTTGTTTGATTGCATCATTGAGAGGTATGAAATTGGTTTATAAAAATATAAGGCATGTGATCAAGGTGTAGAATCATCAAAGAGATTTTTAAGATCAGTTTCCAAAGTTGTCAAGTGTTTGAACCTAACAAGAGACTTGAGAAGGCTTGTGCATAGGATGCCTAGTCTTGTACATGAAGGAGCATGGTGGCCTATTGATATGGATACGCAAAGGAATAAGAATATATATTATGTTGTTTTATAATTATTATTAGGCTTTATATCACTCATGATAAGTCTTAGAGTGAGCCTATAGGGGTAGGACCTACAGACCTAGTATGCAACTAGACTAGTTCTAAACCCTACCTGACCTAACGAGGTACCATGAGATGTTGTCAAGACATATGAATTATGAAAAGTAGTTTTTGAGAATATTATAGGTTAATTTATCATGTATATGATGTGGATAGCACATAAAAATAGGCTTGAAGGCTAGTTTCAAGACCTAATGTGATTTACAGGTCAAGGTCCAAGCAAGTAAAGAGAGAGATGGTGGCCAAATGAGGTATGAGTTTCAGATTTAAAAATAATAATGGAAAAATGAGAATTTAAATATGTATTTCATGTTATTTCAAATATTTTTAACAAGTTTTAGGTCAAAGTTTGAAGGTTAAGGCAAGAAAAAGTATTTTGAGGTTTCTTGTGTGCACATAATGAAGGATTCTCAACCCAAAAATAACTTTCAAGTACTTGTTATCATGTGTAACCTCTAATTTGGAACCTAATATATTAATGGTATATTGGTAATGGACATATATCAAAGTTACAATCAATTTTTTCTATAATAAGGGGCTAATATTTATGAACAATTGTTAACACCAAAAATAATGTTAACCCCCTCTAAAACCCTAACATTGACTTGATGAGAAAGATATTTATAAAAAAAGCCTAGAATGGTTTTGAATGGATATTTAAGTGATTGGAGGTTGTATTAAACTCTAATATTCACCTCCAGGTGTGATTAGTTTGTCAGGAGAGTGAGTGGACCCTATAGGAAAGGCCTTGTTTCTCAGTGATTTGTTGTAGTAGGCAGAGTTGATGGAGTCAAATTTGATAATTAAATGAAGGTTTAATATTGTGAATTTTATCTTATGTCAATGGGTTTTTTTATTAGGTTATATCCCTTAGGTGTTCTAAACTGGTCATATAAGTTGACCAGTTCCTAACAGACCTAGTGGTGCAGATAGTGAGAAAACCAGGAAAAAGTGAGAAGTTGATTAGGGATGTGTTATCATAGATTAGGGATGGATCCAATTAAATGGTAATGTTTTTTAATACCTATAATTCATGAAAATATTGGATATAATATTTTTGTATGATTTTATATAGCATAAAGTTTCTCTCAAATTGACTTATCTAACTCAGTGAGGTCTATGTATAGTGAAGTCATGAGATTGGTATGTAAGACCAATATTGATATTATAGATTATAATATATTTATTGTAAGATTTTTTAAGGTTTTTGTAAGATAATATTCATGCATTTTAATTTCTTAATTATTCTATTTTAGGTATCATAAATTCATGTTTCCATGATTATGTTTTGAAGCTGGTTGACAGTTCTAAGTGGGCTACTTGTAGATAAGGGTTTGAGTACTTTTTACCTATGTAATGAAGTATAATAAACTTGGTGAAGTTTTAAAGGTTATGTTAATATATATTTTTTCCATTTTTATTTTATAATATTGTGTTTTTTGTTTATTTGTTTAAGACATACTTTCTGGATATGCACATGCCTAATTGTGAATAACGTTAATGGTGTGCTTCAAGTGGTGGTTGGATATAAAATGTGTCATGGGACCAAAATGATATTGGTAAGGTTATATTCAAGTGAAATATGATATGTTACTTCTATGTGAGCATTTTTAAGGGGAAGACTTTGAGGATACCATTTCACTAGTAGCAAAATTTGAGGTCATTAGATTATTTCTAGCTTATGCAAGATTCAAAGGATTCAAGGTATACCAGATGGATGTCAAATCTACATTTTTAAATGGAAATTTTGAAGAATAAATGTACATTTAGAAATATGAAGGTTTTTCACTAACATATGACAAATACTATGTTTTCAGACTGAAACAATATCTCTATGGTCTAAATAAAGCTTTTAGATTTGGTATGCTAGGTTGGACAAGTATTTGTTGGATCAAATATTCAAAAGAGGAGTTACAAATAGTAATATATACATCATAACAAAATATAACCATCAGTTGATAGTAGTTGTCTATGTGCATGACATCATGTTTGGTGGAAACAATGAGAACATGAAAAAGGCCTTTTCAGAGGTGATGAAGAAAGAGTTTGATATGCCCATGCTAGGAGAACTATCATTACTTCTTGGGTTGTAAATCACTTAATATGAGAAAGGTATATTCATCTCACAAGATAATTACACAAAAGAGATGTTTAAAAAGTTTGATATCAAGGATTTCAAGGTAGTTGGTACACCCATGATCACAAGATGTAAGTTGAGCAAGGAAGATGAGTCTTGAAAGGTCAATTAGACATCATATAGGTAAATGATTGGAAGTTTATTATATACCATTGCCTCTAAACCAGAAATCATGTAAGAAGTAGGTATTGAATTAGATCCAAAGGAGAATCATTTGAAAGCAGTCAAAAGGATACTTAGGTATCTCAAGGGGACTATGGATTATGGATTATGATATCCAAAAATTAAGGAGTTCCATTTGATATCCTACATAGATGTAGATTGGGTAGGAAGTATAGATGATAGAAAGATTACTAGTGGAGGAGCCTTATTCCTAGGAGGGTCTCTAGTTTCATGGATAGGAAAGAATCAACCATCAATATCATTTTACACTTGTGAGGCTGAGTACATTGCATTAGCTTCATGTTGCACTCAGGTCCTATGGATGAGATAGACCATAAAAGATTATAATGTGGAGTATGATGGTCCTAACCCTATCTATTGTGATAATAAAAATGCTATAAGTGTCTCAAATAACCATGTCATGCACTCAAGGACCAAAAAAATTCCCATTTGGTATCATTTTATAAGAGAGCAGGTAAGTGAATAGTGTCAAACTTGAATATGTTTCTACATAGGATAAGATTGTAGATATCTTGACCAAACCACTTCCAAAGGTAATTTTTGAACACCTAAGATAAGAATTGGGTGTAATTACTACCCCTAACAATCATTGAATAAAAAAAGTACTTAGGGGGAGATAATCATGATCATTATCTACAAGAATAGGTGAGTTTTTATAAGAAGGTATTCATGGAGATAGGGGGAACATGTTTGTTTTTTGTCTCATAAACTCATAGTTTTTTGTGTTGAGTATTTTAGTTTAAAGGAGTGTGATCCAAGGAATTGTAGAAATCATTTTGTAATTTATGTCAATGGGGGAGAAAGATCAGATTTGGGAGATAGGGATGATTAGTTTTAAATATGGTTTTCCATAAATTACAAAGGGAAATATTGTTGAGCATTGTTTCTATTGTTGAGGTTTGGCATTGAAATTGTCATTGATGTCAACATTTATTCATGAGGTCATTGAAA
Source organism: Torreya grandis (assembly GCA_037957365.1). NCBI lineage: Eukaryota > Viridiplantae > Streptophyta > Pinopsida > Cupressales > Taxaceae > Torreya > Torreya grandis. The sequence goes on from JARHVA010003364.1 coordinate 810,446, forward strand.
AATGTCTTTGTTTGATTTCATCCTTTAAAATTATGACATTAGATAAGAAACATATATAGAATGTGATAAACATGAAAAAACATAAAAGAGAGTTTTAATAGCTGTTACCAAAGTTGTGAAGTGTTTGAACCTAAAAAGAGACTTAAGAAGGCTTATGCATAGAATGCCTAGTCTTGTGCACGAAGGAACATGGTGACCTAGGGAGATGGATGCATATAGGAATAATAGGATGTATGAGGTTGTTTAATAATGCATATGAGGCATTATATAACTCATGAGAATTCTCAGAGTGAGCCTATAGGTGTAGGACCCACAGACCTAACATGCAACTAAACTAGTTCTAGACCCTGCATGACCTAATGAGGTGTCATGAGGTGTTTTAAAGACATATGAATAATAAAAAGTAGTATTTTAGAATATGATAGGTTACTTGATCATGTATATGAGGTGGAGATCACACAAAAGAGGCTTGAATGCTAGTTTCAAGACCTAATGTGGTTTGTAGGTCAAGGTCCAAGGACACAAAGAGCGATATGGTGGCCAAATGAGGTATGAGTTTTAGATTTAAGGATAATAATGGAAAAATGAGAATTTTAAGAGGTATTTAAAGTTTTTAAAAATATTTTTACCATGTTTTAGGTCAAATTTTGAAGGTTAAGGCAAGAAAAAGTATTTTGAGGTCTCTTGTGTGCATAGAATGAATGATTCTCAACTTGAGAAGAAATTTCAAGCACTCATTGGCATGTATAACATATTAATTTGAAATTAAAATATTAATGTTAGATGGTGAAGTGTCATATCTCAAAGTTACAAGCATTGATTTCTGGAATAAAGGGCTAAGATTTATGAATAATTGTTAAAACCAAAAATAGTGTTAAACCTCTCTAAAACCCTAACAATGACCTGATGAGAAAGATATTGATAAAAATATCCTAAAATGGTTTGGAATGTCTATTTAAGTTATTTTATGTTGTATTTAACTCTCCCAGACATCTCCAGGTGTGATTAGTTTTTAAGGAGAGTGAGTGGATCTTATAGGAAAGGCTTTGTTTCTTATAGATTTGTTGTAGCAGGCAGAGTTAACTGAGTCAAAGTTGATAATTGGATGAAGGTTTAAGATTGATAATTTTATATTATGTTCATGGTGGGTTATGATTATTTTATATCCCTTAGGGGTGCTAAAATAGTCATACAAGTTGACCAGCCACTAATAGACCTAGTGGTGCAGACAATGAGAAAACTAGGCAAATGTGAAAAGTTGATTAGGGATGTGTTATCATAGATTAGGGATGGATCCAAATTCATATGGATGTTTTTTAATACCTATAATAAATTTCCATAGTGGATATAATATTTTTATATGGTTTTATATAGTATAAAGTTTCTCTCAAATTGACTTGTCTAACACAGTGAGGTCTATGCATAGTGAAGTCATGAGATTGGTTTGTAAGACCGATATTGCTATTAGAGATTATGATATATTTATTTTAAGTTATTTTTTATGTTTTTTTAATATAATATTCATTAATTTAAATTTATTAATTATTCCATTTCATGTATCAAAAATTTATGTTTCCATGATTGTGTTTTGAAGTTGGTTGATAGTTATAAGTGGGCTACTTATAGAGAAGGGTGTGAGTCCCTTTGATATATGTAATGAAGTATAATAAAATTTGTGAATTTTTTTAGGTATTTAAGGATATATTTATCTACTTTTTTGACAAGACTATGTTTTTGACAAGACTATGTTTTTGGTTCATTTGTTTAAGATAGACTTTCTGGGTATGCACAAGCCTTATTGTGAACAATGCTAATGGCGTGCTTCAAGTGGTGGTTGGATATAAAAGGTATCATGGAAACAAGATGAGATTTTTAGGGTATATTAAAGTTAAATATGATATTTTATTTCCATTTGAGAATTATAAGAGTGTTCCAAGGTGTTCAAAGGGTAATGTGTGCTAATGAAGGCCTAATTCAATTAGGTCTCTTTAAGGCTTAAAAGGGGTTTTGGTCTTATATGCTATGACCGACATTATGTAATGTTTGGTTCATGTTTTTTATTGTCTTAAAGCCAATTATATTGAAAAAATAATTTTTAAATTTTTTATGGCTGACCAAGAGGTGTTTGAGCAAGAGCCTAGTATAAGAATGAGGCCTAATAGGCCTAATTGTATATAGTGAGTATGTGTGGGTTGAAGTGAATGATAAAGAAATTTGAAGAGATGAAGGATGTATTGTAGACCATAAATATGGTAGATATAAACCATCATGAATATCTAATATGGGTACAATGGATGATTATCAAGGTCATATGACTTAACCAAGTCAAGACGAGGGCTAGTTGAGTGAAGAAGGCTAAAGGCTAGTTTGAGAGGGATAAAAGTGTGTGAAGAGTTGAATAAGGAGATCATCATATATTTTATGAGAAAAAAATTATTATTAAGGTGATAAATGTTTTGAGGTGGCTAATTTGGTGCTAAGTCATCTAAGGGGTTGGCGCCTCCTTTCAAGTGGGTGCTTGCTAAAAGCCTAGCTAAGTTGGTGCTTAGCTAGTTGGGGTTAATGCTCTAAGTGAAGTTGGTTATTCATTAAATATTGATGTTTATATTATAGGAGTATAGTATATTTTCATCATAGGTGTGATTTATTCCCATTGAGGATTTCCCACTCAAATAAGTGTTCTATGTGTTATGCTTTTCTTTTATGCTAATGGCACTTAAATGTGTTACTAGTTCACTCTATTGTTTTAATAGTTCATGAATGATAAAGTAAAGTTGTAAAACGTTTGAAGACTGATTCACACCCCCTCTCTATCATTTTTATTCCAACATTTGAAGACATTTAGGTATAATAAATTTACACCAAAAGAGATTTGAAGACATTTAGGCATAATAAATTTACACCAAAAGATCTTAAACATCAATAGGTATGGCCTTGTATTTATAGCTGCACAAGTTAACTCTCACCCAAGGTGAGTTAAGGTTAAGTTTAAACATGGAATGAGCTCAAAATAACCCTAGGTGAGTTGAGGATAACTCTAGTTGAGTTAAAATTTGTCATGTAATTATGATTTTCATTTACTAGGCATGGCTCTCAAATTAGATATTTTGGAAGAGCTTGACAACTCATAAAGGCAATGATGGAAAGGCTTTAAATTTTGAATTTTGGATTCCATTTTTAGATATTCATTAATTAAAAATGGATAATTAAACTAATCATTTATTTATCTTTAGTTATATGATTCATTTTGATTAGCATTTTTTCTCTTTTAAGATTTGATCAAGTTCCCCACTTAATAGGTCCATATGCCAAAATGCAAGTTATTAGGTCGTAACGTGATCGAGGCTGAATCTATGAGAGGTTATAATTGCATATAGGCTAGTATCCCAAATAGTGATGCCTCAAAATGTTTCTAATATTTGATGAATGATGCACATATGAAATTGTGACATTCAATAATTTCTAGGCATAGTTTGTAATGGTTGGTATAAATTAGTCTAAAGTCTGATTGGAAGCTAGTTTTGCCAAAATTTAGGTGTCTACACCTCCATCTCCATGAACTGAGCTAATAAGATTCCAATATATAAGTTTATAACTAGGTAATCCAAACTAACATAGCCATCTAGGATCTAATCACTAATCTCAAGGATCTCCATGCTTATAATAAAGCACACTTGATGCTTGTAACCCAAGCATCTAGGTGAGCTAAGATAAAAACCAAGCCTTCATGCTCTAACAACTAAGAATGAAATCCAAAGGGATTGCATGGATCCTCAAAGGTAATCCATATAATGATTAAAAAATGAATTTAAATTACAAATATAAAGGATAAAGCACGATCTTATAACATTTACAAAGAGAGAGAGAGAGAGAAAAGAGAGGGAGAAAATGCATAGTGGCCCAAAAAATGTGTCCCACACCTTTAACTCTTATCTTTTACATCATATGACATACTAAATGTGATATAAAATAGAAGAAGAGGGATATGGATAAGCTATCCTAATAAAATCCCATGTTGACTCAATGTTGCCTACATAGTCCAAATAGACCCTATATACACATAATATTTTCAAACTTTATCAATTATTGATGCTTTCTATCTTACAAGAATGCATCAAGTCTTAATTTATCTAAGTTCACACCTTAAGGTGTGTACTAAGAAAGGGGTGGGAAAACCATTGGTGCTTCATAGGATTGTTGTCCCTTATTACCATTTTCTATCTACACACCCATCTCCTAAAAATATTCCCCTAAGATTTGCCTCCTCTTTTGTACCCTCATTTCGTAATTTTACACTTTAATTAGCCTTTCCATAGCCTAAAATACTTTTTTATAATTTATGTTACACTATCATCCCTATATACCTTGTACTCTAATTGATAAAACTTATTAAGGTCTAGGTCATCCCCTAGCCAACCTAAATCGTGATCTAATTTATTTTCTTCAATAATGATACTAGGTCAATTGGGTCAACCTTGTCATCCTAAACTTTTTTTAAGGACTAGGGTTAGATATTCATATATAAATGCATCCATTTCATCATTTCTAAGAGAAGATAAGAGGAAGATATATATATATATATGCTTATCCACCATTCTACTTGAGGAATATAAGTTAGGGTTTCACACTTCCTTTGGAGATATGAATCTTGTCTTGTGGAGAAGTATTTTAGAGGCATTAATAGGTTGTGTAACATAGAGCTGATTTATCTTTATCATCCTTAAAAACCAAAAAAATCTCTTGTGAAGCACCTTGTTTAAGGGAGAGATTAAGGCTCGATAGGTTTGTCTTCAAAGGTAAATATTCCTAACTTTGTTCCTCCTTTGTAAAGTAGATAGAAATGTATTTATACTTCTCTCTCATGCATTAGGATTCCATATACATGACATGAGTATATGTCTTCTATGCATGTTTAATTTTCATGTTTATTAACCCCACTTTGTTCTAAAAGCTTTGGTGAACACTAGATTAGATTTTGCTTTACTTGTTATTAGTTTAGTTAATATAAAAACATATGACCTAGTTAGGGTTATTACATATTTTACTTGACTAGAGGCTTTAGAACACTCTTTAGTGATATTATTATGGTAATATATCCTTTGGTTAGGTTAGTAGATCCATCTTGGTCATAACTCTGAATATATAATGTATCCACAATCAGAAGTGTAAGTAGGATTTATCTTCTCTGAGCTAGGATTGATTTATAGATCTATTGGATTTCACATTGCATGCATTCTAGTGAACTTGATGTGAATCTAACCTGTGTAGGTTTTATTTCATTCTATCATTTTAGTCATTTTATTATATTTTTCCATATTTGTAGTATTGTATTGAGATAGTCAGTATAGTTCTAACTTTCTATACGTAGGTTTAACACACTATCACATAAAAATGAATTTGTTTTGTCTATGTAAATCTTCATCAACTATAGGCTGCTAGATTGAACAAGTCGACACAATACTATTTTTCAGTCCTAGATTAGGATACAAATTTGAACATGTCAAATTTTTCATCTTATTCTTCCTACTAGCATATAGGTCAACAAACATTATCAAATAGGTTGACCCCATTCTTTATTCTTCTTCAACACATAAGGTTTTATAAAACTTGGTCAAACCAGTCGACCCAGTTTACAAAATATGAAATCAATAGTTAAATCACTTTAGCATAAAATTTATAATCTCAACCAGCTTCAAGCCCATCAAGGTTTCTTTCTTTCCTCTCTCTATCATTTCATTATTTATTTTAGTTCTTTTTTTCATGGGTTAATAATGTTCAAAACTATAACCCTATAGCTAACTAGATTGACCTGGTCGACTTAGTTCCATAGTTTGTCTTCTGTCTGAGAGACATGGTCAACATGTTTGAATATATTATTAAAGACCTTGATTCTATAGAATAGTAATAACCCAATCACTCTATTATTTATTATTTTCATATAGTGTCACCTGAACTGACTTTATACTATTTTCAATCAAGGAATTAACAACTATTTACTAGTAATTAATTCACATTTAATTTTCAGTTGTTTGCATGCTTAAAGTAACTCACATAGTCTAAATAGGTGGTTTTTAAAATAATCATTTAGATACAATATTTTAATATTTTTCACACACTACCAAATCACATAACATTCAATACACATTTAAACACTTATCTTCCCAAGACCTACCTACTTGGATTTTATCACCAAGGGGGAAATCAACTTGGTTTTCTAGACAAGTATAAATATGTGGTTAATGGTATATATTAGCAAAGCATCCGACACCTTTATCACTATGGGATTTTGAAGTGAGGGGGCAGGTCCCAATACAACACCGATACCATTTCCAACATAGATCCTTTTTAGCCTAAACGTCTTAAAACCATCCATAGATTGATTTTTTAGTTCCCTATTTTCAACTAACTTTCCTATCACATTTAAATCAATACTTTATAATAAATCCAATAACACTTAGGATGACAACTTAGTTAGCATTTAATTTTTAGTTGATTTCTTATTCTCTGATCATTTGATGCATTCAACCAACGTCTATGTTCGATCCCTATAGGTGGTATCCTCAATGTAAAAAAATTATTTCTTCAGTAAATCCTTTGCGTTGATCAAAAATGCCACACAATAGAAAAAAGCTCCATCAGATCCCCAAAGCGTAGGGTTAAAAGATTTAGAATGGCGATGGGAGGAGCAGCTGGGAACACCAAATCTTTGCTACATTGATCTCAAAGAAGGACACATGTCTTAAACAAAACTCTAGCACAGAAGACATAGTCTTTCCTCCACCGCCCTTCCTCCAATCACCACACAGGCTTGATAAAAGTAGATTTGGAGAATTATGTATGCAGACCTGAAAAAATAATATTCTTTCACCTTCTAACACTCCACATCTTGTTAGAAAAACTCATTTCTCCACTTAGTAGCTCGCCTGAGCTCCAACTACATCATTCTCTCTCCTCTTCAATGCCTTCTCTCCTCTTGGCAACACACAAGTAAGATGCAAAGTGGGACACTTCACATAGTCCAACGCATCTAGACCTCTTTGGGAAAAAGAATAGAGACCTCTATCTACATTCCAATGCATCCTTCCCTCATAAATCCATAGAAGAAATGGCAAGTTCTCAATCCATGCATACCAGTGAGGATGGAGGATAAAGTACACCAAGGAGATAATGATGCAAAATCCAAGGGTAGCAGCAACAACTGATGAATTTCCTTCTTCTTTTATTTAAACCTATTTGAATGAATTTCAAAGAATTACAAATGCATACGAATAATATTGTCTTACAGATTGGAGAAACCCCTCACTTAATGCTATGGTCCCTATGACAATAGACATTTAAATTTAATGCAAACTTTACTATTCATAACAGAATGATGTCTGGCATGTGCACGCATGCACACAGAGTAGTGTGCTCAAATTTGTAATACAATTCTTCAAAAATTAAATGAGTACAGGATGCAGGCTAGAAAACCACTAACAATGCAGCATCCAAATTGGAGAGGATATCTGTAGACTCCTTTTTATCTGATTTTTCACCATCAGCTCCAGAATCGGCTTCGGCCTTCTACAACGAGCTCTCCTTCCACACCATGCTCATTGATCTTCCATAGTCGATGCCTGGTCCTCTCCCTTTCTTTTGGGCACATCCATTCTCTAAGGTCTCAACAACAATGGCTGTCATATCTTTGATGTAGCTTAATAACTTGTCATAGACAAAATTTCTCAGACTTGTCTCTTTCCATCTTTGTCTTGGCCTTGTGAACAAACACTAGACTGTCTCCTTAATGTCATGCCATTAGTATAATAATCTTATCCCCTTAAGGTTCAACTTTCTCACCATGGTTGAAATAAAATAATATAGGCCGAATGGCCTTTGTGACTCCTCTTCTTCCTCTTGGAGATCCTCTTCCTTTTCCTCTTCGTCCCTCTATCCTCTTTAATGAACTCTCCAAGGGTAGGTGCCAGCTATACTTGTCTTAACTATGCTTAGAAAGTCTTCCTAGAATTTCTCAACAGCTTCAACAACCTCCTAAAGTGACTTAACAATATCCTTCAATCTAAAGAATCCAACTAATACACACTAATTATGTTTTGAATCGCCTTATTCCATATGGTGATAAGGTGTCATGGCTTATTTTGCCCACAATATCATTTTTTTTAACAAATTACAATTTGAATTACAACTTTTTGTAGGAAAACTCATTCAATATACTTGAGACAAAAATGAAATATATTATGCACTCGTAGATGCTCTTGCATCAGATTACCATGCTTGAAACTTGTCATGAGCCCCTGCTCATGTATGCTTATTTGCTCTTTTTGCTGCAATTAAAAGCCATCCATTGTTCTCTGCCTCGACTGTTTCTTCATATTGATGCACATGTTCCATAGCACCACATTTTTTTCTTTTCTTGGACTTCATGTTCATTCCTACACATTATGCAAAGTCATTTTCAAAATCATTGGTTTTCTCAAACCAATCTTTCTTCTTTCTTTTGTTTCTCTTTTTCTTCTTGTATTTTCTTCTTCTCATTTATTTCTCAGCTACAATCTTCCATGTCCATGTTTCATCTTCATATGTGTCTCCAAAGTTTTCTTTGCCTTCTTGGTTCATCAGTGCATCCATTTAGTTATGGTTATCATTTACTTCAACAACTTCCATACCTGCATTCAAAACATCAAAAGCAACCTTAGTAGAAAAAACTTGAGGCCATGAGGCCCCTTGATTGTCTTCATGCTGTTCTTCTTTGTCCAAATCTGCCCTCCCCATTTTTCTTTGTTCTTGCCTTAATTCATTTTCCATCTGATCAATGGTGCCACCATGTTTGATATGTGTCTCTACACAACTCTCTTGGAGGATTCAACAACTCTTCTATCCTCTTCATCTCTTCACTCAACACAAGCTCATCCAAATCTTCATGTCCTGTATCAAACTTAGGACCAAATTGTCTTTCGTCCTCTATAAATACATTCATCCACTTTATGGTTTATTCATACAAATCAACTTCTTCTTCATCATAAATATACTTATCTAAAACAATAGGAACACTATTACCTTGTGTCTCCTTGTTCTTTTCAAACATGTGAACTAATTTCACATCTCCACTTTCATCATCCATCCTCTTGGAACTCTCTCCTTGCTGCACATTAGTTTTCATAGACATTTTCCATTCCTCATTTATCATGAAAATATCATTAAAGGATTCAAAAACATCATCATAAACCATTTGTTTACCTTTTACCTCTTTCGTATACCTCTCAAGCATCCTGTCTTCATGGAATGCCTCTTCCATACTCACCATCTCACCTTCATTCTCTTGGTTACTTGAATCACCTTCAATCCTCTTCCATTGACTTCTTGGTGTTGTTGTCTTAACACTCACATCTTCTTCACTTTTTGCCTTCTTAGGTACCCATACTTGTTTCTCCTTCTTATCATTTGTCTTCTCAAACCATGTAGGCATCCTGCATCCATGTTCTTATACCAGCACTTCCTGTTGCTTGGGAGTTTGCTTCTTCCACCATTTAGGCATCACATATCCATGGTTAATTGGAAACTTCACCTTTCTCTTTGCTTCTCTAACATGCATATCAAAAGTTCCATGCTTATAAGAATAAGAAAAATCAATTTTTGAATTCACCTTTACCTCCTTAATGGGCTGCTCCATTAGTTCTTTGACTTGCATAGCTTCTTGATTGTTTGTACTTTCTTCTTACTTTATACTTAACTGCTCTCTTTCCTCTTCTTGGCATTCAATGGCATCATGGAAGTCATCTTCATCTTCCATCTCTTCTCTTGCTTGTATGGGTTCCTCAACAACTCCCTCATGCATTAACCAATGCATCTCTTCTTCCTTATCAACAACAACAAAATTTTTCTTTTCTCTTACACATTCACTTGTGCACTTGGTGTATTTTCTTGCACCAATCTCTTCACTCTCCAAGGCCCTTCTCTTGACCTTCACAAAGCTACTCATACCTAAAATTACCCATGCAAAGACAACATTAGATATAAAAACAAGAGACCACAAGGTCCCTATGAGTGCTCTCTTCATCAACACTCTCATCTTTTCAAGTGCTCTTCCTGGCACTTGATCTTTTCTTTCTTCTCTTTCCTTGGTCTCCTCAATGAGAACCTTCTTCTCCACATCTTTCTCTTGTTGCTTACTTGGCAACCTACTCATACTCTTGCCTCTATGGGCTTCTCTCTTCATGGCAATCTCATTTTGCCTTTTGCTCCTCTTCATTAGGAGATCAATTGGCCATTTTAACCTTTTCTTTATTGGCCATACCCACACTTTCTCATTTTATTGCATCCCAGACTCAAACATGATTTTAATCTTAGCTAAATATTTCCACAAACTAGCAATCTCTTTATCAAAGTCAACATTAGTCATACCTTTCTGCTTTGGGGTTCTTGTTTTCTCCTTGGTACTCTCATGTACCTTGCTGCTCTGCTCTTTTCTCAACAATATTTCCATTTTTGAGATCTTCACCTATGTCTTTTCCACCTTGGTCTCTTGATCCTTGTAGGTTCACTTGTCTCACCCAAGCCTTTCTCCTTGACTGGTCTTTTAACAATCTCCTTGATCTCACCTAGGCCTTTTGCATCCTAGTCTTTTGATCCCACTTAATAGCTTTATTGAGCTTCACACTGAGTCAATGCTATGCAATATGACATTAATTTAACCAAATATCAGTAATTTCACAAATCTAAGTTTACCTTGCTTTGGATCTTCCTCTTGAGCATTCACTACGCTCTTCTTCTAGAGCTTCTCTTCTCTCTTGTCAAGCCTCAATGGCTTTAAGACTTCCTCTTTACCTATTTACTTCTCAAACACAATAAACTCAAATCAAATATCAAAGTTACTCATACCTTTCCTCCATAGGGTCTTCTAGTGCTTTGTCCTATTAATCCATTTGCCAAATCCTGCAATATCATTAACAAATGCAACCATCCCAAAGATCTCTTTCCTTAATTCTGTAGCAACTTATTAGCAACCATAATCAATTTCTAAATCCCAAGAGCTTCAAGCTCTGATACCAAAATGATGCATTCAGCCAGCATCTATGTTCGACCTATGTAGGTGGTATCCTCAATCTAATAGAATTAAATGCCACACAATAGACAAAAGCTCCATCAGATCCCCAAAGCGTAGGGTTAAAAAATCTGGAATGGTGATGGGAGGAGTAGTTGGGAATACCAAATCTTTGCTGCATTGATCTCAAAGAAGGACACATGTATTAAACAAAACTCCAACGTAGAAGATAGTCTTTCCTCCACCGCCCTTCCTCCAAGCACCACACAGGCTTGATAAAAGTAGATCTGGAGAATTATGTACGTAGACCTAAAAAAATAATATTCTTTCACCTTCCAACACTCCACATCTTGTTAGAAAAACTCATTTCTCTACTTAGTAGCTCACCTGAGCTCTAACTATGTTGTTTTCTCTCCTCTTCAACGCCTTCTCTCCTCTTGGCAACACATAGGTAAGATGCAAAGCGGGACACTTCACATAGTCCAACGCATCTAGACCTCTTTGGGAAAAAGAACAGAGACCTCTGTCCACATTCCAACGCATCCTTCCCTCATAAATCCATGGAAGAAATGGCAAGTTCTCAATCCATGCATACCAGTGAGGATGGAGGATAAAGTACACCAATGAGATAATGATGCAAAATCCAGGGGTAGTAGCAATAGCTGATGAATTTCCTTCTTCTTTTATTTAAACCTGTTTGAATGAATTTCAAAGAATTGTAGATGCCTACGAATAATATTGTCTTATAGATTGGAGAAACCCCTCACTTAATGCTATGGTCCCTATGACAATCGACATTTAAATTTAATGCAAAATTTACTATTCATAACAAAATGATGTGTGGCATGTGCACGCATGCACATAGAGTAGTGTGCTCAAATTTGTAATACAATTCTTCAAAAATTAAACAAGTACAAGATGCAGGCTAGAAAACCACTAATGATACAACATCCAAATTGGAGAGGATATCTGCAGACTCCTTTTTATCTAATTTTTCACCATCAGCTCCAGAATCAGCTTCGGCCTTCTACAACGAGCTCTCCTTCCTTGCCATGCTCATTGATCTTCCATAGTCGATGCCTGGTCCTCTCCCTTTCTTTTGGGCACATCCATTCTCTAAAGCCTTAACAATAATGAATTTCATATCTTTGACGTAGCTTAGTAACTTGTCATAGACAGAATTTCTCAGACTTGTCTCTTTCCATCTTTGTCTTGGCCTTGTGAACAAACACTAGACTGTCTCCTCAATGTCACGCCATTAGTATAATCATCTTACTCCCTTAAGGTTCAGCATTCTCACCATGGTTGAAACAAAATAATACAGGCCGAATGGCCTTTGTGACTCCTCTTCTTCCTCCTGGAGATCCTCCTCCTTTTCCTCTTCGTCCCTCTATCCTCTTTAATGAACTCTCCAAGGGTAGGTGCCAGCTATACTTGTCTTAACTATGCTTAGAAAGTCTTCCTAGAATTTCTCAATAGCTTCAACAGCTTCCTAAATTGACTTAACAATATCCTTCAATTTGAAGAATCCAACTAATACACACTAATTATGTTTTGAATTGCCTTATTCCATATGGTGATAAGGTGTCATGGATTATTTTGCCCACAATATCATTTTTTTTAAGACAAAGATGGAAAGAGACAAGTCTGAGAAATTTTGTCTATGACAAGTTACTAAGCTACGTCAAATATATGACAGCCGTTGTTGTTGAGGCTTTAGAGAATGGATGTGCCCAAAAGAAAGGGAGAGGACCAGGCATCGACTATGGAAGATCAATGAGCATGGTGAGGAAGGAGAGCTCACTATAGAAGGCCGAAGCCAATTCTGGATCTGATGGTGAAAAATTAGATAAAAAGGAGTCTGTAGATATCCTCTCCAATTTGGATGCTGCATCATTAGTGGTTTTCTAGCCTACATCCTGTACTTGTTTGGATTTTGAAGAATTGTATTACAAATTTGATCACACTGCTTTTTGTGCATGCGTGCACATGCCACACATCATTTTGTTATGAATAGTAGAGTTTGCATTAAATTTAAATGTCGATTGTCATAGGGACCATAGCATTAAGTGAGGGGTTTCTCCAATCTGTAAGACAATATTATTCGTAGGCATCTGCAATTCTTTGAAATTCATTCGAACAGGCTTAAATAAAAGAAGATGGAAATTCATCAACTGTTACTGCTACCCCTAGATTTTGCATCATTATCTCTTTGGTGTACTTTATCCTCCATCCTCACTGGTATGAATGGATTGAGAACTTGCGATTTCTTCTGTGGATTTATGAGGGAAGGATATGTTGGAATGTGGATAGAGGTCTCTATTCTTTTTCCCAAAGAGGTCTGGATCCATTGGACTATGTGAAGTGTCATGCTTTGCATCTTACCTATGTGTTGCCAAGAGGAGAGAAGGCATTGAAGAGGAGAGAGAACAACGTAGTTGGAGCTCAAATGAGCTACTAAGTGGAGAAATGAGTTTTTATAACAAGATGTGGAGCATTAGAAGGTGAAAGAATATTGTTTTTTTAGGTTTGCGTACATAATTCTCCAGATCTGCTTTTATCAAGCCTGTGTGGTACTTGGAGGAAGGGCCGTGGAGGAAAGACTCTGTCTTCTGCGCTGGAGTTTTGCTTAAGACATGTGTCCTTCTTTGAGATCAATGCAGTGAAGTTTTGGTGTTCCCAGCTACTCCTCCCATTGCCATTCTAGATATTTTTAACCTATGCTTTGGGGATCTGATGGAGCTTTTGTCTATTGTGTGGCATTTTTGATCAACACAAAGGATTTACTGAAGAAATAATTCTATTACATTGAGGATACCACCTATAGGGATTGATCATAGACGCTGGCTGAATGCATCAATTATATACTTGAGACAAAAATGAAATATATTATGCACCCGTAGATGCTCCTGCATCAGACTACCATGCTTGCTTCAATCTAAAGAATTCAACTAATACACACTAATTATGTTTTGACTCACCTTATTCCATATGGTGTTAAGGTGTCATGGCTTATTTTGCCCACAATATCATTTTTTTTTAACAAATTACAATTTGAATTACAACTTTTTGTAGGAAAACTCATTCAATATACTTGAGACAAAAATGAAATATATTATGCACCCGTAGATGCTCCTGCATCATCATTGCATGTTGTATTGAAAAAACTTGCATTGGCCAGTGTTGGTGTAAGGTTTTATGCTATGTACCCTAATTGGATCACTCACATTGATCCAATTATTTGTGTGTTTTATTTCCCTCTTGCTTCACTTATCTTGAATTTTTTTCCTTCTTTTAGAACATTATCATTATGGTTGATACAATCTCTTATAGACTATATTTTCCCCTATCAATAGTACATAGTTGACTTGTATGTCTATGTATCCTTTGTAGTTTTCTTTATCTCCCTATATACAATACATATTTGACCTGAATGACTCTGTATTCTTACCTTCTAGTCAGGTTACAAAATACAATCAATTTTTATAACTTTTTATCTTTATCAACCTATCTAATTTACCTATATGTAATATAAACTCAACCTATACAGCTCTGTATTCTTATCTAATTATTTGTTTACAGAACACAATCGACCTGTATGAATTTGTATCCTTTTTTGATAAAATTTGTATTTGTAACATCTTAGTCCTCATTAAAATTTATCTCTCATCATGAACTAACTATTTGAGGACAACACTAAATTTAACTCAATATATATGATGATCCTCATCCATCCTAATAGATTTTCCCACAAAAAACTTATGGCTCATAATCTAGATGAAAGTAATGTACATGTGGCCACTCATACTTCAAACTATGGGACCCTCATAATACATATTCCATTCTCAATCCTATTTTCACCTTAGAAGATCAACCTAAATTAGAGAATACTCCATAAATTCTTTTATTCATTAATGAATGTCCTCAACATCAAGGAAAAGACCCTTTTACTATTTATCATCTCATGATAAGTGGTCAAACAGAAGAACCCTATTTACCTTGCCCCACATTATCACATGGATTTGGGGGTAATATCTTCTTTGCATCTCAACCTCTTCCTTCTCTTTTGACCCCTTCTCATACTATGACCTCTTCTTCCTTGATTTCCTCCACCTCCATTCTAAGTATCTCTACTAACATGGTAGGTTCAACATCTAGTGGGCCTTTTTCAAGAACTATTATTCTTAATTATTTCACTAGTGCATGTTTACTACCTAGGGTAATCATGCCACTAGTGAAACCATATTTTAATCCTTCTACTAGTGCATCTTTTGCAACCCAAGAAAATCATGCTACTAGTTCCTCCTTTGCTAACAATTCCTCTCAAGATATTAAAAGCATGCATGCCACCAATCATAGTGGTACCCAAGCCACTAATACCAATGTTAACAAAGGTCCCTAATACAATAGAACATGCTAAGTATGAGGATAGCTAAGTCTTATTCAAGTGTGTAGGATAGTGTAGAGAATTCATATTTAACAAGGAAGATAAAAAAATAACAATGATGTATTTTAGTGCATTTAATATGAAAAAAGATTCACTAGTATTTTTAGTAATCATTCATAAAGCATATAAACTAACTTAGATAGGATTAAACCATACATTAAACATGATTTCACTCACAAGGAAAATAATAATAAATACAATAGGTAGCCATAACCAAAATAGTCTATATTGATCTCAACAAAAGTTCATCATCTTCTTCATATAAGCATACATATTTATTGTCATTTACAGTCCCTGACTATTAAAATTATTCTCATACTTTGGTGCTAAAAGAGGGGATTGTTCATCTTGTATCTTTTTACAAGTCATGGAGGCTAGGATAAAATACATGTATCAGATAACTGAATACATAATGCATAAATATTCAAGGAATATCCTATGCATCTTTACTTATTTGTTTTCTTCTCCCAACACTTTATTAGACTTAAAATGTTGTCTCATCCTAAGACAACATCATAGGATCAAATGATGGTGCATTTAGGGTATAAGTTGAAGAAATGTTTTGACTAGAAACAGTCATAGTAATCACTCAAGGCATCATTTTTGGTTTTCACATCTTGTGCACTACTTAGTAACCCTTTTAGGTTTTTAACTAAGTAGTGTACCAACCTATTTCCCTTTTGGGGTTTCAATAGGCTAATGTAACCAGGTGGCCACCCTTTATAGGTTTTCAACCATCCTAACCCCACTTATCTTACTAATTATCCACAATACAAAAATTATTTACAAAATTTTTATAGCTTGCACAATACTTAACTAGAAGAAGGTGAAATTGCTATGGAAGAGGATTAGCAAGTAACATCCTTAGCCCTGAAGTGTGTAGCCTTGTATTGTGTGATAAATCATTAGAGCTTAGATAGTATCTTGTAAATTAGAACATTGAGAATCTGAGCCACCTCACTACAAAATATAGCTAGGTTATTTTTTTAGGTATACCAATCAAGCATCACTTTATAGACCATTTGGATCAGGATGTGCATTGGTGTGTGATATCAAATAAGTTATTTCAATTTTGAGTCATCAGGGGTGTTCATTACTACCTTTGTATTACTAATCCTCATTTGTATTTTACCACTGAGTTGATCTAACTTTTATACATGGTATTTTTCTTGGAGACCCAAAAATGAACTTCACTGTAGGTCATGCTACTAGTCAATAAGTTTGTCATGCACTTTTTCCTTTATGGTGAATAATTCCTAGAGAAAAAGGTCATTTTCATCTATTGATTTATTCTAACCATCCATGGTTGTCTTGGTCATTGTATCTATAGTGGAATATATTCCAAAACTGGTGAGAGAGTTGTCAAGGTGATACTTCTAGTTTAGAAGACTTCATGCATCTTGATGTGTTTGGAGGGATAAAATATCAATCATGCTTTGATACTCCTCAAATAAGGTTATCAAGTTAGTTTCCTCAACCTTCATACTTTGGCCCAATGTACCCATTATGCGAAGTTACTAGGCTACACACCAGTTTGTTATGAGCTTGGTGACTAACATCTTAGGCCTATGATGGTCTGACATCACTTGGTCATTGATTACTTGAGTGGCCAAGTATAGAAAAGTGTCTTCAATCATTTTTTACACTTTGTGAAGTTGAAACTTAAGTTACACATTCTCTACCTTAGATTTATACCTTTATCAATCTAGGGAGGTGACCTTCTATGTGATTAACTCCCAGAACACTGTGGCCCATTCAAATTATTTTTAATGAAAGCCATGGGATGTCTAAGGAAGCCTCCTACTTTGTTATAAGTGTGGCCAATGTGCTTGTAGATGCTATAAGATTTAGATGTGGTATGGGGGCTAGTGGGAGTGAGAAGGTTGTGCACTGAGCACCTACTATAGAAACATCATAGAGTTAGACACCTCCTAGTGGTAACTTAAGTTATTGTTATCCTGATTGAGTGGTTATTAGTGTTTATTGCTATGATGTAGCCTTTACTACTAATTTCATTTGCTATGTAACATATATAACCTACTTGTGTTTGGATTCCTCTCCCTCCTCCTATTTATTTTTCTTCTCTTCTTCCTCATTTTTCTTTTTCTCATCCTCTTCCTCTTTCTTCCTTTTCTCATCCTCTTCTTTCTTCTTTTTCTCTTCCTCTTCTTTCTTCCTTTTCTCTTTCTCTTCTTTATTTTTCTTCTCTTCTACCAGGGCTATAGCCTTGGATTTATCTTGTGAAAATTATACCTACACTTGTTCTTGCGCTAGAGCTTATGCCTATGCATGCTATTACCATAGGGATTCATCCTCCTTCTCTTTCTTAGTAGCTTCCATGGACTACTGTGCTTGGGCCGCTGGGTCTTATTTTGTCTTTTCTTCTTATTCTAACTTTTCCTTCTTCTCTTTCTCTTTTTGTGCTTTTTTGAATATGTCAGTGACTTATTATGCCTATTTGGTCACATCCATGGCCTTTTAAATATCAGCCTTGGCATCTTTGGCATTTTATGTGGCCTTGGCTTCTTTTCACTTGCTATATGACATTTTGTTGCTGTGCTTCTTCTTTATTTCTCTTCTTTTCCTCCTTCCTTAATCGACATTAATCTACATGAGCTACTTCTTCCTTTACAACCTATTTCTCCTATTTTTTTGGTTGCTCTAGTGTAAGCTCTTTAACATATTGAGCCTAAAAATATGGTGGTGAATCAATTGCTCATAAATTTAAGCTAAAAACCTATGCCTTTCTTTTATCGATCATGACTAGTCTACATCTAGGTAGTGGTGCAGTAGGTGTAGGGGTAGGTTATACTTCTTTCATCATGAGTAGTCATCTAAATGTGCACTCTTCTAATGTAGGGGAGACCTTGGCCTCCCATCTTGTTTGAGGCCTATGCACAAGTTATTTAAGTGAGATCTCTAGGAGAGGTGTAAATATGTCCTTAGCTACAAATTTTGGTGTAGGTTGTGACTGGAAGAAGTCCATTCTAAGATATATTTGCTTTAATTCTTCTCAAACTATGTGTATAATGATGGAAGGTGGGAACGGTGGGAGGTTCACCCACATCGTAGGGGGAACTTGCTTTTACACTAGAATAATGTGCATCAGCTTTTAAAAGTAAAATTATTTTTCCTCCTCATTATAGTCCCTAACCATGTCTTCCATCATGACTTGGTAGACTTCTTACTCATTGGTTCCCATTTGGATGAGGTCACATGAGCTCATGATCTATGACACCTTTAGATCATTATTATAGGTCATGGTGCTAAATGTCATTCACTTCATGGGAGGGCATGCTAAATGAGGGTTTGCTTGGTGATTTACATTCTATTGCTATGAGTTGGTTACTTATTTTGGCTATTGTATGGTAGGAACATATACACCAAGTGGTATGGATTATAAGGGTGTCACATAGCTAGTTGTGAATGATTTTTGTTGATTCACTTTGTCCTGTGCCATAACCATTATCATGAAGAAGGGAACACTTGGAAGGGTGACCATGGTAGCTCATGGATGATGATGAAAACACCTTTGGGTAGCAGAGTGATAGTGGCATGCTAACCCAAGTATTTCATGACATCAGGGGGTACTTAGGGATGTGTTGTGATAAGGTCTAGGCACTCCTCCCACCAAGATTTGAATTTTCCCTCATCTGTAAGAGATCTCTGGTCTTGCATTTATATGATATTTTAGAATTAATACACTAGCCAATAGTTTGTATCTGGGTGTACTTCACTCTCTAGTAATTTCCATTACATGAAGCATATTAGGAAGATGAGGAATTGTGTTAGAATGTCTTTTTGGGCATGGTGTGACACTTCTCAATATTCATGATGAACTCCTAGATGAAGTACTCGAGCTAGTTAAATTTTTCATTATAGTGGATAATCTGATGGGTGATGTCGATAAATCCTTTGGGTATTTACTTGGTAGACTCGGTCATCTACCAAAATCATCTATTTATGCACTTCATGAGGATGTACATTGGATCATCTAGGATTTAATCAATGGGAATCCCTCTATTAATCTACACATATAGGTCTTGAAATTATTACAAAATGGGAGGCATTTTCATCTTGTATGAGAATAAAGAATCTCCATGTATAGACATGCCCAAGGCATGGGCTATGACTTATGTGTTGATTATAATAGTCTCGTCTAGACCCAAATAGATGTTACCCTCATTGTATCATCCTATCAATACTTGGACAATCTCCCCTAGGTTATTGAATATAGGCAATCCTAATAGGTACTTAACATCTATATTTTGGAGATGGTGAGGAGCTTCAAGGAAAAGAGGTTACACAGAATCAATGGGATCAGGGTGGAGTAGCTTATTCTCAAATTAGAAGAGGTAGTCAAATAACTCTTGGTCACTATACTTCATTTGCCTAAGCACCATGTCAACACCCATGGCCTCTTTTTTCACATCAATGAGATCCATAATTAGTTATGAGGTATCCATAGCTATATGAAGTGATGAAATTGGAATACTCTATGTGATCTATATAATAAAATTAACTTGGCTCTTGAGAATGGCAGTTTGAAAAAATATGCACAAGGATGAAATGTTAACTTAGCATTTAAGCTTAGCTTTTATAGATTTGGCACCTCTTGAATTTTTCATTCTATCCATGCTTAGTTGTCCAATCATCTTGAATGCAATGGTGGATGTGATAAATCTATATATAATCTAGCCATTAAAGTAGTTAGTCATTAGCACACATGTGGAGTTATGCTATTATGCTCTTTAAGGTTCCTAGGGGGTACGAGTAGCTAATTTGATGAGCTACCAATTTTTTGAAGATCACATCAATAAAACATTAGATCATGCATTTATTTGTGGTGGATGATCATTATCTAATGGATATCTTGCTGATGAGATGTTTCTATACCTTTCATGGACTTAATATTTTTTAGTCATTCATCTTTGACTTTCCTAGTAACACATGTGGATCCTCCTATGCATGGTTGACATGTGTTATGATTGGTTATTTGATTCATAATTATTGTTGATGAGATCATCTAAAAACAAACATAAATAGAAAATAATCACACACAAAACATGCAAAAATAGGGAAAGCCTAATCTACATGATGCTACTCAGTTTGTAGAATGAGATCAATTGACTATGGGTGGTAGGGGTTAAGACTACAATGATTTACCCACATTGGTAAAATGGTTCCCTGAATATCTCTTAAAACCATGGTTCCTTGTTGTATTAGATCATGTATAATGTAGGGCCCTTTCCATCATATATGTAACTTGCCTGGAAATGATTTGAAATGACTATTATATAATAAGATTGGCTGATCTTTTTGAAATTATTTTTGGCACAATTTCCTATCATGCCATAATTTATAGATATACTTATGCACTTTTGGCATCCACATTGCTCTGCATATGAACTTTTTCATATGATTTAGCTGAAGGAGTTAGTTAGTAAGAGACTCATGATCTCCAAGTCATATGACCATAACAATACATAGGCTAGGTACTAAGTATTTCATTGGCATGAGTGCTTCAAGACCATACATCAATTGGAATGGCATGAATATTATAGCCCTTTTGTAATGTATGTGATATGCCCATAAAATCACAAGAATGCAATCTTCCTAGTCATCTCACTTGACATCACAGATTTTTGTCAACATTTTTCCAAACACTTTATTAGAAGCTTCAGCTTGGCCATTGGCCTATGGATGATACACAATGATTTTATGGTGAGAGATCATAAATTCCTCAATTAGATCCTTGATGGTGTTATTTAAAAATTTCATTCATCTATCACTGACTAACTTTATAGGGAATAAAAACCTTGTTATGATATTTTCATATAAAAAATTCACTACATCCTTTGTATTGTAACTAAGTGTTACAGTAGATTCAACCCACTTAGTAAAATAGTCTATCATTGTGATGATATATCTTGCATTGCTACACTTGATTAGTGGGTTGGTAGGCCCAACAAAATTAATGCCCCATTATTAAAAAGGCTATTCAACTAATAGAGGCTACAAAGACATTTCATATTTTTGTAGTGGTTGACCCATATGTTAGCAAACATCGCAGTGTTGTGCAACTTTGTGTACATCCTAGAACAAATTTGGCCACCCTAATCTAATTTTTAGTAGTTTTATAGTCATGGTTTCTCCCTTAAAATGTATTCTTGTGACTCTTTGATGAGCTTCCTCTAAGAGTTGAGGTTATTCATGTTCTAGAATAACCCTGCACAAAACTTCATCCTTCCCCAAGTGATACAGGATCCCATTGATGATGGTTTATGGTAGTTCTCTAGTAACAAACTGCTTCTTATCATATTCTTGATAGTGCATAGGGAAAACTCTTTTTTCGAGGAAGTTGGAAATGGATTCAAAATTATCAAGAATCATAGAGACATAGAAGAGGTGAGCATCAAGAGAGTCTTTTATTAATTCTTCTAGCTCCTCACCATTCATAATATAGTTGAGATGGTCTAGTCCTACATCTCTCTTTTGGATTTACATTTATGTAGAATTGAAACTCCTAAAATAACATCAACCATCAAGAAATGTATCTTCTTAGCATTAGATTATTGATAAAGTATCGTAGGGATTGATGATCAGTAAAAAAATTGAATGGTGTCACAAGTAGATAATGTTATAATTTTTATAGTATGAACATGATGGCCAATGCTTCTTGCTTAATAGTTGTGTAGTTTTCCTCTGTATTAGACAATTTTTAGATAGAAAAATAAATAGGATGGTCAAGTCCACCATATCTTATATGTGCAAGAACAACACAAACTATGATCCCTAAATCATCTACATGTACATGAAAAGGCTTGCTCTAGTCTGAAAAAACAAGTATGGGTGTAATAACTAATATTTTCTTTAACTTGATAAAGGCTAATTGACATTCTAAAGTTCAAACAAACTTCACATTCTTGCATAGTAAGGATTCTAATGGAAATGAAATAGCTATGTAACCCTTGATAAAATTATGATAGTAACCTGTATGCCCCAAAAAAGAGTGCCCTTTGGTGGAACTAATAGGTGGAGGAATCCTCAAGATTAATGTGATTTTTTCCTGATATACTAGAATGCCTTCACTGCATACATGTCCAAGCAAAATGCCAAAGGGTGTAAAAAATAAAAATTTATTCAAATTCAAAAAAATGCATAGAGATCAACATAATTACAACATTAAACACAAGTTAGACAAATGTTCTTTGAATAAGGAGAAGATTGCCCAATTATCAAGGCAAACTTCTAGGAAGTCATGAATGAAATCTATCATAACCGCTGCATGAGAAAACATCATAGGTGCATTATTAAGGTAAAAAGGCATGACCTTATATGAAAAATAACCCTATTCTATTATAATTTTTTTTTAGCTCTATCTTCTTCCATGATCAGTATTTGATGATATCCATTAAAACCATCTGTGAAAGAATAAACTTCATGTCCTGTGATAGAATCCAAAACTTCATATGTGAATGGAATTAGGAATGGATCATTGGCACATGCATCAATAAAAATGTAGTAATCCACACATACTTAAATTTATATTATTTTCTTGGGCTGGACTACCATGGGGCTAACCCAATCTACCTTTTCTACTAGATATATGATTCCTGCATCTTACATTCTATCCAATTTAGCCTTTTCTTTTAGCTTCATATTTAGATTGAGCTTGTATGACTAATTATTTGTAGGCCATGCACACTCCTTTAGTTCAATATGAATCTCTAAAAGAGATGGGTCAACACCTCAGTTCTCTAATAATTTTTTGGTAAAAATATGTTGATAATCCCTTAGAAGTTGTAGAACTTCAAAGACCTCAACTTTCATACAATAGTCACTGATGTTTGCCAATTTTGGGAACTTGTCTATCCAGATATTTGTAACATGATTTTTGAGAGGTTGTTGATAAATGTTTTATTTTATTTATCAATGGATTCTTGTAGCCTTTATTGCCTTTCCTATTTGGTAATTTAGATACTATGTAGCTTATCTTGTTAGTCAGTTCTACATTGGTGTTATTGAGTGGTTCTATAGGTTACTTAGACTCAAATAAATCATTTGAATCTATGTTACCATCATAATCTAAATCTTTACTGTATTCTACCTCATATTATATATGGTGACATGGCTACATCAGAGATTGTTCTTCATTTTTATCAGTGTTGTACCTTTGTAATGGTGCATTAAGATCAGAGGCTATGTTATTTTACACAGTGGATTCAATTGTGGTGCTTAAGTCTTCTATTCACCCATGACATAAGAAATATTTGAATTTATATAGTGTGTTGTTAACCACATGATTTTCATATTTAAAAAGAAATGTTTGTATAAAATCACTTTGCACTTGTGCCCAATGCTTGGTCTCCCTTCTACGTGCTTGGTGCATGTACCATGCTACTAGTAATGAAGTAAGTATTTATTATTAAATGTGAACCTAGGAATTTGGTGCCACATGTTCCTAATTATATAATTCAACACATTTATGTATATGATATTCTAGTAGATTATGTAGTAGGTTTGTGATATTGTATGAGATATCTTCATTATGTAGTGTACTTAAATTTTTTAGAAGATCTATGAGTGTAGTGATAACTCTATCCTGATGCATGATGCACATGATTTGGCCATAAATTTATGCATATATTACTATAACATCTCCTTCAATGGTGTCTTGATGTTAGATACTATTCAAAATCTACACAACATCATACATGAGGCCCTTTTCTATAGCTAGATCTGGGTACTTATCATGTTTAGATTTTCAAATCCCTTGATCTTGTGGCATTTTGAGTGGGGGAAAACCTTGGTATATGTGATATTGTCATGTAATAACATTTAAAAATGCATTTTATTTAGGCTACACACTCACCATATTCACATTCTAAACATCCTTGTCCTTTCACTACTTCTCCAAGAGGGGACAATCTTTTGTGTCATACTGGTCAAAGATTCTATAATATACATAGTATGACTACCTTTGTGGATTCATCAAGCAATTTTGGTGGACATGATTATATTATTTTCATATATAACATTGTAGGCAAGGCCATTGGTAGTTATTCTCTCTACCCCCTAGTATGCTCCTTTGTATACACCTCAAGATCCTCCTCTGTTGGACTGATATCTACCTCAATACCCTCCTTGTGGATGCATAGTGTTCTAATGTTGGTGCTACTAATTATTATCTCCAATTTTAAATTATTATAGTGCAGTTGATGAGGCCCAACTTGTTTGTTGCTACTGCATTATGGGTGAGATCTAAGGTGATGCATACTGGTATTGAGGGGATGGAGGTGTCCAACTTGGTAGAGAAGGGGTCCATCCAACTAGACTTTGAGGTTGATACTACGATGAACTCAAAATCCATTATGGACCCATCTGGGCCACGCAACCTTTATCTACCTCTAGGCCTGGGATCACTAACTTCATCAAGGATATTTGATGTGCAGTGATGGAAAATACATTTTTAGTGATGCCTTCTTTAAGATCTTATAAATCCCAATAGTTATTTTCATCATGATTAGATGAATTGCAAAAATTATAATACAAATTTTGTGGGTTCTTGATATATTGCAGTAAAAGGTGGTTATTTTTGGTGGCATGCCCTACTACTCGATAAAGTTCACAAAATTCTATCTTGACTTTAGGATAATAATTTATATGATGTCCTTATTTTCCACACTCCATACACCATAGATTTAATTTAGGGTCATTTGCCTCCTGGTATTGATCCATTTTTTCATAAAATCATGTAGTGTATTTTTAGTGTTGGAATTGGTAATATGAGCTTCTCAATAATCTTCAATCTATTCTATGCATAGGGTAGTAGCTTTAGCATATAATTTCATAGCATATTGAGTTTACATAGTGGAAAAATTGATCCTAAAGCATAGTCATTCAACAAACCATGCAACTTTATCTTTATCTATCAAAGAAAATTATACCTTATTCATCACATCAAAGAATCTATGATCATAATCATAGACTAATTATCTCAATTTTTTTCCTATCTCCTTCAGGTCATGTATAATCTGACTAATGCATTTCTTGATTTTTAATTCTATGATGAGCCAACCCTAAATGTATTTTATACTTTCCTGTTGAAGGTCTCTTTGGTATATGAAATCTAATGCTCTACCAGCTAGTGCCCCTACTAATTCACACTTTTGAATAGTTTCATCAGTGATGCCCTTAGCTTACCATCTCATCTTGAAATTTAGCAAGTATTATTCAGGATTCATGGACCCATCATAGTTGGAAAATTTATGAATCCTCCTATATGAATCATCATGTTGACTAGTATAGATGGAATCTTTTGCATAAATATTATTAGAGGGGGCTATGTTTTAAGTGATCTTTCCTATGTACTACTCTGTGCACTAAGAAAATTATCATGTGCACTTTGTTTATATGTGATTCCTTATTTTTGTTGTTCAATTTCAACTAATTTTATATCCTTCAAATCCTTTATAATAGATTTGGTATGAATTTTAGCACCCCAATGGGTCATGTTTTATAAAATGGTCCTTCCCAGCTATCACCTTCCTATCTACCTAGCTGAAAGCTTCTACTAAAATATAAAAGATTGGCTATGAGTAAGTGTGCTCTTTTGGTGACTATTTCTTTCCTCTAACTTCTTCTTCTTCTATGCTTGAACCTGTATTTAACTTGTGACTATGCTCTATTTTTTTGCATAATTTTTTTCTTTTGGTAATACCCTTTTTTGTATCTATGCACTACATCTATTATCTATCTGTTTTACTTCTAAATTGTTATCACCTTCCTCTTTACATGTCTCATCTTTGTCTCATTATTCATCAACTTTATCTATCTACTGGCATTCATTGTCCTCTTTCTTCATTATTCATTCATCCTCTCCTTCATTAAATTTTTGCACTTGTTCATTATCTAATGTACTACTAATTTTATCTTTACTCATAACTACCTGAGTATTCTTCTATTTATTTAATATATTCTGTTGTCACAGTTCTCTTCTTGAATCCAAACTTTTCTTTTGACTCTTCTTCCACATGTATTCATTATGAATTCATGTTCAAGATTTACTTACTAATATATCCATCATTCATCATCATGTGCACACACCCACATATGCTTGAAATGAATAATCCATATTGGATGGAGTAGGTACCATGGCCTTATCCACAATCATTTTTATTAGGAGAGGTAGTCACTACAAAAAATTTCCTATAATTCCTCAAACAAAATGGTCCTGCACAACTTTGAATGTTATATGCCCTTGAATTAAAAATTTGGTGATGTATCCATCTATGTTGGTATCAACCCAATAGTCTATGACTCTCATATAGTTAGTTTCTATTTTCAACAAATGGTATATCTTTTCTGCAGTCTAGGTAATTATTTATTTTGTTCTAGAATTAAAGCAATAGTTTTAAATTCTTGTCAGTTAGTTAGTTAGTAGTTATGGTAATTTTCACCAAAAAATTTGACATATTTATCTATAGATGTTATCTTAAATAATTTCACTTGTGGTAAAAATAGTACTTTTAGATTCATCTTCTAAAAAATTCCATACTTTTTGGTCTAACCATATTTCAATGTCTCACTACCTTGATAACCATCTTAGCATAGTTTCCTCCAGAAGGAGTGGTTCCACACTCACCACACCATTATTAGTAAATGTCCCTGATACAACTAGAAAATTCTAAAGATGAGGATAACTAAGTCTTATTTGAGTACACATGATAGTGTAGAGAATTCATATTTAAAAAATAAGACATAAAAATAGTAGGGATGTATTTTAGTGCATTTGATAGGCAATAGGATTAACTAGTATATTAGTAATCATTCACAGAGCATATAGAATAACTTATATATGATTAAACCATACATTAAACATGATTTCAAACAAAAAGAATGAAATAAGAAACAAAATATGAAACCATAATCAAAATAGTTGATATTTATCTCAACAAAAGTTCATCATCTTCTTCATACAAACATACATATTTATAGTCATTTACAATGACTATTCACATTATTCTCATACTTGGTACCAAAAGAGGGGATTGTTCATCTTCTATCCTTTTATATATCATGGAGGCTAAGACAAAATACATAAATCCAAAAACTAAAACATAATGCATGAATATTCAAGGAATATCTTATGTAGCTTTACTTATCCATTTTTCTCCCAAAAAGAAATGCTAATGATTCACATGTTGCGTATAACACCACTCAAACCCATCAAATTTTATTACAAACTCTTAACTAAATCAATTATTTTAAAGCTAATAATTCCAACCAAATGATGTAAATGACAAATCATCTTATCCATCTCCAAAATAACCCTTAACATGTTCTATGTGGAACACATAACCAAAATTCCCCCAACCCCCCTTAGGGATTCCCATGGTAATCTTATCTTTCAACCTCCTATTGTTAACAAAATAATCAAACACCTTCAAAATGAACCTATTATGTCTCAAATTTATAACTTAGATATAAGAGGTATCACCCATATGATTATTTATAATGGTTTAACTAATCCTACCCTACACTCAAAAACATTTGGAAATCTATACAAATATTGGGTCAAGTTAAACACTTTTGATGCTACCAAGATCTTATAAAAAATTCTCTCTAAAGATGATTTAGATTGACATAACTAAATAAAATCTCATTTCATAACTAGTTTGGAAGATTTAGTTAATGCTCTATTAAAATAGTTTCAAACTAGTGACCTCCCTAAAAACACCTTGGCACATTTTATTAATTGCAAGCAACTTGAGATGAAAATTGCACAAGCTTTCATCAAATGATGGAAGAAATTGTCTAATGAGTGTGAACACTATTGAAAAAATTTGAATTATAGTCAAATTTGGTCAAAACATAAATATTGAAACTTTTTCAAAGGTTCTTATATGTCTAAAAGGGTCTCATTTATGTCTAAACACCTCACCTATCCCTGTTCTAGCCTTGGTCTAAGCCTATCTTCCTTGTACTTGTCTAGTGAACCAAAGTCAACTATATTCAACCCTATTAAAACATGTTCAAAGGTTAAAATTATATTACAAAATGTCCTAATATGGTCATTTATATGTTTTAAGGTGTTACTAAGTCATGATTTTGTCTCATATACAAAAATGCCTTTTGGTCACTTTTTTGGGATCATTAAATGATTTGTACAGACTTGTCAAGGGATAAATTTGTCACCAAGATTGATTTAAATGTTTACGAGGTTATAACATGTCAATAATCAATCAAAGGAAATTAGGAATCATTTTGATGCATGAAAATAGGGAAAACTCTTCAAAATCAACCCCTTAATGGCACTTATATGGATTTGGGAACTCCACCTTTAGCTTAAAACATGGGAATATTGTCTCTTAATATCATTTAGGTCTTAAAAATTATTTTTTTATAGATAAAAATTCAAAAAAAATAGTTTTTACTTCTTTTTCTTCTTTCTTACCTTTGCAAACCAAGGATAGTCAACTGTGGATGCATAGTACAGTCGATACAGGTGGAGTTCAGAGGAGTGATATTTGGGGTTGAGAGGGGCCTTGGTATACTTAAAATTAATTATAATAAGTTTTATTTTCATGGATAATCCTTTATTAACCATCACTAAGAAGCCAAGCAATTTTTTATGCTCTCACATCCATAAGGGGTCCCTGTTTGATCTTGTTTTAGAATATTTTGCTTTGATTTGACATGTTGGTTATTTTTAGGTGTTTATAAAGGTTTCAAAATACTTTTCAAAAGTTTTTTAATTGTATTTTTGCTTTGGAGGTCTCAAATGTTTAATAATCCCCTTCTAGGCTTGTGTATGCTTGAAAACTAGTTCATTTTGCACCTACATGCCTTGATGATGTCATGATGATGTTTGGAGAGATGTAATTGTGCTCCATTTTATTAACATTGTCTAATATGCATTAAAATTACTAAGAGAGCCTCTCCTAGGCTTTTTTTGGTCTTATATCACCCTCACTACCCTACACTCAAAAGTATACACCTACAAGTGCCATTTGTAGAGTTTTAAAGGTATTGTATGGATGGATGATTGATAGGGTTTAATATCCTTAAGGTCTATGAAACAATTTTATATCTTAGGGATTATGTTTATGAACCTTGGTAGTATACTAAGGGTTGAATAATTATCCATAACAAAGTCTAAGTTTTTAGGGTCTTTGTCCCTAAAGGAACCAAATAAAGGTCAATGAGGTTTTATAGATGTCTTATACTTTGTTTTCTAAGATAATTGTAACACCTAAGTATGATCATCTTGTAATCCTTGGTAGGGACAATAGATATGAAAAGTTTGGAGAGGGGAATACTAATATAAGGTGGTGATTGAAAGGTCCAAAAGTGCCCTTAAAAGCACTGAAAGTATGCAGTAACATCTACAGGCCTTAGGCTCCAATGTGTTTTTCCCTTTCAAAGTTACATTTCAAACCAATTTACTAGATTTATATAACCTAGGGTAGTATGGGTAACCTAGAGGCCACTTGAGGAGGATGTTATATCAGGTTTGGCTCACTTCACTCACTTCTTATCTGTATAATGTCAAATTGCAACCTTCAAGCAAGGTAAGTTGACAGTGACCTATAAATTTGATGCATGATTGATGTCTAAGGTTATTATTAGAGAAATATAATACAATAAAGCAAATTTGTACTAATAATAGTTCATAAAAAACCCTAACACACCTAATTTAAAGTCCAAAAGTATGTAAATACACCTACGTGTCAGTAAAATAAAGTGTCTCAGTTCATCTATGACTAGGCAAGTAAACAATGGGATTTGATGTCTTGATGGTGTTGAAGGGTACTCAAGGTATGAACTAGGTGAAATGAAAATATTATGACCTTAGGATATTTTGAGAGGATGCATACACACGCTAGATACAATCTCATGGGACCACCTTGACTTATAGGTAGGAGCCTTTCAAACATGAAACACAACCATATTGGAAATAGGCTTAAAATTCTAGAGCATGAATGGTGCACTAAAGGGCATAAACATGATGGGTAGCTTGTATAATGGATGTATCACATTAAAATATTCAAAATGGAGTTTTTTAAAACTAGGATTAGGCCTCAAATCATGCAATAGACACCTACAGGTGTGACTATGAAGGTCAATACAGTCATAGTCAAGGATTGGAAGGTCAGTCTTGGAGTGTAAGAATGTGAGGAGCATATGAAATTTTGAGATATTATTGAATAGTATCACATATTCATTTTTATTTCAATAAAATCATGAATATATCATGATGCATCTTGAGTAGATAAGGAGCTTAAACCACACTTACATAGTCCATGGCCTAATAACCTGCATAAACTATCTTGAAAAGGTCTGACTTAGAAATTGGGGAAGTTCAAGGGTATAGAATCATCACCAAGAGTTGAAAATTTTCATAAATCATCCTTTAGAGTTAAATAATCCCTTCCAATGGTTAGTTTTATTAGACAAATAAGGGAAGTTCCCCCTATTTTATCTCAGATAGGGGGTACTTCCCTAGGCTCATAAACTAGCAGTTTTTAGGAAAAGAGATGAAATGGTAGATCATAACAATAAAATACACTCCAAGATGATTGGTGAAGTTGGAAAATGCATATTAAAAAATGGAATGCCAAGCTAGAAGCTCTGAGGTCAAACAGGGTAGTCCATGCAACAAAGTTTACAGGTAGGGTAGGTAGACAAGGTACAAGCCTAATCCCAAATCAGAGGTTATTTCTAATTTAAACCTTTATAAATAATTATAATGCTTTATAGAAAATTAATGGGAGTGAAAGTGACGTGTTTAAGTCATCTTATAGGTATGGAGGGTCAACAAGGAGGTTTAAATTATAAAGTTTGTAACTAGGCCTAATACCTAGAGAGGAGTCCTATCACTTTTAGGGCCAAATGACCACTAAAGTTTTTTGAAATATGTTTCCAAGATGTTGAAAGAGGTTTTATATTCATAATTTTTCAAAGGAATCCACTAAGAAGCCATTTCTTGGCTTAAAAAGCACACAGGCCTATGTAGATTGCTAAAGGAGCTCGAATGGTCATGTTTGGATGCTTAGAACTTCCATGATACTTTGCATGGAGATTCAAGGTGTTCATAAATGATGGAGAGGGTCTTTAAGAAGCCTTTTGTTGAATTTAGATAGAGCTTCAATGTTACAACTCTATGAACCAAGCCTAAGAGTCCAAGTGACTCTAAAATCCTATCTCAGATTCGATGGAGAAGATACTACAAACAGAGCATCAAAATAGGTTAAAGTGACAATGAAACCAACTTAGATCTATAGAGGACTTTCCAGGGACCTACCACATGTGACTGAGATATACCTTACTTATATAGATGGTATAAAATATGGCTTTCTTTGATAGATTTATGTGTTTTGTAGGTGTGGATAAGTTTCAAATGATGCAACCACATTTAAGAGAGAGATTGAGACTTGTTATAAGTTTCCATGGTAATTTACTAAGTGATATAATCTCATAAGTCTATCTGCTACCTTATTCATCTTAGCCAATCATAGTAAACAAGTGGTGAACACTTTGTAAAAATGATAAAACTCTAAGTACGAAGCCTTTTAAATCTTGATTCATGATCTTGATGACTTGGACACTCTTTACAGGTGTCATTCTCACAATTTATATATATTTGAGCCTTTTTAGCTATTGTACGGATCTCTCCACTTGAGTATGGTGAATCCCTACTCAATTTTTGCCTTGAACTAATAAATAATGCCTTTTTACCTCATTCACTACTCCATAAAGTGTATGCTATTATTGTTGGTCTCGTACAAGTGTATTTTACTTACCTTGACATGTTATCCTTTCAAGTGCATTATGTAGTTTGAAAGCTCTCTTTTAGAGGTTAGCAAGAAGTGTCTAATGTGGATTGTAGGTGTAGTGAGTAGCTTATTTATTAGTGTTTCGAGAATGACTATTTTTTTAGTCTTCCTAACCTAGGATATCTTCAAGACCCCATTCTTGAAACATTCATATAGAAGAGGAATGTTGAATTAGATGAGGTGTACGTGTAGGATTCTCTTTGGTTCCAAGTGCATTGTAGGTGGTGTGAGTAGACCATCTATTTTGTGTATCACCTCCCATAAATTATATTGTTTTTAGTTATCTTTATCCTTTTTCACCCCCCAAAAGTTAGTAGTAGGTTTTATCCTAATTAGTACATAAAGGAAACTAGCCGTAATCTAGAGATCCACCTCAAACTTGGGTCACCCACAACCCTGAGGTGGTTCCATTGTGCCACTTAAATGATGAGAGACTTGTCATCTCCTCAAGGGGTGCAAGTTCAAGTGACAACAATTTTTGGCATGCCTAGTGGGACTAAATAGTCCATTCCTTGAGGAGTTTTTGTGTTCTCCTCAAGATATCGACCTTTGGAGGGAATTCCACTAAGCACCAATGGTGACTCCAAGCATAAATATACTAGTTAAGTAGTCTAGGTAATCTAATTGAAGTTGTTTTGTTATTATATACACTTCTCATGAATGATTAATGGATTATTTTGATGTTGAATTTATCTTAACATAAGTTGGTGAGACATATCCATCTTTGCCCATTCCATTTCAATATGAACAAGTCCTTGGTTAATCTTGTCATTATCCTTATCAATCCTATGTTTGCCTATAATCAGCCCTATCAAGCTTGTGCTTCACCTAGTCCACCTATTTCCTCTCCAAGTTAGTCCATTACAAGTTTAAGAAGACTCTCATTGGCTAAAAAGACTATATGTTAGACCTTGATACTAGAAATGGTTGTGGTCAAATTTTCCCTAGTGATTGTATCAAAAGTGTGAGGGATGCTTTAGAGCTATTCAAGAGAGAATGGATGCCCATTGAAAAAGATAATTGGTAAGGTCTTGCAGGTGAAATGCTTGATGTTTGTGGTCTAATTTTCCACATAGAAGAAATTATGAAAGATCATGAGCCAACTCAATCTTGGCAGCTCCAATACACCCCACATCAACCTTCAAGTGTGTCAACTATGCCTTTTCAAAATACTAGTCCAATCATGCTTCAAAATTCCCCAAGTCCTTCATGCATTCCCCAAAGTTTCCCTTCTTGGAGGTCCATCCAAGAGAGTAGCCAAAGGAAAGAGGACACCATTTTTGAGCAAATTGATTCATCTCACAACCTAATTGGAGAATATTTTTAGATAAGAAAGCTAATGTTGGAGGTGCATCTTGACAAGGATATTGAGTTTGTAAACCAAAATTTGACACAATCCATCATGGTAGTAGAAAGTGAGGCTCTTAAGCCTACCTCTACAAGTTGAAGAGAAAATTTTGAGCCCAAGGAAATCCCAAGTTTCCTAAGCCTATCATTTACCCATCCATTTGAATCTCAACCCCATGAATAACCGTCTAAGCCTAGCTTCCCAAGGTAGAAAGAAGAAGTGAAAACTTGTGGAAAAAAGGATAAAGAATGTCTAAGTGGAGAAGTTGAAAGTAAGAAGAAACTTGAACCTACACAACTCCCTCCCACCATTCCTCAAGAAGATTTTTCCCATTTATCTCAACTCCCTCGTACTTCCTTTCCTAATGAAGATCCTATTTCCCCCCAAGAGAAGCTATTCTAAGAAAACCTTGCCAAAAGAGTTGAGGAATTGGAACTAAAAAAGTAGAATTTATCATCTATTAAAGGAAAGATCGAAGAAAATGAAGTCATTCAAGTTAATATGGATCACTTGATTGAGAAATTAGATTCTAATAGTGAGGGATTAATTGCTCCTTGGAAGCCTTCTTGGGCTAAAATTCCTAGTTTTGAGATGCCTAATATTGGCACCACTAGGAGGGAGAAAGAGATGGAGATTTTAGATTAGATTAATGATGAGGAAGAGGTGAATCCTTGAGAAGAAACATTAGATTGTGATGATGAGAAAGAAGACCTTACTTATAGTGAAGAAGAAGATTTGGAAGAGGTTCTTTTGGTTCTCAGAGAAGAAGAATAAGAGGTTTCTTTTGTTGTTCCCTTTCATGACACTAATAAAAAAGAGGATGATGACTTATGGCAGATATTTTAAGACATTTGTAATAAATTTGAAAGCCTCAATGGGATTACAATTCCTTTGGAGCTGACCATAAGAGATGGTAAGCAAGATGGCTTGTTTCAAGAGGAATACATGTGGCATACTTATACACAAATGTTTAAAGAATATGAAGATAGTGAGAAGTTAAGACTTCTAAGAAAATAAGCCCAAGATGTTAAGGATCAAGTAGGTATTTAGAGGTATCACCATCAAGAGAGATTAAATCATGATGTAGTAATCCATGATGACTATGAGTCTTTTGAATATGGTTTTAAGTTTGATTATAGAATCTCATGTAAAGATACTCCTACAAACTTGATGAAAGATTTAGAACAAGAAACACTCCTAGAATGCCATGATATAAGACTTCTTGAAAGTTTTAAATAGGTTGTAATAAAAGAGAAGAGATATAAAACTTTTCAAGAAGAAATAGACTTTCAAGAGGTTGTCTCATTCATAGAAATGAAAATCTGCCATAATGAGATAAAGGGACAATAGTATGAGGTATCTTTCCAAGGTAAAAAAGAGTTCATCTACCCTGGGTACTTGTTTGAGATGACTCCATCAAAAGACATGCCAATCCAAGGAACAAGAGAGAAACATGAGTCATCTAATACTACATCCAAAAGCACGAATGCTTGGAATCCTCATTCATCTCATGAAGAAGGATATTCAAGGTATTTCCTTTTGATCTAGGAAGGGAGGTATGTTCTATTATATGTACATAATTAGTTTGTTTTCTATTGTGTCTTGTGTTCCCTAAGTGCTTAGTAGCACAAGTGTGTCTTTACTTTGTGTGTTTGCTTAGTCTTGTTGTGTGTTGTTTTTAATTTGTGTGTTTTGAGGTAAATCATATATCTTATTAGTCAAATCAGGGTATAATACTATTATTTTATAGCGTATTTGACTCCCTTTTCCCACTGGATGGAATAAGGCTACTAGTTCGTAACATAGGCAAGCATGTTCTCCCTAGGAATTACCAAAAGTGTTGACCAAATTTGAATTTTATTGAAATTGGGTCAATGCCTACATATTGAAACTTTTTCAAAGGTTCTTATATGTCTAAAAGGGTCTCACATGTGTTTAAACACCTTACCCATCCCTGTTCTAGCCTTGGTCTAAGCTTATCTTCCTTGTACTTATCTAGTCAACCAAAGTTAACTCTATTCAACCCAAGTAAAACATGGTAAAAGCTTAAAATTATATTAAAAAATGTCATAATATGGTCATTTATATGTTTTAAGGTGTTACTAAGTCATTATTTTGTCCTTTAGCATGTCTCATATGCAAACAATGCCTTTTAGTCAATTTCTTGGGTTCATTAAATGACTTGTAAAGAATTTTAAAGGGAGAAATTTGTCACCAAGCTTTATTTAAATGGGAGGATGTAAGAACATGTTAGGAATCAGTTAGAGGTAGTTAGTAAGTAGTTTCATGCATGAAAATAGGGGAAAATCCTTAAAATTAGCACCTTAATGGCACTTTTATGGACTTGGGAAGTCCACCTTCAGCTTAAAACATGGGAATAGTGTATTTTCATCTCCTTGAGGTCTTTACCATGATTTTTTTGTAAATAAAAATTCATAAAATTCAGTTTTTACATATGTTTCTTCTTTCTTGCCTTTGCAAGCCAAGGAGAGTCAACTTTGGATGCATAGTATAGTCTGTACAGGTGGAGTTGGGAAGAGTGATATTGAAGGTTGAGAGGGGCCTTAGTCTAATTAAAATTCATGGAAATAAGTTTTATTTACATGTCTCCTCCTTTATGAACTATCACTAAGAAGCCATGCAATGGTTTATGCTCTCACATCCATGAGGGGTCCCTGTTTGAGCTTATTTCAAATTATTTTGATTTGATTTGATATTTTGGTTGTTTTCAAGTGTTTATAAAAGTTGTTAAAGACCTATCCATAGATTTTTCATTTTATTTTGGCTTTGGAGTTCTCAAAGGTTCAAGAATCCTCTTTTAGGCTTGTGTATGCTTGTAAATTGGTTTATTTTACACCTACAAGCCCTGATGATGTCATGCTAATGTTTAGAGAGATGAACTTGTGCTGTAATTACCTAAAATTGTATAATATGAATTAAAATGCCTAAGAGATCCTCTCCTAGGATTATTTTGGTCTTATATCACCCTCACTACCTTACACTCAGAAGTATACACCTACAAGTGCCATTTATATAGTTTTAGAGGTGTTGTATAGATGTATGATTGATAGGGTTAAATATCCCTAAGGTATATGAAATAATTAGATATATTGGGTATCATTTTTATGAACCTTGGTATCCTACTAAGGGTTAAAGAATCATCCCACAATAAAGTCCTAGTTTTCAAGGCCTTTATCCCTAAAGGAACCAAATAGAAGTCAAGGAGGTTTTATAGATGTCATATAATTTGTTTTTTAAGAGAATTATAGCACCTAAGTATGATAATATTGTAATACTTTGTAGGGATAGTATCTATTAAAAGTTTGGAGAGGGGAAAACTAATAGAAGGTGGTGATTGAAAGGTCTAAAAGTGCCCTTGAAAGCACTGAAAGTATACAGTAACATCTAGAGGCCTTAGGCACCAAGGTGTTGTTCCCTATAAAATTTACATTTTAAACCACTTTTATATCTTAATATAACCTAGGGTAGTATGGGTAACCTATAGTCCACTTGAGGAGGATGTTAGATTAGGTTTGGCTCACTTCAGTCACTCCTTATCTGTATAATGTCAAATTATAACCAATAGTTAGGTTAAGTTGACAGTGACCTATAAATTTGACGCATGATTGGTGTCTAAGGTTCTTCTTGGAGAAATATAATTAAGTAAATCACATTTAGACTAAGAGGAGTTCATAAAAAACCCTAACACAACTAATAAAAAGTCCAAAATCATGAAAATACACCTATAAGTTAGGAAAATAAAGTGTCTCAGTTCATCTACAACTAGGCAAGTAAATAGTGAACTTTGATATCTTGATGGTGCTGAAGGGTGTTCAACATATGAACTACGTCAAATAAAAATATTATGACCTCAATATATTTTGAGAGGATGCATACACACTGTAGATAGAATCTCATGGGATCCCCTCCATCTATAGGCAGAAGCCTTTCAAACATGAAACATAATCATGTTGGAAATATGCTTAAGATTATAGAGCATGAAGGGTGCACCAAAGGGAATAAACATGATGGGTAACTTGTAAAATGGATGGATCACATTATAATATTTAAAATGGAGTTTTTGAACACTAGGATTAGGCCTCAAATCATGAAATAGACACCTATAGGTGTGACTATGGAAGTCAATATAGTCACAGTCAAGGATTGGAAGGTCAGTCTTGGAGTGTAAGAATGTGAGAAACATATGAAATTTGGATAGATTATTGAATATTAGCACATATTAATGTTTATTACAATAACCTCATGAAGATATCATGATGCATCTTGAGAAATTACATAGTCCATGGCCTAATACCCTGTGTAGACACCGAAATTGTGTCTACCCCTTGGTCCTTTCTCCCCCTCTTGGTCCCCTTCATCCACTTAACCACTCCTAACCCATGTTTTATTAATTTGAAATAAATATCCTATTTTAAATTAATAAAATCCCTTTTCCCTCTCTCCCTTGCCACCTCACCACCCTTGGATACCCTTCTTGGATTCCCTTATTTCCCACATGGCCAATATAAATGCTTAGACTCCCATTCCAACTTCTCCCCTTTAACCTCTCGCATCCATTTAGCCACCTTCGACCATTTCTTCTTTGGACTCGCTGACCCGGCAGTTGGGAAAATGGATGAAAGGCTATTTTTAGCCTTTTTCCTGCCTTCCATCCACCGACGTCGGTCAACTGTCGACCGACGTCGGTGATATTGCCGACGTCGGCAGCGTTCATAATAGTTTTTTGCATCCGTTATCCGCCCTTCGCCTCTCTCTCGCATCAGACTCTTGAATCCTTCAATCCGTCAATATTTGGCTCCTCTCTCTTCGACTGCTAACTCTTTGGCTGTAGGTACACATTAAGAAACACTCTCCAGGGACTCTGCATCAATTTTCTACATCAACAATAGGGACTCTGCCTTCGTCAACATCATAAGCAACAACACCAGTCTACAACACTCCTTCAGCTAGTCATAGGTAAGTATTTTGTTTGTACTTCCATTGTGTTTTCTAGTTATTTGCTTCTAAGTATTATGAACTAGATTCAACACTCCCTATCCCCAGACCAGACCATACCCAAATCCTCATCTCCCTATCTCCCTATTGGCCTCCTCTACCCTTCTATCCTGTTTTGACATTCTGTCCATTGTCCCAAACCTCTGCACAGACTCTCAGTCCATTAACCAAAACCAGACTCTCAGACCCAGACCCCCAGACCATTTAACCAAGCCCAAAACTCTGTCTCAGACCCGTCCACAGACCAAGACTCATCCAGACCTCATCCACAGGCTACAACCCCAACCGATGCCGGTCACTTCCCCTACCGACATCGGCAGACTAACCGATGTCGGCAGACTTGACAACCGACGCCGGTAGGACCACCAACGCTGGCAACTGTGACTAGGCCAACAACAACATTTAGGTAAGCATTTGCTTCCACTTTTCATTCTGTCTTTATCATTTTTAGTCTTCTATCTTTCTATCATTTATCAGACATCTTTTTATTAATCAGTGGGTTGACGTTCCTCAAGCTTTTGCTTCTGGGATCAAGCTTTTGCTTGGCAACCCACCATCTCCTTATCTAACGACTTCTTTGTCTTAGTCTCTTTCTTTTGCAGGTGTCATTCCTCCACAGCCAAAGAGGAGTTCTCACTTCATCTGGATTACGGTGCACAAAACTATATCCAGGTACATACAAGCCTTAGACCATTTCTTTAAGTTTCTAAATTCTCTTTCTTTGAATGTGAAAGTGAAATAGCATAGAAACATTCTGGCATGCCCGGTGGGACCCTTAGGGCCTTCCTTGGGTTCCTTTTCTTCTTTTTTTCATTTAGGTGCATTAGGTTTCTCTCTCTTCACCTCTTTATTCTATCTTCCAAAAGACATCATAAGTAGGAATAAAAAGAACTTTTCTTTCTTTCCTTGCATTTCTAGACTAGTCAAAAATCATATCCTTCAAACCCTTTCTCAACTTGTCTTTCATCCGAACTTCACATTTTGACTTGGGGCTTAAAACACATTGCACTTTCATTTCTGCTTGCTTGTATTTCTTAGTCCACACTTAGTAATTAATAACCGCATATTGAATTAATCATAGATCACTTGATGTTACACAACCGAACCACTTGCACTAAATCAAACATCAAACTTACTTGAGACAAGGCCCGACTGGGATTTCATCACCCAATGGATACCTTACCCCGTCCCGGCAATCCCACTTGGATTTCACCACCAAGGGGAAAGCCCACTCCGTTCTCTGGTGGAGGATAATCTCTAGGCAAGGTATATCTTGGCTAAGCAAGACCAGCTTATCACTGGGCTCATGAAGTGAGGTGAGCTTGCTCCTTAGCACCAGGCCACGTACCGAACCTAATACAGACTTCTTGAGCGCCTAAACATACCTGAAACCATCTTCAAACTACCTCTTCTAGGACCCTTCTAATGGCCAACCTCCCAAACATCACTTTAAGGCATAAGCCACAAGATTCTAAAAGTTGATTCTTAGGATTTAATGCTTAGTGTCTGCATGTCTCCATCTCTATTTTTCTATTCTTATTTGCTTGTTTGAGCTTGTGAGGACGTTCTTCTTCCATTTTTTCCAAAAACTCTCCAATCTTTTGGGTTTCTGGAAACCACAGTGATCGGCATCGGTTTTACCACCGACATCGGCCACCTTTCCTCACCAGCATCGGTTATCTGACCGACGTCAGCCGTCTGATATCACTGACATCAGTTTTTCAACTGACGTCGATCACTGTCACAGTCCCTTTTTTCAAAATAGCAGCCTAAAACCCGACCCCTTTTTCTGCCAAAACCACATTCTGAGTTTCTAAAACTGAAAAAACACAGTTTCTGAAACTTGACCCCTCTTGCCTTGAATGGTTTTGACACACAGTCAAATCAAGGCTCTTCTTGACCACGC
The DNA here is from genome assembly GCA_037957365.1 of Torreya grandis. Taxonomy (NCBI): domain Eukaryota; kingdom Viridiplantae; phylum Streptophyta; class Pinopsida; order Cupressales; family Taxaceae; genus Torreya; species Torreya grandis. Next base: position 851,042 of record JARHVA010003364.1, read on the forward strand.
GAGACATCAACCACTTCCGCCTTCACCATCCATAACTAGTCCTATAATGGAGTTCCACTCGGAGATTGAAAGAACTCCTACTCGCCCAACCCTGACTTAAACTCCCATCGTCCCTGAAGGGGACCAAGATTTCGAAAGATTCTTGGACCTCAATGTCAAAGCCCTCCAAAACTATCTCACAAGAAACCAAATGTGGGACCTTTCACTTACAGCGGTAATGACATTGACGTCATCCGCTACCCAACCCATCATGACTCAGCCTATTATCTCAACTAGTCACTCGACCATGGCCAATACGCAAAGTTTGGCCTCCTCATCTATTTTCAAACCTGCCTCCATCAGGGTGTCATTACCCCCTTAACCGCACACCTTTCAACCAAGTTCTAAACCATACCAGAACTTGGTTGTCTCGACCTCGCCCACTCTTGCACCTATACACGTGGGAGTGACAACCTATCCTTTTACTAGTGCCGCCACTCAACCACCTCTGGCGGTATCTAGTCAACTTGTGTCCTCCAACTTCATGACACAAGCCCCTTTGACCACGAAATCTATCCCTATGACGTACTACCCTTATGTTGTGCCTACACAAGTGCAACCAAGTATGTCATATGCCTCTTTGACCACCTTCCAAGTACCCTAAAACCTAGGGGGTGCCTCACCTGTCAATCCATCAGCAGACATAATCAAAATGCTGATAGATAAAATGTCTAGTCTTGAGACCTCTATTTCTGGTTCAAGCAATGCCCTCTCATATGACCAAATTTGCAATGAACCCATCCATCCTTCCATCCCTATCCGACCATACCCCAACCAGTGGGCGCTTCCCAAACTTACTCGCTTTCAGAGTAAGGAGGACCCGCAACAACATCTTTGGGCATTCAGACATGCCTGTTACCTTATTGCCCATGATGATGCGTTACTTTTACGCACGTTCCCTATGTCTCTTTCTGGCCCCACCCTTGACTGGTATAGCTCTCTTACCAGACATTCTATCTTTTCATTCGCTCAACTCACCCAATTATTTTTTGACCATTTTTCTATCAATATCACCAAGCAAGTTTCAATCACAGACCTCTATTCCATCAGGCAATTTGACGATGAATCAATAGTTGATTTTGTTGCCCGTTGGAGAGGCCTGATCAACCAACTCTCCTTCTCCTTGCCTCAACCTGAGCTCATTGAGCTCTTTTCTTGAGCATGTGCTAGCCACATCTCTTCTACCTTGTGGATTCAGACATTCCGCTCTTTCGATGAAGCTTTCACCATGGAAAGAAAGCTTGAACTCTGTGCTATCAATGAAAATAAGGTCAAATTGCGTAATAACAATGCAAAATCTAATGACCCTTCTTCGTCCAAACCTTCTTCTGCTCACTCCTAGTCCAAGGGGTCGGCAAACATCAGACTACATTAATAAACATTTTCAATGCCGATCTATACAACGTCAATTCACTCCAATTGGAGAATCATATGCCTCTATCTTAGATAAACTTGTCAAGCAGGGGGTCCTTAATCTCCCTTCAATCTGACCACATCAATTTAACCCATCAACACCTATCCCTGCATGGTATAGGGAGGATGACTTTTACAACTATCACCGTGTCAAAGGCCATGACACAGACAACTATCAAACCTTCAAAAACATTGTCCAAGACATGCTAGACAAGGGTGATCTCATCTTAGACAACTCGAATGCCCCGCCCAACCAAAACCTTGACATCTCCAAGCAACCCTTTCCTAATCACCCACCTACTCAAAACAATGTCCAGACCATGACCAATGACCCTCAAGACCATGATATACACATGGTCGACACTATCTTTTCTCTTGTCCCTGTCTAATCTCCTTCACAGGTGGAAGACCCTTCTTCCCCCATTCCTCCTCCACAGGATGAAGAATTTTCTTCTCCTATCAATCCTCCATTGATGTCTCTCATATTGGAGGATGCTTTGATGGCATCCACACCGACTACCTCACCCTCATCCTTTTTGTCATCAATGGGGGATCATACATTCCCCACGCCTAGACCACACATCGAGACCATGGACATTCCTACGCTCTATCTGACTACAGAGCCACACTCTCCTATTTCTTCTCCACCAAGAGAAGAGCCAGTCTCTTCACCCATTTCAATTGAGGAAGACCCAGTCACATTTTCCTCTTGCCTTTTGCCTGAGATTGCTAAATCTCACTCGTCTCCATCCACATCCGAATCTGAACTCATATCTAACCTCACCTCTCACAATAGTGGCCCTTGCCCCAAACCAACAAAGACCATTAAACCACACTGGAGGATTCTTCCCCCACCTTCATCATTACCTTCAATTTTGGGTCTGCATCCATCCACTTTAATAGGGGTACTTCCTACTCCCATACCTCACAGAGACAAGTCACCTCCATTATCCTCTCAACCCATCAGATATATATCTCTTCCAATCCATCGACCAATGCCTCCTAAACCAAAGTCACCAACCCTCACTACAACAAAACATCCAAACCCGTTAGCAGGTTTTTATGCCTTGCTGTTATGGCAATTGTTGTAGTCCTCTTGTATCAATCTCCCACCGCTTAGACCATATCAATCTCTCAGACCAAAACCCCCCTGGTTCGATGACACTCACATTTGTGTGTATCATCACATGCTTCAGCATGACACTGAGCATTGTTGTGCCCTCAAGGTTGTCATTCGCCAATGCTTGGAGAAAGACACCTTTCTTCTCGACCACATTATCCAAAAACCTTCAACACCACCCCATTCATCAAATCTCAAATCAAGACCATCTTGGTTTGACAACTCTCAATTCTATCATTATCACCACACTCCAGGACATGACACTGAGTGTTTTTGCACTCTTAAAGCTGTCATTTATCAATAATGGAGAAAGGATTCCCTTCCCATCAAGGATCCTCTTGACCACCCCTTTGACAAATCATCAACACCGGCCCATGCTTCTCAAACCTTGTCACTTAAATCGGGATCTCCACGCCCGACTATGGTCCCTTTGTCGCCTTTAACCCCCTTATTCAACATCAACACAGTCAATCTGACCACCAAGCCTCAACCGTCCTTGACCAATCTATCAAACATTCCCCCTAGCCGCTGGGGGAATTCAACTTTCATTCAAGCCTCAACCAACCTTTCAACCCAGTCTCGACCACATATCAATCACTCTTTTAATCCCAAACATTCAACCTGACCTCAACCAAGCATCGACCCGACCTCGACCAAATATTCAACCTATGCTCGACCAAACATTCAAATCGACCTCAATCAAACTTTGATCAAATATCAAGCCAATTTCTTCAACATCAACCCCAAACTTTGACCAAACATTGACCAACCCATTCAACATTAATCAACATGTGACCAATTTGGAATGAAGCAAAGGGGGCAAGTTTTCTCCCAATTGACTCGGACCTTACATCATAACACCATCATGGGTCAGGACGTTGTCAGAACCTGAGCCCCTTTATGTCTTGCCTCTTTGACCAGTCCACTGTTAGTCAAGTAATTACTCACTTGGCATTTAACTTGAGCTCAATCCCTTGAGCACTCCCCGTCATTGTCATTCCTATCTCCTTCAACCCTCAATCCTAACCCTTTTGTCAAGCATGACTACTTTGTCCTAATAAAAAGGGAAACCCTCTAAACCCCTATAGTCAAGTCCATGACCAAAAGTCCAGTAAAAAAAAACAAATCAATCAAATAAATATCAAAATGGGATGCATATTCTAATGTCATAAAACTATAAATGTAGACTACTCCCTCGAGGGACAGCTGCATCATCATTGTTGTATTTACTAGACTGCTCCCTTGAAGGACAGCTAGGCCAAAGTCATATGAAAAACATATATAAAGCAAAATATAGACCACTCCCTCGAAGGTTGGCTATGCATAAATTTTGCTACATACACAACACTATCTCTGAAGCTTCCAGCATTGATTAGCTTCACGACATGAACACAAAGCAAGACAACATCACATCGCAGGCTTCCCACATCGATCAGTCTGCCTTCAAAAAAAAAAAAAAAAAAAACTGACTGACAAAACTTTAGAGTCATGGACTTGTCTATAGTCGTTCTCGGGGTCACCTATAAAAGGGGCACAGTTATTCCTGCCACAAAGGGTTCCCCCTTCCTTAACACATCAATCCTATCACCCCAACATACTCAAGGGATTTCAAGCTCACTTAACGTCAAGTGATTCAATTGCTTCTCTAACACAACCACTGGTCAACGCCGCAATGCATGAACGGGTCTTTTGTTTCTAAACAACCCCTTACCTATGCCATCATTCTGGTCCTTGTCAATGAAAGAGCAATTCGCCTTTCACTTTTGACACATCTTTGGTCACGCATTTAACCCAATCATTATCTATCCAACCAAACCCAAATAAAAAACCAATCAAACATTTTCAGACCACCGACATAACCAAGTCCATTTCACATAATTTCTATGGACACCAATACATATGGAAACTATCAACCAGACACAATTTATGTTAAGCATAAACCAATACTTGCTGAAACATAAATAGACCTCAATTCATTTTTAGCATACATCCATCATGACTATGGAACATTGCTAGGGATGAAAGACCTCTAAACCAATGTTGCAGAATACACCATTTGGAAAAGGCTGTAACATCTTCTTCCCCTCATCATTCATCATGACCAAGACCAATCTATCAACCACTTTGACCACCTATCTACCACTCAGATCCTTTGTCTGAACTACATTGGTCTGAGGCCCTACGACCTGGGCTATGTAGGCAACACTCAGATGATACGACATCTTTTGGGGTTAGCTCGACCACCCTCGTTTGTTCGTCTCTCTGATGGACAAACCTTCTTTCCTTATTTTGACCATGACCTTGCCCTCAACCAAGACCAATTCCATCCCTTTGACCCTTCCTCCCTTTTCGGGAGAACTACATTGTCCTGAGGCCCTTCACATAAGGGCTATGTAGGCAACACTCAGATCACATAACATCTTCTGAGGTTAGCTCGGCCACATCCTTTCGTCCATCCATCCACCTCGACCAATGACCTTGGAGATCATGACCATCTCCTCCGACTGTGACCACTTCCAAGATGACTTCGCCTTGGTTGTTTTTGCATGCATGCTACCCCACGATTGGTTAGCAAAATTGTGCACAGACTATTTATGACCCTCACAAGTATAGGATCGCAAGCCGGTTGATCCCCACTACTTGTGACTTTTTTGTGTTTCTGGGAGCACTTCCTGAACCTGGGATACCTGGAACACAATGACCATTGGAGCTTCAGCTTAGATTGAATAACCCAATCAGCAGACGACTAAATGCTGGGGCCCAGTTATTTCAATTTTGGCACTCCTCGACCCTTGACCTGCGACAATTTGACCTGACCATCTCATGGAGTGGTATACGTGTAATCACAACTTTTGTAGCGTTCATACTCCATCTTCACCCTTTTTCATCCACTCTCTGTCAAATCAACACCTAATTTTAGGTTCCCTTCCCTTGACTCTTGCTTTGAGGGGGAATACCTCATCCATAATCGGGGCAACCCAACCCTCTTGTTTTTGTCTTGCAGTTCACTTGAACAACCAACAAGATGAAATTAACCTTATCCCACACCTGGGGCAACCAACTCCTATTTTTGTCTTGCAGTTCATCCAGAGCAACCAACAAGACAAAAAGGGGCAAATGTAGACACCAAAATTGTGTCTACCCCTTGGTCCTTTCTCCCCCTCTTGGTCCCCTTCATCCACTTAACCACTCCTAACCCATGTTTTATTAATTTGAAATAAATATCCTATTTTAAATTAATAAAATCCATTTTCCCTCTCTCCCTTGCCACCTCACCACCCTTGGATACCCTTCTTGGATTCCCTTATTTCCCACATGGCCAATATAAATGCTTAGACTCCCATTCCAACTTCTCCCCTTTAACCTCTCACGTCCATTTAGCCACCTTCAACCGTTTCTTCTTCGGACTCGCTAACCTGGCAGTTGGGAAAATGGATGAAAGGCTATTTTTAGCCTTTTCCCTACCTTCCATCCACTGATGTCGGTCAACTGTCAACTGACGTCAGCGATATTGCCAATGTCGGCAGCATTCATAATGGTTTTTTGCATCCATTATCCACCCTTCACCTCTCTCTTGCATCAAACTCTTGAATCCTTCAATCCATCAATCTTTGGCTCCTCTCTCTTCGACTGCTAACTCTTTGGCTATAGGTACACATCAAGAAACACTCTCCAGGGACTCTGCATCAGTTTTATACATCAACAATAGGGACTCCACCTTTGTCAACAACATAAGCAATAGCACCAGTCTGCAACACTCCTTCAGCCAGTCACAGGTAAGTATTTTGTTTGTACTTCCATTGTGTTTTCTAGTTATTTGCTTCCAAGTATTATGAACTAGATTCAGCACTCCCTATCCCTAGACCAGACCAGACCCGAATCCTCATCTCCTTGTCTCCTTATTGGCCTCCTCTACCCTTCTGTCCCATTTTGACATTCTGTCCATTATCCCAGACCTCTGCATAGACTCTCAGACCATTAACCAAAACCAGACTCTCAGACCCAGACCCCCAGACCATTCAACCAAGCCCAAAACTCTGTCTCAGACCTGTCCACACACCAAGACTCATCTAGACCTCGTCCATAGGCTATAGCCCTAATCGATGCCGATCACTTCCCCCACCGACATCAGCAGACTAACCGACGTAGGCAGACTTGACAACTGACACTGGTAGGACCACCGACGCCGGTGAATATGACTAGGCCGACAACAACATTCAGGGAAGCATTTGCTTCCACTTTTTATTCTGTCTTTATCATTTTCAGTCTTGTATCTTTCTATCATTTATCAGACATCTTTTTATTAATCAGTGGGTTGACGTTCCTCAAGCTTTTGCTTCTGGGATCAAGCTTTTGCTTGGCAACCCACCATCTCCTTATCTAACGCCTTCTTTGTCTTAGTCTCTTTCTTTTGCAGGTGTCATTCCTCCACAACCAAACAGGAGTTCTCACTTCGTCTGGATTACGGTGCACAAAACTATATCCAGGTACATACAAGCCTTAGACCATTTCTTTAAGTTTCTAAATTCTCTCTCTTTGAATGTGAAAGCGAAATAACATAGAAACACCCTGCATAAATTATCTTGAAAAGGTCTGAATTGTAAATTGGGGATGTTCAAGGGTCTAGACTCATCACTAGGAGTTGAAAATTTTCATAAGTCATCCTTAGGAGTTAAATAAGCCCCTTCAATGGTTGCTTTTTTGAGAGAAATAAGGGAAGTGTCCCCTATTTTGTCTTAGATAGGGGGCACTCCCCTAGGCTTATAAACTGGTAGTTTTGAGGAAAAGAGGTGAAATGGTGGACCAAAACAAGAAAAGACCCTCCAAGATGATTGGTGAAGTTGGAACATGCCTAGTAAAACATGAAAGGCCAAGCTAGAAGCTTTAAGGTCAAAAAGGGTACTCCACACAACAAGGTTTGTAGGTAGGTAGTTAGACAAGGTACAAGCCTAATCCCAAATGAGAGGTCATTTCCAATTTTAACCTTTATAAAGAATTATAATTATTTAAAGCACATTCATGGGAGTGAAATTGATGTGTCTAAGCTATATTAGAGGTATGGAAGGTCAATAAGGAGGTTTAAACTACAAAGTTTGTAATTAGGCCTAGTACCTAGAGAGGAGCCCTATCACTTTTAGGGCTAGATGACCACTAAAAATTATTGAAATATGTTTCCAAGATGCTGAAATAGGTGTTGGAACCATCAATGTGTAGAGGAATCCACTAAGAAGCCGTTTCTTGGCTTAAAATGCACATAGGCCTATGTAGATTGCTAAAGGAGCTCAAATGGTCATGTTTGAATGCTTAAAACTTCCATGATACTTTTCATGGAGATTAAAGGTAATAAAGGATGATGGAGAGGGTCCCTAATAAGCCTTTAATAGAATTTAGACAAAGCTTCAATGTGCCAACTCTATGAACCAAGGCTAAGAGTCCAAGACCCGATGGAGAAGATACTATAAATGGAGCATCCAAATGGGTTAAAGTGACCATTAAACTAACTTGGAGATATATAGGACTCTCCAAGCACCTACCACATGTGACTAATATGTACCCTACTTATCCAGATAGTGTAAAATAGGGATTTATTTGATAGATTTATGTATTTTTTAGGTGTGGAGAAGTTTCAGATGATGCAACCACCTTTAAGAGATAAATTGAGACTTTTTATAAGAATCCATGGTCATTTATTGAGATATATAATCTCCTAAGTGTGTCTTCTACCTTATTCATCTCAACTAGTCATAGTGAACAAGTGGTGAACATTTAGTGAAAATGGTGAAACTCCAATTGGGAAGCCTTTTAAGGATTTATTCACGAACTTGATGACTTAGACACTCATTAAAGGTGTCATTCCTCCTTGTGCATGGATAAAATTGTAGAATTGGAAGGATTTTGAGTGCCAAGTGTGAAAGCTGCATGAGAATGAGTCATTTGTAACTGTTAGAGATCATTTCTCATGGAAATAATAATGTGGATGATTAGGGACCATTTAAATGAATTTAGGGGACTATCAGTAACCCCTCTCCCTTATATCAATCATCATACCTGACCCTATTCAGTGATGAGGTAGTTTTGTGAAGGGAAATCATGAGGGTAGTTTCGTGTGTAAGCAAAACAACATCTACGCTACATATGGAGAAGTTTGATGATTTGGGAGACATTTATTCATATTTTCCTTATAAGACATATCTAATACCTAATTATATGAATTTTATAACTCCTCCTTTCTTGATTGGTGTCTTAGTGACTCTTGAGCTTCCCCTTCTCTCTCTCCTCTCACAATTTCTATATATTCAAGAATTTTTGGATTTTGTACGGATCTCTCCACCTGATTATGGTGAATCCCTACTCAATTTTTGCCTTATAATAATAAATAATGTTTTTTTACCTCATTCATGACTCTATGAAGTCCATGATATGGTTTTTGGTCTTATACAAGTGTATTTTGCTTACCTTGACATGTTGTCCTGCCTAGTGCCTTATGTACTTTGAAAGCTCTCTTTTATAGGTCAAAAAGAGGTGTCTAATGTGGATTTTAGGTGTAGTGAGTAGCTTATTCATTAGCTTTTCAAGAAGGCCTATTTTTTAATTCCTCCTAACCGAGCCTCTCTTCAAGACCCCATGCTTGAAACATTGATGTAGAAGAGGATCGATGAATTGGATGAGGTGTACACGTAGGCTTCTCTTTGGTTTTAAGTGCATTGTAAGTGGTATGAGTAGACTATATATTTGGTGTATCACCTCCCCTAGATTATATTTGTTTTTATTTATCCTTCTCCTTTTTCACCCCCTAAAAGTTAGTAGTATGTTTGATCCTAAGTGGTACATCAAGGGAACTAGCCTTAATCTAGAGATCCACCTCAAACTTGGGTCACCCACAACCCTGAGGTGGTTCCATTGTGCCACTTTAATGAAGAGAGACTTGTCATCTCCTCAAGGGGTGCAAGTTCAATTGATAATAAACACAACATGGTAGATGATAACCTCTTACATCTATTCACCAATTCTCTTTATCCTAAATTGCAATATTATATCCATACTCTCTCTCCATGAACTTTGGAAGAGGCCATTGACCAAGCCAAGTGCCAAGATTTCCTATTGATCCATCACAAAATTATATGGGCACTTTTATGCTCATGAAAAATAAAAATTATCATGTTACTAACAATGGTGTCATCAGTTCCTATGATATGATTCATAATATTCAAGCTATTGCTCTTGACCATGCTCCATAACAAACTTCTCCTCCTAAGACATAGCTAATACTCAGTTTTATTCAACAAGTAAAATCAATGTTCATAAGCATTTATCCTTATTGGGTTTACAAAAATGTCTACCAAGGCCTCTTTCATTAGAGCTTGATCTCACTTAGCCTATGAAATCATGGTATGATCTAAATAAATTTTGTTTGTTTGATGTTAGTTGGGGTCATTCTCATGGGACTTGTATTAAATTACATAAACTAGTTATAGATTTCCTCTTTGGTCCCAATTTTGACCAAAATTCTCTCATTCATAAACATCAACAAGCCTATGACATTGCCTTCAAATCTCAAGATACACAAAGAAAAAATCAAGCTTTGAACTAGGTTAATGCTCATTTAGCCATCTATAAAGACACTCTTCCAAATCACCAAGATAATAATGATAAGCATACTTCTTCCAAAAATAACATTTAAATAATTATAGACCTAACTCCTAAAGAGAATGTGGTTAATATGACTAATATGAGAAGGGTATTTACTTTCATTGATTCTCAGCCCACCCACACTCACCAATCATCTCACACTTTCCATGTTATCCAAGATTATTCCCCACGTCACCTAGTAGAGTTGGGGAAAGAAGACCTTATCTCTTTTGACAAACCAATTCCAACACATCCATTGGATAACACTTATCATACCATTTATACAACCTCCCCAATTGCTTTACCCATTATCAATGATACTCAACCTTTTAATACCACTCTTTCAAATTTATTTCAAACCAAACTTGCATCAACTACCTCATCTCATGATAATCAACCAATTTTTCCTCTAGTTAAACCTACCACATCCTATCAATGTATATTTACATTCACTTTTTTATCTTCCTTCCAAGGAACTCCAACACTATGCACCTCTATCTAGTAGTCCCATTATGGGTTATGATGAATGGGTTCCTATAATATAAATTTCTAATCTCCCGTATCAAATCCCATTTATTGAACTTATGCAGACTTATTTTCACCATTGTAATCATCTTATGTAGCTCATGTTTGAAATGAACACCCCTCATCCTCCCCTAGCAGAACATGAAGCTAACTTATCTTAATGAGAAGATATTATTTTATAATAGTGTGAAGATATGTTTATACACATTGATGAAATAATGGAAACTTCTCTTTCCCTCAAATTCCCCATTGCTTCTATGATTCTAGATGTGATTCTAGTTTATGCAAATGATCCTTCCTTCTTTATCAGTTTATAAATTAGTGATATCCAAGTTAAGCATACCTTGATTGATGAGTGTTAAGGTATTTGGGTCACCTCTCTTGATTTTATTAAAACCCTTGGATACTCTAAATGTAATCTTAAGTCCACATGCAACACATGTCAAAGCTATGACCAAAGGCAAATGCCTTCCTTAGGTTATGTGTTAATCCCTATCACCATCCCACCTATCACTATTTGAGTGAAGGTTATGATCTTCAATTTTTATCTCTCTTATAACATCTTTTTTGGTAGGCCATTGAATCATCGCATGAGTGCCATTCCCTCTTCTACCTACCAATGCATTAATTTCCCTCATAATGGTGAAATCTATAATATTTAAGGTGACACTAACCCTTGGAATTTTAAATTATTCAAAAAATGTGGTGTATTCAAAATTCTAACCCTTTAACCCTTATTGAGTATTCCATTTCATGAATCCCAACATTTTAACTTCCCTATCAAATCTACGTGAGGTTACCATGGTCATCCTAAACTCATTAGCAATATACCACCTAACCTCTTAGATTCATATGATGATGAGCCTAACAAAATCAATCTCAAGATAAAAACTTTTGATCTCTCTCCTTATCTCATTTCTCAACTTATACCTTCTTTGAAGCCATGTTCCTATCAACCACCTAGTGATGATGTACCCATTGTCTTAACTAAGACTTGACACTATATTCATCATGCCACCTCCACTGACAAGGTCATCCTTGTATAATTCATCTTCATACACCTGAATATGATGATGGTTATATATTAGATGAACCTTTTCTATGAGGTCTTATTTAGGCTTGAGATGCTGAAATCATTCATTATCATTCTTCTTTACTTCAACCTTTATGTTTTTCTTATCGCATTTCATCTTGTATAGTTCCTAATTTTATCATTTTTCCTCTTGTTTTTAGGGTAGCAATGGTATGCAAACCTCCAATTTCTAAAGAACCTCATAGGATCATGCTTATGGATCATTATATTATTGGTCCCTATTGTATTGCTAGATACTAAGACCCCCATAGCTAGCTTATCCCTAAGATGCTTGATACTATCTTTCAAACTTCTATGCATCCCTATCCTCCCTCTGCTAAGCCTATTCTAGATCCTATTCCCACTCCCTCTCTATTTGAGTTTCTTCTTGCTTCCTTTTCTCTTGCTCTTTTAGTTGAGCTTTGCACAGTATATCCACCAACCCCACCTTCCCTTGGTGATGGGTTGATTCCTTTAATTTAGCTTTCTCCTTTACCCACCGAATGGGCCAATTAACCATAATATGATATTCATAATGTTACCTATCATTGAAATTGATATTATTCATTATACCAACCTTCCTTGACTTTCATTTCCACTCACTCTATTAGTATACCCATAAAGTCTACTAATATGCATATCTATTACTTTCTTTACATAGGTAATCATTCCTCCATACATTATCATAAGCTTAGACAATATATAAACACCTTACATCCTACTCTTCTTCAGGCTAACATCAAGGATATACCTCCCCTGAAAGTACTACCTAAATATATTCCCAAATATGGAGAGGTATATTGTCTGTGGCACCAATGTGGTACCCATCACACTAATAATTTCCACATCCTTCAACAACATCTCAAGGATCACCTTATGACCATTCCTGCACCTACTATTCCTCCTCATATAGGTTGACCTTGTAATAAGGATCACCCTTATTCCCCTATGGATCCCCCACCTATGGCCCCTTCACCTATCATTTATTCACCTATGATTCCTCTACCCATGAATCCCCCTTCATTTGTGACCCCTTCTCCATTGGTTACTCCTTCATGTGCCACATATTCCACTCCTATTCCTTCTTCAGAGTATCCCATGCATGATGTTATTCATGATCATAATCCCTTAGGCATGCCTATATTTTCTATCGATGAGATTTAATGAGAAGTATTTTCTCAGCTTTATTTGAAGATTGATAAGACCCTCATTATAATTAGGGTACATCTTCACAGAGACTAATCAGATGTTATGGACAATGTTTTTGGATATATCTACTAGTTTTTATGAACACAACATGATATTACTTAATTTATTTATTCATCTTGGATTGGACTATAATCCAAATTTACATTTATATATCTTATATCATTTAACATTGAGTCAAATTATTATCTATCTTACATGGTTATTTATGTTTCATACTGCATGTTGTATATGGTGTAATTTACTTCTTTATGTTCTATTATGGATTATTTTTCATAACTACATGATTTTTATCTATATGTTCGTTTATTTCCATGAATATATTGTTATTTTATCATGATTGTTTACTACCTTTTCTCTATAATATGGATAATCATTATTGTGACTTGGTTATACAAAATTTTCTCCCCTTAGTCCTTCCTTATTTACCATTTGAAAAGTTAATAAACAATTCATCTCATTATAATCTCATTTTAATGGTCCATCTTGGATATCCATTTATTCCCCTTATCTCCTTTCACAAACTAAGCATACACATGGTTGAAACTTGAGATAACATGCTAGTTCATAGGTAAGCATAAGTGTTTTAGTTAGTCATGTCTTTGGATACTTAACTTCCTTTAGCCAAAGTCTAAAGCTCATTTATGTGTATCACTTTGTGTCTCATGATTGATCATTCTAAGTCTTTATGGAGGAGGAATCTTAAAATCCATAAAAATTCAAAAGCCAAATAATTTTAACAAAAGACAATGATACAAAAGGCACCATTAAAAATTTAAAAAGTTAAATCACACTAAAATATGTGATTCTAAGCACATATCCCTTTTCTAATTGAATATCAAACTCCAAATTTGGCCTCATGATAAATTCAAGGTCCATTGGGGTGTGGTAGGCTAGTAGATTAGGAAAGGAGAATAAAAATCTTTTAGTACTACCTACTTTCTCATGCAAGTATCCAATCTTAAAAGTAGATCAAAAACTTTGTAAGAGGTTTTGAAGAATAGGGAACATGTTGTGGGAAGGTAGGTCCATTTTAATTTTCTTGTTTAAAATAACCAGCATGAGTTGATCTTAATATCTCACTTATTCGCCTACATAACTTTATGATTATTGTGAATGGGTATCCTATATATATATTGATGGTCATTATTCACTTAGTGTCTTTCTATGTCCTTAGTGTGCCTCATGTTTCCTAAGGTCTTCTCATAAGATGAATACATTATGATTTTTACATTCCCTTTTTTAATTTACCATAATCCCACTATTTGCCCTTGATAAATATTATTTTGTTTACTAATCACTCCTTCTAAGAATTCCATTTATGAGTTAAAAAGTAAGACCATGCCTTCCTCATAAATTACTAAATTACCATTCCAAACATCCCCTATAACATATATTTCCTATTATTTTCCACCTCATTGGTGTTCCCTTTATGAGTTATAGTGTAAGACCATGGATAGGACTTAGCCTTCCTCACAAAATTTTCCAATACCTAAGTCTCAATGAAATTACATGTGTCAAATTTGAGATAATTTATGATTGATTATGAGTTACACATGATTCACATGCTTCCCATCTTGATATAGTATGATTTATGCTTAATTCATTGGTATTTCACTTTTATTTTCTTATTTTCTGATTGAATGTAAGAATACAACCATTTTTATTAAAATTTTTATAGTTCCCAGCTTAAATTAGTGTGATCAATTTAAGTTCCTTTTTCAAATTTTGTTTTTCTTTTATACTTTCCAACATGATCTAGTATGATTGTTTAACTTAATTTTTTTTTTGTTATACCATTTTATCTTTCATGTGATTTCCATTTTATTACATTACTTTCATACTTCCCATAATAATATAGTGTGATTTTACTTCTTTTAATTTCATACAAATCTTTTCCTGGTTTAAAAACATTTTTTTATCTCTTTTTAGCATTTTTTGGTTTATTATACTAAGTCATATTTTGATATTACACATTTCCCATCGTGATATAGTGTGTAGTCCATTTGTTTGTGATTAATTATACTTTTCCAAATCTTTTTTCCCTTTTTATTTTTAACCATGCCTATGCATCACATAATGTTAGAAAATAAAAGACTCCACATATATTTCTCATAACATATAAAAACAAACAACAAAATACATGTGCTATAAATAAATATATCCATACATAAAAACCAAAACTAAATACAACTATTGAGATCTAATCCAACTATCAAAATCTATATATATATATATATATATATATATATATATCATGTGTTTTATATAATATAATGGTTAAAAATACATATCTCTAGCTTTATGGATGGGTTCCATCATGCATATCTTATGGCTTAGCCACGCTACCCATAGATGCCTAAGACTATCCCCTCTACACATTGTGATGTAGTGAGGTAGTCTAGGATCATAATTCTACTACCTATCCCTATAGGTTGGCTACCTAGGCCTATACCTATTCTAACTAGATCATGGTAGCCATGTGTACAACTCTCTCATGAGCCAATGCCTACCAAGCCTATACATCTCCTACTCCCACCATTTCTAGTGGTTGAAATCCATCCTTACATGTCTACAATTACCTCACAGTTTCCCCCACTAGTCTAAACTAGCCTGTTTGAGATAGGGCATATGGCACCACAAGATCATCTAGTGTGGTGGGGTTGTATAGTGCTATCACTCTGTCCAAAATGTTATGATGCACAACCATGACTAGGGATCCCCCTATGACCTCCTCTATCACAAAATATATAAAACTAAAACCAGATAGATATTAGATCAAACATATATCTTAAAATCTATCTATTTACTACAATCACATACAACTAGTATCCTATATCAAAGGTTAAAATCAAAAGTATAACATTTATTAAAAGTACTGGTGTCACCATCCATTATCTCCTCATCTACTCATCTATCAGACATGGTCTCTCCATCTGCTCATCCCCCAAGTACCTAATCTATAAATTACCTCCCTATGAATGAAAAGATAAGAGTCACCATTCATGCTCATCATGACCCTCTCCTAAGAGGTGACTTTATTGACCAACTTTATCCTAGGCTAGCTATCAGGTTATCTTATGTGATTACCCTCATTTGTGCTATCTCTTACTGATGGTGCCTATATATATGATGTGATGAAGGTGGTTACTACTAATCCTACTCTGGAACCTACTATGGTACCTACTATACCCATACATCCACATCTATGTCCTCTCCTTCTCTAGTCGCTAGATGTCATGCTCAACCAATCCATAGTCTCACACATCATAGGGTGATCACTAGTATCTTGAATGATGATCCTCCTCCTCCTCTCCCATTCAACTCTATAGTATGTAATACCTAAAAAATAGGCACTAATAAAGGAACCACTAAGTATGGAAGTCCAAAATCCCCTAGTAAATGTGTCACCAACTATTGTTGTACCCACTAGGTATAGTGGCCCATGATCCACACTCGATCTAGCCTTGTCACCATGGTCACCCAACTAATCTAAATATTAAAAATATGTGTGCATATATACCACATGATATCCCCATCATGTTATCATTTGTAACATTGACACATGGGGCACAACCCATACTACCTAGTCCTACCTACATTTAGTCACCCAAGGTAACCTATCAACAACCACATAGAGTAACCCAGTTGGTTGATACATAGATAACCATTCATATATCTATGCACTATGAAAAAATAGTTTCCCCAAGGTCTTCTTCCATTTTGAAAACATCCCATACATATCATGCATGAGTTGGACCCAGATGACAAACCCAAAATCATATAACACCCCTTGATCCAAAATGGATTAAAAAAAGGCTATCACATATAATGACACCTTACCATCTGAATTGTGACACAACACTTGTGCTATCATAAGTTTGATCATGACCTTTTAGATGTCCAAAATCTATAGATATACACATTAAATAGACTAACCCTCAACCCTAGGTATATCCTATATACACAGTATTTTCAAACTTTACCACTTACTAAAACTTTTTATCTTGTAGAAACCCATTGAGTCTTAATCTCTTTGAGTGCATTCCCTAAGGGGTGCACTAGGAAAGGGGTGGACATACCATTGGTGCTTCACAAGATTGTTATCCCTTTTTACACTTTTTATTTACACACTTGTCTCTTAAAAACCATTCCCGTAATATTTGCCTCTTATTTTGCACCCTCTTCTAGTCATTTTCCACCTTCATTATCCCTTTCTCTAACCTAAACCCTTTTTTGGTAGTTTACATGGCTATGTCAGCGACATTGACCCTGTATTGATATTCATAATAGATTACGAAGAACTAAGTCAGCCATGACTGATATAGTTCATTATCTAGTATGTTTTTTTTATCAATTACAATACTAGGTTGACCAGGTCAACCTTGTCAGCCAAAAATTTCAAAAAGGTTTAGGGTTAGATGCACATATATAAACACAATCATTTTTCCATTTATAAAATAAGAGAAGAAGAAGTAAGATATATTGTGCATCTACTTATCCACCATTCTACTTGAGGATCAAGCTTAGGGTTTTATACTTTCTTTGGAGATACAAATCTTGTCTTGTGGAGAAGTCTTTTTGATAAATTGATAGGTTGTGTAGTCTAGAGATGACTTATCCTTATAATTATTATAGAACATAACAACATCTTATGAATCACCTTGTCCAAGGGAGATATTTAGGCTTGATGGGTTCCTATTTGAAGGTAAGTATTCGTAAATTTGTTCCTCCTTTATAAGAGTAGATAGATATGCATTTATACTTCTCTTCCATGCATCAGGATTTCATATACATTGATGTGAGTATATGTCTTCTATACATGTTTAATTTTAATATTTATTAACTCCACTTTGTGCCACAAAATTTGGTGATAACTATATTAGATTTTGCTTTACTTGTTATTAGTATAGTGAATATGAAAACATAGGACCTAGTCAGGGTTATTACATAGTTTTTCCTGACTAGAGGCTTTGGAACCCTCCCTAGTGATATTATTATGGTAAGAGATCCCCTGATTAGGTTTAGTGGATCCATATTAGTCATGACCCCAATTATCTAATGTATCCCCAATCAAAAGTGTAATTGGGATCTATCTTCTCTGAGATATGATTAATTTGTAGATTTGATGCATTTCCCATTACATACATTCTAGTGAACCTAACATGAATCTAACCCTTGCAAGTTTTATTTCACACTTTTCATTTCTATCATTTTATTGTTTTATATATATTTGTGATACTTGGTTAACAAAGATGGTATAGTTATAACTTTTGTGCATAGGTTTAACCCATAGTCATATCAAAATGATTTTGTTATTTCTATGTAGGTCATCATTAGATACAAGTTACTAGATTAGATAGGTTGACATAATATTCTTCTTCATCTCTAGATAATAAACTAAGTTGACCAGGTCAACTTAGTATTCAAGTCAGCATCTAGATAACAAACTAAGTCAACTAGGTTGACTTAGTTTTCCAATCAACATCTAGATAACAAATTAAGTTATGTAGGTCAACTTAGTCATCTTATTAGGCTTCAACAAATAAGGTTTCACAAAATTAATTCAAACTAGTTGACTTAGTTTAAAAAACTTTTAAGCAACATTCAAGGCACTTTAATAGAAAATTTACAATCCCAATCATCTTCCAACCCACCAAGGTTCTTCTCTTTCTCTATATTTCAATTTAGTACTTCGTTATAGTTTTGTCTTGTACAAGTTTGTAGTCTTCAAAATTTTAATCCTATGGCAAACAAAGTTGACCTCATCGACTTAGTTCTATACCCTATCTTCTGTCTAAAAGACTAAGTCAACCTGATAGACTTAGTTCTTAAGGACTTTTTGTTTTATAGAATAGTAGTGATCTAGTTGAATCTATTATGTAATGTTTGCATATAATGTCATGTGAAATGAATCTATACAATTCTTAATTTGGGAATTAACAACTATATGATAGTAATTAATTCACACTTTCATTTTTAACTATTTTCATGCTTAGACTAGCTCACATAGTCTAATTAGGTGGTTTTTCAAAATGATATTTAGTTACACTATTTGTTTGTTTTTTGCACACACTACCAAATCACATAGTATTAAAAAATCATTTAATATTTATCTTCCCATGGCCTACCTACTTGGATTTAATCACCAAGAGGGAAGCTAACTTGGTTTTTTGGCCAAGTATAAACATGTGGTTATTGTTATATATTAGTAAAGCACCTAACACACTTATCACTACAAGATTGTGAATTGAGGGGGTAGGCCCCAATACCAAACTAGTACCATTACCAACATAGATCCCTTTTATCCTAAACATCTTGAAACCATCCATATATTTATTTTTAGTCCCTATTTTTAGCCAACTTCCTTATCACACTTAAAATAACACTTTATAATAATCTAATAACACTTAGAATGACCACTTAGTTAGCTTTTACTTTTCAATTGACTGCTTACTCTCTGGTCATTGTGTTTTATATTGTAAAAACTTGCATTGGTTAGTGTTGGTGCAAGGTTTTATGTTGTATGCTATAATTAGATCATTCTCATTGATACAATTATTTGTGTGTTTTTATTCCATTTCTTTCTTAAAATTACATTGTAAAAGCATTCCCTATTTTTAGCACACTATCATTCTATTCAACATAGTTTCTTACAGACTATCCTTTTCCCTACCTTCAATAATAAGTCAACTTGGTCAACCTTACACTCTTTCCTATCAATGAGGTTATAGTACTAAGTTGATCTGGTTGACTTTATATCCTTTTTAGACTATATTTTTCCCTATCTATAATACTAAGTAAACCTAGTTAACTCTATATCCCTTTTTCCAATTAGGTTATAGTACTAATTCAACTTGGACAACTCTGTATCCCTTTTTCCAATTAGGTTACAATACTAAGTTACCTTGGTCGATCCTATTTTCTTATTTGCCTTCTATCTATTAGTACCAAATTGACCTGGTTGACTCTATATACCTTGATTGATACTATTCTATGTGTGGTTATCTAGTCTTATTTTATAATGATGTCATCTTTTTAGCCTCCACTTAGTCAATAACATTGCATAATTAAGGATTTAGATCAGAACCTCACTTATTTTATTACTTCAGATGAAACTATTCACTTTCTCCCTTCATATTTTCCTAATCCAAAATCAATCACTACATAATGTAATATAGTTTAGGTACTTAATCCTAATTATCCTCCTAATACCAATGTTGGGAATCCTCCGCACAAAACCCTTCCTCCCACCAACACTAATAATCCACGTCCTAACAAAACTAATACCCCACCTTCAAATACTAATGCACAAATCAACACAACTCAAATTATTTCTCAAATAGATCAACAAATGAACATCATACAAATAACTAATCATTCCCAAGTGATGCACATGAAACAAAATTTATTACACATGATTAGTCAACCACCTAAAGTCATCATGTCTCAACCAAATAAAATTTTTTTTCCTCCTCCTTTTAGAGATGCCAATGGGAATATCATCCCTCAAATTCCAATAAATAAAAAAATACTTCAACATCTTCAAAATAAACCTTTAACCCCATTCATTACATCCATAAATATTAGAAACATTTCTCTAAATATCACATATGATGGGACAAAGGACCCTACCATATTTATTAAGTCTTTTTGTAATCTATAGAAGGAATGGGTCCAAACTAACACCTTCGCTACCACCAAGATTTTAGATAAAACCTTTGTTGGTGATGCAATTTAATGGTACAACCAACTTCCTAAACATTACATCTCACAACTAGATGATTTAGTAAATGATCTAATGAAGGAATTCCAACATGATGACCTTCCTAAAAATTACTCTAGCCATTTCATCAATGCCAAGTAACTTCCTAATGAATCCACTTACACTTTCATCAAATGATTGAAATATCTAGCTCACAAAGTGGACCATAACATGAATAATGATACTCTTTTAAAACTATTTGTTACTACTCTTAAAGCCCCCCTTCAATACAAAGTTAGAATATTTTACTCTAAAACTTTAGAAGAAGCCTTAGACCAAGAAAAAAGGCAAAACTTTCTTATGACTCAATTTGAAACATCTCAAAAAAACTACTAAAGAACCTTTCCAATATTTTTATCATAATATTTATTCATCCAAGACTCCCTAACCTCAAAATGGAGCATCCAATTCAACCAATTTTAACCCAACCCACCCTCCCTTGAGTCTAGAAAAAATTAAGAATAAATTGCTACCCTCCAAAACCATGATCTTTTATCCTTCCACACTTCCTCCAAAATGGTACAATCATAATAAGTTTTGTTGGTGGGATGCTATGATAAGTTATTCTCATGAGTATTTTCATGATATTCACTGATTTCTTCTTGCTTCCTTTCTTGGTCCAAATTTTAATCTTGATACTCTCACAAACAACCTTATCAAGACTATATTCAAACTTCTCAAGTTTAATTTAAAAAACCACAATCACATCAACATCAACTACCTAATGAACAACAACAATTATCCCATACCTACACCTCATCCAATAATGTTGTTCAAACCAAAATTAATCCTTCTTCCTACACCAATAAGGAAATGATAGCAAACATGAACAACTTTAAACATATGATTGCATCTATTGAACCTCAATCTCTTAGGTCACATAAATCAAAGGATTACCTAGTTCAAATGCCTACTACAAAGCATATGATACATGGTCTTCCTTTAACTCTACATACCTCTCCTACACATCCTATGTCACATTTAACATCCTTAAAATCTAACAAACCAACATATTTACCTATCTCCAAATGTAACTACCAACCCAATGCAAATCATTTTAATGGTTCAATGTTACCTCACTCCACCTCACATGTTGGGGAATCTTGTGATGCCCATCCACATGTCCCTTCAAAATTTGGGGCATATTATAATGCCCATTCATATATCCACTTACCTATTGGGGCATCTTACGATGCCCACTCTTATTCTAAATTTCATAATAACAAACAAATTCAACTTCAAGAAACCTTTTAAGACTTATAGACTTGTATTTCACATGTTATTATTTAATATAAACATTATCATAGGTATTACTTGTTATTTTTTCTCTTGCATTTCTTTGTTTTTATGTACTTAACCTCTTTTAGTCACACTTTACTAGCATCATTACTACCTTTGGGTTCTTTGGTTTTCTTACACATTACATTTGGAATTTATTTTCATTATGGTTCTTATATATCTCCTTCATTTTTGTATTTTTATGTCATTCTTTGCCTTATTAGCTTTATGATTATTTCCCCTCCATTATTTAGCATTCAGCTCATTGGTGTTCACTTTGTGAGTTACAGTGTAAGACCATGGATAGGACTAGGCCTTCCTCATAAATTACAAAATTAAAACATATTTAAACCACTCTTTGAGATGACTATTAATTTCATTGGTGCCTATACTAGATCCATAGTAGGTTAGTATGGCTTCTTTAGTGACATGACTATCATAGGATAGCTCCATCCCTTTCATAACACTAGTTTACCTCCTTGCGGTCAGTTATAAGCATATTCATCATTGTATCACTTATTACATAAATGGATCTCTTATGATCCCCATTTTCTCTTTATTTACTTTCATTTAAGGTTCCATTAGTCAATTTTAAGATTGCACACTTAATTGTGGGAAAGTCTAGGAGTCTTTAAACACCTTGGTCTCTAGGTCCTTTTCTCTAGTGACCAAGTATAAGATATCTTGCATTTGTCACCTATTTTAATCATGTTTAGTTCTCTGAATCTATATGGAGGAGGAATAAAAAATCCAAAAGAGTTAAAATCTAAATCATAAAAGAAACAAAAGGAAAAAATAACCTTAAAGGTTATATCACACCAAAAGACATGATATATATTTGGCACATCTCTTATCTTAGTCAAATCTCAAACTCCACAACTGGCCTCATGATAGACCTGAGGTCCATTAGGGTATTGTAGGCTAGTATTCTAGGGTAGGAGGTTTCATTATATCATATACTATCTAGTGCCACCTACTTTCTCATGTAAGTACCCAATCTTCATAGTAGACCAATGACTCTGTCAGGGATCCTAAGGAATGGGGAACACATTATGGGAAGGTAGGTACATTTTAATTTTCATGTATATAGCCTTCATGGGTTGATATATGTACTTCACTTATTAGCCCAAACTTTGTGTTTATTAGTCAAAATGTCCTAGGTCCTTGGTGTTGATAGTTATCAGCCTTTATCACTTGCATAGTGTGTCTCATTCTTGTTAAGGATGTTCACATCAGCATGTGGTGTCTCACATTCTTTATTTACATCAAATTTTCCTTATATTCCCCTAGTTGGATATTGATTTTAGCTGATCACATCCTTGATCACATCTACATTATTATGCCTATTGTAGAAAAGGGGGGGTCAATTCATAAATTCAAGTGATCGTTCAATTATCTAAGTCAGTTCTAGACTTATTATAGTAAGGAAAAAATATGGTATATTTATTTTCACTCAATGTTTAATCACTTAGTTGTGCTAGCATTAATTCACATAAGGCACAGTCCTTATGAGCTCACTCGAAGCATAACAGAGAAAGAACTAGGGCTCATATTGTGTTAGTTGTTCCATGGCACAAGACTTCACTTATAGGACTTGGTCATTCCAACATAGGCTTTTGATAGATTCATTGGTGAAAGATTTTTCTTGGCTAAACCTCATAGTCTATAGGTGCAAGCTAATTTAGGGAACTAGTTCTGGTCATAAAGGTGCAAGCCTTTATTATACTAAGTATGGCATCAGTTAGGCAATACAAAGGTCAAGGGAATGTCCCAACTTTAGGTTTTCATGCTTAGGATTGCACTTTTTATCAAGGAAACACTTGGCACATGACCCTTTCCATACTTAGGATATTCCTAGGAGATATGATGACATCATCAATATTACAGCGACACCATTAACAACATAAACTAGAAGCTTGCATAATTGTCACTCAATAAGATTGAAATGAATTCACATCATTATATTTGCAATTAAATAAAAATGTAAAGAAACATAAACTAGATAACATCATGTATACCATAACCATTCTTTGTCATTGCTTAAATATTAAATTAAATAGAATAGAGTCCATAGTAACTAAAATAGAGTAAACACCTGCTCAAGATAATCAGTGGCCCAGAGGCTCACAAGTGAGCTTGGGCATATACAAGTTGGGACCTAATGGCATCTATGCTAATACTAACACTAATGGCAGCCATCTCATGTAAAACCATTTCTTTAGAGCTTTGTTACATTTAATTCATGTCTCTTTGCTCACTAGTTCAAGCTCCCAAAAATAAAAAGGGGGTTCAATTCATCAATTTAGGTACTCATTCAATTATCCAAGTTAGTTCTAGACTTATTACAATAAGGCACAAACATGGTATATTTCTTCTATGCTCAACATTTAATCAGTTGGCTACACTGATAACAACTCACATTTGGATTTTGATACCAAAATTGATGCACACCTAGTACCTTCTCTCTATCTTCTAGTTTATAGTTCTCTAAAAAATTATTCTTTATAAAATCTTTCCTATAATTTGTTATTAATAATGAATTGAAAATAAGATATGAATAGTCAATACTCAAACTAAAATATTGTCCAAGCCATAGGAATTAATCTTGATGTTATCATTCTTATTTAACCTTAATAAATTTTGTCAAGATCACACTTTTTAATACAAATTATCCATACAATGAAAATGGAAAGCATGGAAATGTAAACAAGGCCATAAATTATAAGCACACATTGAGAGTTGATGTCTAGACCAAAATAACAAAAAGAATCACCAAAAGTGTATAATTATGTGTATACACACACCAAAAAATAACCATGAGGAATTGATCAAAACATTATTTTTGGCATACAAATGAACTACATATAGATATATTTTAATATACTATCCAGTTTTCAATCAAGACCAATTAAGCTATCAAGAGGTCAATCTAGCCTTACCTGTAGTCAATGGAGCTTACACATGCACTACTAAATCAAACTAGTTACTTGAGGCATGATATGAAATTATAAGGAAAGTATCTCAATTTTTCAATTAAATCAAGTCAAGCTTCTTCCTAAACATCACATATACTTAATAGCTAAAATCATTTCTACTACATAAACCAAGCCAAGGGTAAATCTGGTATTTCATCATTTACAACAAATTTTATACTAAATTTAAGATGATTGGGTGAATTATTTGCTGCATTATTAAAGGAATTAATACCAGTTCAATAGATTTCCATTTAATATTGGTTTTCTCCTTTAATTAGGTAGTGTTGACACCATTCTATGAATACAAACATGTATCTAAGACAAAATAAATTCAAATCAATAACCTGGCAGATTTTCCTTATCAAAGAACAATGTTTTATATACTTACTATATGCATTCATACCACATTTCACACTTTATGTGAATTCTAAAAAAATGCTGAGTACATTCACAAATTTTCCAGTCAAATCTTGAAATGGATTACATTATGGTGACATTCAGCCTATATATTTTAACCAGACTCAACCTTATGATAAAAGGTCAATAAAAGATCAAGAAAATTCTCTCAAATTTATACAACACCCATTAATTCATTAGAAGTTGATCATCAACCTAGCCATCCTTATGCTTAATCATTAATTTTTTCAAAAATAAATACAACTATAAAATTAATCTGTTTACAAATAGTGAATGAAAATCTACAATAGTCAATGGTGCTTAATAGTTGAACAACTCACATAGAATAAGAGTCTAATTAGGAAGTGCATTAACCTGATCAATCTTCCTTTATTGAATACCATTACAAATATAATGAAGACTACCTTATTCAAATATTAGTTCATTATTATCTCATTAAATATATTGGCCAAGTCACTAACTGTCACAATTACAAACCCAAAGACTTTGTGGATTCTCCTTATTAAAAAAAACTTTTATTTGAACTTCCATTTAAAAAATCACAAAATGATTGTGAATGATGATGCATATAGAAAGAAAAATAGGATTTTTTGATTCAATATTGAATCAACAACTTGATATGAATTAACTTGAGAAGATAAAATATGTTATATGTACATAAAATATATTATAACTTATATGAAATACATCAAGAACATAACCAAATCTTTCTTTTATTGACCAATCTCCACATATATTTACATGATCTTGCAAAATAAATACGTACATGCAGGCCTAAAGGCCTTATACATCCTTTTCCTTAACTATTCATCTATCCTCTTTTTAATCACCCATTCACTCTTCTAACCTATAGACGTACGTATCCTTTCACAAGTTGTCATATTTAGATTTATTTATTTGCCTTATTTGGCTCCTTTAGAATAGGTTTGGTGATGATCAACATGGATTTCTCCTCTAAAATGCTCTCCACTCCTTATCTTTATATTCCAAAATAAGCTTTTGTCTACGTTTGAACTCTTCTAGAGAGACTTTGAGTTAATTTTGTACTTACATGGGGTGAATATGTGTTTACAAGATATTACATCTTAGAAAGAAACTTACACCATACAAATTTGACCTAATACAAGACAAATGAAGCATTTTAAGCTTCTTATTTAAATTTTACATGACCATTTAAACTATTTACATGATTACATTGGTCATATCTTGATACTTCTACATCACATTCAAACATAGGATTTTAGTAGATTCATTGACTCAAGCATTTTATTGGCTAAGCCTAATGTTCTATAGGCACAAGCCCATTTGGGGAACTAGCTCTAGTCATAAGGGTGCAACCACTTATTACACTAAATCTATGATCATTTAAGCACTAGGTGGGTCAAGGGATTGCCCTCACTTTAGGTTTTCATGCTTAAACTTGTGATTATTATCAAGGAAACACTTGGAACGTGACCCTTTCCACACTTAGGCTATTCCTATAAGATATGAAAACATCATCAATATTATAGGGATGCCATTAACATCATAAACCAAAAGCTTGCATAAGCATTACTCAATAATATTGAAATGAATTCACAACATTATATTCATAATTGAATAACAATGTAAAGAAACATAAACTAGATAACATCATGTATACCATAGCCATTCTTTTTCATTTCTTAAATATCAAATTAAATAGAAGAGAGTCCATAGTAACTGAAATAGAGTAAACACTTGCTCATGCTAATTAACAGCCTAGAAGCTCATAGGTGAGCATAGGAATATAAAAATTGGGCCTTAATGCCATCCATGATAGTCCTAACATTAATGGTATCCATCTTATGCATAACCATTTTTTTAGAGCTTTACTACATTCAATTCACATCTATTTGCTCACTAGTTTGAGCTCCTTTTTATAGCCTATAGGAACATCTTCTACCATTTTGGAGCTATGCATGCCAAGTGATAATATGAAACCCAGTAATCATTCTACTAGATCCATCCCCTTATTCCATTCATATTGCATTCACCACATGTTACCACTCCTCAAAGATGCTTTGAATATTTGAGCACCAATTAACAACCTACCAACTGGTGTAAAATATGAATTAATTCCTCTAACTAGTGCCAAATACCAAAATAAAAATAATGCTAAGTGATTGCCTCACTTTGAGATGTCTACCATGATGGAGTGGATCCATACTTATCAAAATAGGGGCTCAACATTAACCCATACAAAATTACTAGTACATCCTCAGACTAGTTTGCCAAAGCTTTTAGTATATAGAATTTAGGTGGACTCTCCCTAAGCTTGGCACTGAAGTCCTCAAAGCCCTTGATAGTGAGATTGATTACCTCAGTAACATTATCTATTTTCATAGAGGTGGTGCTAATCTTGATCACATCTATCTTCTCCAATTCCTTTTTAAAGGCCTCTAGACTTGTCTTAGCCTTTATCACTCCTCCATCTAGGATTTCTCCTTGATCATAGGCCTTAGTTTTTAAGGCATGGAATATTTCTTCTAGGTTATGATCTTGCTCCTTTATCTGTGTGCTCAATGCATTGACATTCCCCATTATCTACACATGCTCTGCCTTTCTTGTGTAGTACATAGACATCATCAACTCCTCCTCCCCCTTTCTTGATTGAGGCACAAATTTATGATCGAATCTTGGTTGGAAAATCTACACAAGATATAGTCAATTATATTTATGCCTTCTTGAAGTTTCATAAAGTGGCCCTCTACCTCTGTGATATTGGTAGCTATCTCTTTTTGTAACATAGTGCATGGGTCTTCTTCTTCTTCTTCTTCTTCTTCTTCTAACATTGGCTCTAATTTCATCCTTGTGAGCATCTACTCTACCAGTACACATATATTATCAACCTCATAGGGGTTGGATGTATCTATGCAGACCAAGAGGGATGGTTTGGTCATTTATATATACTTGCATAACTATTGTATCTTGAATTTCATGGCTTGTACTTCATTTTCAACATCCTTACAAAGCTTCTTCCATTTCTTTGCTTTGCCATCATTGATGATATTATTTTAGATAACTTTAGTGGCCATCAAGATAAGTAAATTCCTAGACCAAACTAGGTTCATAGCACAAGGGTTTATGATGAGGGAATCATGCCCTTCCTTAGGTTCATCCATGCCCAATATGGCCTTTCAAAGCACATAAAAGTGAGGCTCATCCATGTAGATGTCAAATGCAAATAAAATATATTTGTGCATCCTAGTTGTGGTGGATTTGGGGGGCATGAATTCAAACATATATAAATATTCACCTATCTACCTCTTCTACACTTTCTCTCTATTTCTCAATTCTACACCTTCTTCTTTGGCAATGGCCAACTCTTTTTTCTCCTCTTCCTCTTCACTGGTGCTACTTCTGTCTTCAACACATTCCTCTGAGCACTCATCTTCTTGTTCCATAAAGGGTTATTCTTCAAACTTTTCCCCTTTGTTTACTTCCTCTTCTTGGAGTTTCTTAGTGCTAGCCTCCAAGTGTATTTATTTGGCACCAACTTTTCCTTATTCTTATTTCTACTATGGTTTCTCAACACTCTATTTGTTGTTTTTCTAAGGCACTAATATCACCTTTCTTTTCTTCAAGTGCCCCTTCACTACTTGGTCATGATTATTGTATAGCTTCATCTAATTTCTTAATGTGGGTGATAGGTACCTTATTTGATTTTTGAAGATCTGGTTCTATGCTTGTGGGAAACTTATTCATATTTTTCTTTTTCTTGGCCTTCTCTTCCTCAGCCTTCTCCTCTTCAGCCTCAACCTTTTTAATATCTACATAAGTCGTGCCCATTTCATTCATAGTCTTCCTCTTCTTCTCAAACTCTAGTGCCATATTAATATTGTCCTCATTAAGGCCCATTTTATTCCACAAATTTATCTTTTACTCTTCTATTTATGGAGGCTATGTGGAGGGCTCTTCAGATGAGGCACTTGTCAACTTCTATATTTCTTTAAGAGTAGTGGTTGTGCCAATTTGGAGGGCTTCTTGCACATTCATGGCACTGGGATCTTCTTCCACTTCTTGCACAATGAAGGTTTTTGGTCCTTCTTCTTCTATCTCTTCCTCCATCTATTTCTCCTTTCCTCTTGTGTGGGCTTCTTTTGCCTCCATTTCCACCAGAGTTATCATTGGGAACATAATGGGTCCTTTGGACTTCTTCTTTTTCTACCTCTTTCTAGAGGAAGCATTTTATAACATGAAGTTTATACACTTCTTGTGGGATAAAGGAGTTGATTTTTCATTAAAAGCAACCCTTAGTCTGATGCACTCCTAGATTTCTTCAATTATTTCTCCCCACTTTTTTTGGGGAGACTTTTATTACAATGTTAGTGTTGGCTTCCCTTCATTGCTGATCTGGAGGGGTGATCATCATCTTTTCCAAGGTCAGTTCCCTTCTTTCATGACTTCATCTCATAGTAAAACATGAAGATGCACTCATTTATAACTTTCCTTTGGGGGGGATGAGGTCCATTTAATCAGAGTCATCATCCTCATCCTCTATGGCTTTTCCCCTTGTGCACACATAATGGTACCTCAACCTTATCCTTTCTCCATCCATGAACTTCACTTAGACATCTATCTACTATGCATTGGGAATCCTCTTTAGAACCATAATGAAATATTTTTTAGAAACCATGTAAGGTAGTTTAAGCTATCTGGATATGTTCCTGTTTGTGATCACCAAACACACTACACATAAGTGCTACATGATGGTGAAGGTCACTAATCTAAACATATACTAGGGGAGCTCCTATGGGATGCACCATTCAATACTGAATGCCTCTATGTATTGAGCATACCACCTTAGTACCCATGTATTTTATTTTTTGGAGAAGAAGGGTGGGTAGGTGAAGTCTTGGTATTTCAATGTTGAAGAGTCCTTATGTACTAGGAAGACCCAAAGGTTGTCTTCATGACCATCGGTCATGTTGATCTCCTCCATCACTATCAGTATTATCATAGAGCTCCATCTAAATGTTTCTCACACCTTGTGGCACTCTAAAATGTTCTTCACCATATCCTTAGTAATGAATTTTTTAATGTTGAACTTGACACCTTATGCCATGTGATAGGTGACGAACAAGTAGGTCTTGTTGATGTCCATCCACCATCCTCTAGGGCATAGTGTAGATCTCATAAAGAATTCTATAGCCCTTGTGATATGGTCTTTTATGTCCTTGATCAGGAATACAAACCCTAGCTTATAATAACCAAGGAGTTTCCCAACCTTCTCCACTTCTACATCATCCTCCATCATCAGGTAGATGTCTACACTTAAGCATATGAGCCTAATTATTCTATTGATGAGGTGCACTAATATCTACATGCACATATTTATGAAGTATAAATGATCCCCATGTATATGTGAGAGGAGGAATTACACTAATTCCTCTAGCTTACCAAAACTTATCAACTCATATAGCTAGGTTATGTCAGTGGTGACCAACTTATCTCAAATATAGATGTCAAACAACATTGTGCCTACCTTAATCTTTGCTCCCATGTCAACCACCCAATATTGGGTGATCTCATACATGTTTATTGATGTGTGATGGTTGTATTCCTTCAAGTTTTAGGTACACACAAAAGATACCCAAATTTCCCCCATTTTAGCCTTAGGTGGAAACTACATTTCTCTATATGATATCTTGGTGATTGCTTCAAGGTCAATCTCATTAACATTAAATCATTAAATGGGATACATCTTATTTTTAGTGGATATCTGTTCTACCATCCATGACTTACTGACATCCTTTTAT
Source organism: Torreya grandis (assembly GCA_037957365.1). NCBI lineage: Eukaryota > Viridiplantae > Streptophyta > Pinopsida > Cupressales > Taxaceae > Torreya > Torreya grandis. The sequence goes on from JARHVA010003364.1 coordinate 882,261, forward strand.
ACCTATGATGGACCAGAACTCAATCATTTCTTATTTTTTCAAAATTGGTTAGTTTTAAATAATATTCTATTGATATTTTTAAAGCTTATAATGTTTTTTGGTGCTTCTTCACATTTGTAGGGTATGTGACTATGACTTTGACTCTTGATCTTCATTCACTATTAATGGAAACCTTGACATCACTTAGGATTTCTTCTACCTTGTTCTTTCCCAATTCTTGGCCCACATGCCTATATTCCAACCTCAACAGGAACACAATCTATTTCTCTTTTCAATCATTCTCATTTGGGGCCTATGGGTTCTTAGGTTTTCACTTGGTATCATTTTCTCGTTTCATCTCTAGTTTGGCTCTGGTTTTTCTCTAAATTTGGGTTCAAAATCTCTTAAGTTTTGTAACCTAATCTAGTGCACCATCAACCATCAAATCTAGTTACCACTTTAATGGCTAGTGAGTAATGGTGTGGTGGCACATGGATTTATCAAATTACACTAAACCCATGAAATCCACAAAAATCCACCACCATGTTCACATTTATTGTAGATATTTGTGCCTCCACCATCATAATCATTAAATTTTCTTAATGGCTTATATGATGAAGTGATAGGTGATTCAAATAGTCACTTCCTACCAACTATTGGGTGGGTACCAGTTGTCTTGATGATCTTCCTCCTGCACTTTATTCACCTTAGCATGACCTTCACCCTTCTTATGGAAAAATTGGTTCCTTGATTTAGCCTCATTGATTCCATTTTTCTTCCTACTATGCTTCCTTTCAAGTGCAATTTCATTTATTGGTTAATTTCTTTGTGCTTTCATCTCTTGATTTGGACTACCCTACCCCATATAAATTCCTATGCTAGTCCTCAAATAATTCATTCTCTTTACTTGATCTCTTGTACATGAGCATCTTGTGCACCTCCTTTTTATTTCTTGTGTACTATTATCTTGTGTGCTTCCCTTTATCACTTGGTACTCACATTTTTAAAGTTAGACAAACTCTACATGCCCATAAACTTTAGGTGTTTGGCCTCAGGAACTTAGAAAGAAATCATGCTCAACTCAACCAATTAGAGTTATGTGTGGAAGTGCAAAATTTTTTCTCATATAGGCTTGAAAAACCTTCACTTATTAACTCATCACAAACAAAAACACAAAACATAAGGAAGCATTTGGCTTACACCAATATTTATTCTAGTCATCACAATATAACTGACATGTGATCAGGAAGTTAGTTTTTGATGGTACAAGTGCCATCCTAATGTCTATAAGGCTTTAATTGGTTGTCATTGAAATGCCTAGGGATAATTTCACCTATCAATGTGTGCATATTACATGCACCTATCTCTGATATGTTATGGATGAGATATGGTCCCATCCACCTAATTTGTAGCTTATTAAGGTGCCTAAAGTACTTAGAGTCATAGAGAAGAACCAATACTCCTTTAGTAAGTACCTTTCACTTGATGTGCTTATCATGCTAGAGCTTTTAGTGTGGATTTTTTATCTGCTGATTCCATATTGTTTGGGCATGCATCTCCTTCAAGTGCTCCAAGTCTTCTAGCCATGCACTCATAGACTCTTGGTCATCCAAATGACCAATACATGCAATGCATAATGAGGGAACCATGATTTCCATTGGTAAAGCTACCTCTATGATAAACATCAATTGAAATTGTGTAGCCTTGTTTAGGCACTTATAAGTCATGAAATAGGCCCATAGTACTACTGACACTTGATCATCCCAATATTTACAATTGATATTGTATATCTTTGTAAGGCATGTTCCCAATATCTTGTTGAATGCCTTAGCTATGCCATTTACTTGGGGATGATAAGGTGTTGTCTTATGGTTCACCACCATGTATTTAGTCAGTAAGATGCACACAATTTCATTGATGAATTGTGTACTATGGTCATTAGTTAGGCTAAATAGGAACCTATAGTGACTAATAATGTTCTACCAAATGAATATTGATATGGTGGTAGTTGTGCAATATTTTTTTGGTGCTTCCTCAACCCACTTGGTGAAATAATCTATGGTTGACAAAATGTATCATATGATTATGCACCTTGTATCCAGAGTAATTGGCCCAATAAAGTTAATGGCTCATTTTTCAAATGGAACCTAGGTAAGAATGAGAATGAGAGGCATCTCATCCTATTAGTTTGGTTTTTCTATGTATTGGCAGATGTCACATGCCTTGGCATAATCTTTTGCATCCTAGAATAAGGTGGGCCACCACAAGCCTAATTGTAGTACCTGGCATGTCATTATGTTTCTATCACAATGGCTTCCTAATATCCCCTCATGTACCTCTCATAATATGGAGTCCATTTCATATTCTATAACACATCAGTGTCTAATGAACTGAAAGGAGGTGGTGAAAACTATGAGATGTTTCTTTTTTTTAGTTATCAAAGTCTGAGGCACATACCTAAATTTCAAGAATGTGATCTCTGCCAAGTATTTAGGGACACACTAATTTTTTTAGAGTTACACGTCTAGCATATCAACCTTAATGGGTGATACTTCATTTGAAAAATGGTTTCGGCCCAAGTTCTACTTTCCAAGCTTTACTACAAATGAGAATTTGAATTCTTGAAATAGAGTTATGCATCTATAAATGTGCCCATGGAAAATGGGATTATTCACCAGGTACTCAAGCTCCTCATTATCAATGAAGAAGATGAATGGGGTCACCAATAAGTATTGATTAAATTTTTATAGGGCATAAACCATGACAAACAACTCATGCTTAGTTATCATATAGTTATTCTCTACTTAAATAAGTTTTTAACTTGCAAAGGAGATTGGATGATCCATCTTACCTTCACTGGGTTGCACTAGAATAGTGCCAATTATAGATCTTGATGCATCTACATGGACATGGAATGGAGTTGTACAATTAATAAATTATAATATTGGTGCGATAGCTAATTTGAGCTTCAAATTTTCAAAGGCATCTTCTTGTATTGCACCCTAATAAAATGGGCATCCTTGCATAAGAACTCTTCTAGTGATGCCAAAATCTTTACATATCTCTTTATGAACTTTATATAGTATTCATAATGGCCAATAAAGGTGCAAACATATTTCTACATTGATGGGGTTTGGAGCTATAGGATAATTACAATCTTTGTGGGGTTAATAAGTAGACCATCTTTACACATGATGTGATCAATCAAGGTGCCAAATGGTGTTGTGAAGATGTAATTCTTGAAGTTCAAAGATATTTGTGACTTTATGCACCTCTCAAACATGAGGTGTAAGTTATCATAATGGTCTTTCATTAGCCCATACACAATCAGTCATCTAAGTACACTTGGTGTAACTTATGAATGAAGTCCTTAAATACAATGATCACCACTCTAGAGAAAATGTCTAGCACATTCTTGAGTCTAAATGAAATCAATTTATATGAAAAATAACCCCATTCTATCACAAAGGTTATTTTAGGCTTATCCTCCTCCTCAATATAGACTTGATGGTATTTTGAGAAGTCATAAGTGAAATTGTATATTTCATAGACTATGATGCCATCCAAGACTTCATTGATAATAGAGTCAGTAAGGGGTTAGTAATGTAGGCATCATTCAATAATATATAATTGATGTAAATACATATGATCCCATACTTTTTGATGCTAATAACCATGGGGCTCACCCATTTAGATTATTGAATAGGGTAGATGATGCCTGTGGCTAGCATACCATTAATCTTCATTTTGACCTTGGTATGGATATTGGGGATCATTATATAAGGGTGATTATTGATAGGTCTTGTGACATCAACTAGATTTATACTAATTTTACAAAGGGATGGCTAGGTGCCATTCATATCTTAGTAATTTTGAGGGAACAATTATTGTAATTCCTTCAAGAGATATATAATTCATTCTAGCTCTGTGTCAGACCAATATGCACCCATATTAACCATATTTGGTTCCCCTTCTAAGCTGATGTCTACCTTGGTAGTTTTGAGTGGTGTGAATTAGGGCTAATTATTATCCTGATGAAAATCCTCAAATTGTTTAGTGCCCTCAGTTATTTCTATGCAAAGGTGAGTTGGGTATTCTTTGTCGGGGGTGATATCCTCCACTTGGTGCACTAGCTTCTTTTTGCCTATCAAGTTCATCTAGTTATGTACCTTCCAAGTATCATCATATTATTCACTTGAGTCACTATTAAGGACTTTATCTTCAAATAATGTTGAGAATTCCAACCCCTTTTCTCCAAACATGTATTTTAGTCACTCTTCTAGGATTATAGTGTCCTCAAACACTGCCCTACAAATTACTTGTAGTGGCTCAATCAATTCCAAGTTTTATGAAGAAAAGGAGAAGGTGTACATGAACCTATACTTAAGGACATATTTATTGGCTATCTCATGGTGTATCTTGTTGATAATGTACCATACTCATGCCCATGTCTTCAAGGTCTTGTAGAGGGTGCATACCCATAGGTCCCTTTGGGCATTTTCACTACAAAGAGTCTATATTTATTCACACAAGTTCACGTGCACTATAGGATTTAAGTTTTTAGAGTAGGTAGAAATGTCTAGGTCCTCATTGATTTTCCAAAATCTAGTGCAAATGGCTACTTTCACATCTTACCAAGTTTACAAGCTAGGTGTTTGCATTACTCACCAATGAGTGACATTGCTCATTAATGTATACACTCATGAACCCAATCTATCTACTTCTTTTAGGATGCAAGATTTGAGGTTGTAGACATAATCTTACACATGATTTATCTCCACATATCCTTGGATCATGGAAATTTTACCTTTACTTAGGTAAAACACTCTCGTTCCCTTTGTCTTGGCATAAGGGACCCACCTTTCAAAAACATGATAAATTTGGATCCAGCCTATTCATACTAGTTTTGGCACCTTCCCACATACTAAGTGACACATTTGACCAATTATCTCATACACTTCTTTGAACTAATGGTTTAAAGTAATGTTGATGGTGTCCGAGGTCGATTTCCCATCTTCCCAAGATATCACTCTTTAGTCATTGGGGTTGAGAGTCTCAATGCCTTGCATTGTGATGTCATATATATGGTTGATATCATCCTTAAGGTCTATAATTTCAACATATGGGGGTACCTAGTCACTTAATACAGGTTCAAATACCCTCTCCTTGTAATATTCAAAAGTCATGTAGCACCTCTTGAAGTGCATGTATGCATTATTTACATACTACCAAGACCTTCCTAGAAATGCTGGATAATTATCTTGTTCGACTAAATTTATTACTTCAAATTTATTGTAGAACTCAGTGCCCATGATATCTATAATTATTCTCTTGATAATTATAATTTTTTGTGCTCATGTCTTGTTGGCCATGAAAAACACATGAGGGGAAGACTTCAAGTCTGGCCTACCCATCTTCTCCCATGTGTTATTGGTCAAGATATTGACCTCGATGCCTATGTATAAAATGGCCTCACATACAGATCATCCATCAATGATGGAATTCATAAGGAGTTCTTGATCATACTTTTCATTCTATGTATGCCTAACTTCTTGTGCCCACTCCAAGTGTGGCATAGTGACTTCAACTAGCTTCTGCCCCACATGCTCCAAGAGAAAATTATTTAGTAAGGGAAACATCCCTTTTATATGTAAGAGGCATAGTATATCCATTAACTATTATATCTTAGACTTGTATATATCTTGCTTCTTATAGGTGGTAGTAACATGTGCTTCTAGGTCTCATAAGAATTGGATCTCTCCTTACAGGTTCTGGATAACACTCATAGCCTACTATAATAAATATTTTTGGCATGCAAGGTTTGGGTAAGGTATATATTTGGGTTTAGGATACATTATTCACTTAGTAAAACTTTATTCCCCATATTATAAGTGTAACTCAATCATTAGTTTAATTGGTGGTTGAGTTATGAATCCACTACGAGTAGTTACCTGCACCTTGACTATCTCTACATGGGTCAGTTATATCTTTGAAACCCACTTATCTAATTTTAGATTGTGCCTAATCATTCTTGTACCCTTTTATATGCCATACCTACCTTGGGTCAACCTTTTATATAAGTCAAGACATTCCTTGACCTTGTGGGTCCCTCAATAATACCCACACATTGGATGTGTAGGGTAGTCAAGATGATATTATTATGTAGAACCAAGCTTGTAACATGAAAAGGGTGGGAACCTTCCACCACTATATCCTACACCTCACCCTCTAGTGCCTCATTGTATCCTGAATCCTATATTTTACTAGCCATATCCTTCATTACCTTGGTTAGCTTGTCCTCTAGTTGCTATAGTGGCTTGCCTTATGCCTCTTTCCATGTTCTCATGCATCTCATCAATCACCCAACAATCAGCTATTGTATGGGTATAGGCATCATACAAACAATAATAAATGGTTGTGTTAACCTAGCTAACATGTTGTAATAATGGGAAATTATGAACATCATGTGCCTCTTTGTAGACTTCACAACTTAGAAGCAATGTGTGCACATTCCTTCGAGGGTAGTTATTCTTGTTATGGCTTTCCACTTCATAGTCAATGCACCATAATCTACTTTGTGCATCTTGTGATAAACTAGTGGTATGATTTTAGAGTTAGGATGCCATGGATGAAATATGTGCCTCCATGAATGGGCTGATCCTAGTATGTATTCTTCCAACTGCCTTGGATCTAAGTATGGTTTTAAGCACAATACGAGGGTCTATAAAGGTCTTCATGGAAAACACTCTTCTGAATGGCACTAGAAACCCTCTAATAAAACATTGCATATGATGGGAGGGGTGAATGTCATAAAAAAGTTTGGAAAGGAGATATTTAAGCCTTACATCATATAGGTGCATGCTCTCTAATAGTCCTTGGGTAATTTCCTTGATCATGGCAATGTTCTACTATTCAAACTTTGGTATGTTGAATTCCTTTAGGAATGCTTCCTTTAGGGTTTCATAATATACCATAGCCTAGTTAGAGTCAAACTTACTATACTAGTAATGGGCATGATATAATAAATTGGTCACAAACTAGGTTACCTTACGCTTTGATTGGGTTATGCCCTGATCATGCCATTATAGTTCACACTTTAGCATATTTTATGGAACATTCTCCATGCTATGTTACTCTAGAAAGCACATGGACATTTCATAATATATTTGTTATGGGGATGAATCTAGAATATGAGCCACTTGTCCCCTTAGTTTTTGTCTAGATGGTATCCCTCCAATGCCTCTAATCACTGGGTTAGGCACCATCCATATTATTACTATTGGCACTATTGATGTTGAAGATGTAATGCTTACTCACTTATGGTGCTGAACCACTTCCTAGAAGTTGTTGCCCACTCTGCATAGCTAACATTGACTAATTTGGATGCATGCACTCATGCTCTATGGTTGTGAGATATCATCCAATGGTATATAAGTAATCTCTCTCAACTCCTAGTAGGGAATAACTTGTTCAATCACAAAATTACACTCTAATTTTTCAAAACTTCTAAAATATATATTGACAATATGGTTAATTATCACTCTTGTTATTTCTGTAAGTGGGGGATCTAGTGCATGAGATTACACTATAGGTTCAAAAGGGGTAGGTGCATCATGCACATATTTAGTCACCAAATTATGGAGGAACCCAACATAGTCTATACCCATCAACTATTGAGCTTAATCTATTGCTTCATTGTTTCTCTCGTTCTTACACTACTATAATTCAAGAAATCCTTCCCCATGCCCTTCCCACTCTTGATGGGTTCTTTCAGCACTTTTAGGTTCCAGATCTTCCATAATTTCATGCCTTCTCTTATTATAATTCTATCTCCTAATCTCTCAAGTGTTAATCTACTCATCCCCTTCCATTGTGCTTCACCTACACATCCCCTTCTCCCCCTTGCACTACTCATATTCAAAAGGAATTTAGCCTTCTATTCCTAAAGTTTTAAATCCATAATATACCATTAGTTTCTTGAGTTTTGCACTGAAATATTTCACAAACATGCCTCTGGGTTCACATAAAAATTGATACTCTACGTCCTCAGGGTATGCGTATGTCAAAACTATGAACTCAAGCATGTAAATATTTAGCACTCCTTACCACCATTTGTCTACTACTCTAGTCCAAGTGGCATCTAAGGTATCAAGCCTCTCTAGGTTCTCCTTTGTCCACTCATAGTGATATCCATAGTTTCATCTCTTATGGGTTGTATATACAAATAACCAATGGTACACATGCTTGAGCAATTTGTAGAAGAAGACATCATATAGAGTATCACATAGGTTGTTCTGAACCCACTTTCATGGTTTTTGTCCATTATAGGTTGGATGATTTAACACAAATATGTATTCCACATGTTTCATCTAGTGATTGATGTTCTCAAGGGATAGTAAGAGTATTTTTATGCTGCACCATTGCAACAAAAAAATTAAACATGGGTCCCTACAATGGAACCAAAATGTTGTAGAAAATAGGGGGTCAATTCATTAAGTTAGGTGCTCATTTAGTTATCCAAGTCAATTATAGACTTCTTAAAATAAGGCACAAAAATGGTATATTTCTTCTATTCTCAACATTTAATCACTCAGCTATGTTGGCATCAATTGACATAATGAGTAAGCCTAATGTACTCACTTGAAGCACAATAGAGAAATAATTGGGGCCCATATTGGGCTAGTTGGGCCATGGTGTGAGGCTTCACTTATAGGACTTGGTCATTCCAACATAGGATTTTTGTAGATTAATTGGTGTAAGCCTTTTCTTATCTAATCTTAATGGTCTATAGGCATAATCCCATTTGGGGAGCTAGTTCTGGTCATAAGGATACAAGCCTTTATTATACTAAGTCTGACATCATTTAGGTGCTAGACGGGTTAAGGGAATTCCCTCACTTTAGGTTTTCATGCTTAAGATTGTGCTTATTAAAAAAAATCACTTTGTGCATGACCCTTTCCACACTTAGGATATTCCTACAAGATCTGCTAACATCATTAATATTATAGGGATGATTTTAATAACATAAACTAGAAGTTTGCATAACCTTTACTCAACAAGATTGAAATGAATTCAAAACATTATATTTGAAATTAAATAACAATGTAAAAATGAATAAACTAGATAACATCATGTATACCATAACCATTCTTTGTCATTTCTTAAAGATCAAATTAAATAGAATAGAGTCCATAGTAACTAAAATAGAGTAAACACTCGCTCAAGATAATTAATAACCTAGAGGCTCATAGGTGAGCTAGGGAATATACAATTTGGACCCTAATGGTGTCCATAGTAATACTAACACTAATAGTGGTTATCTTATATAGAACCATTTATTTAGAGCTTCGTTGCATTCAATTCATGTCTATTTTCTCATTGGTTTGAGATCCCATTTATAGCCTATAAAAATATCTTCTACCAGGTTGGAGCTATGCATGTTAGGTGCTGATGTGGATCCCAAGTAATCATTCCAATGGATCCATCCCCTTACACAATTTATGCTACAGTCTCCACATGTTACCATTTCTCAAAGATGCCCCAAAGTTATAGCTACTAGTTAACCACCTACCAGCTAGTATGAGATGTGCATTGATTCCTCTAACTGGCACCAAGATACCAAAATAGCAATCATGCCAAGTGATTGCCTCATACTGAGATATCTACCATTTTGGCATGGATCCATATTTACTAAAATAGGAAACCAATAATGCCTCCTAATTTATAGTTTCTAAGTTATATTGTAAGAGCTTAGATAGGACCATGCCTTCCTTACAAACACCCTTATACCATTTGCTTACCAAACCATATCATTGTCATACTAGTCATGTCATCATGTGGTGGTGTTTTCTTATATTTTATCTTAGAACAAGCACTAAGTTTGAGTTTTCATCCTTTAAAGATTTTTATTTTCATCTATTTATCATGTTCTTATTTGATTTTTATGGACTTCACTTATCTTACATATGACATTTGACATTCTGACATGTTTCTATTTATGTATGATTTCTTCATGTTTACCTTACATATTGACTTACATTTCATTTTCAATCATTCAAATTTTTCTTTATGTTTGATTTGACATGCTTATCTTACTTAGGGTTACTTGTCACTTACATATCTTTGTTAAAGTTTTCTTGCATTGATATTTCATTTGTCATTCATGTTTTACATGACTTCCAATGTGATTCAATATGTTTTACATCCTCTTTTCCATTTATATTTTACATGCTTTCCAATGTGATTTAGTGTATTATACAAAAATTTATCATTCATTCGCCATCATTTTATCATTGATTTGCCTTCAATATTCTAACCTTGCCTTAACAATCCCAATTTTCTAATTTTACTAAAGTAATTCATTGTTACTTTAACCATCCTAAATACACATGCATTTATTATATTGTTAGTCTTGTATCCCTGGGGTTTATCAGATGTAGGTACTACACCCTCCATGATCAAGACTATGATGTTTACATGTAATCATTTAGAGGAAATGTAAGTGAATGTATGTATGGTATTTTTAGTTAATCTCATTTAATTTTATCATTACTTTCTATATGTCATTTTTAGTTATCTCAATTTCAAGTTTCATTATGATCTTTTCTCGAAGCACCATCCCCTATTACACTCATGTGACACATTATGAGCTTCAAGTGGGGAATATGTATATACATAGTATTTTCAAAATTTACCTCTTACTAACACTTTATATCTTGTAGGAACCCATTGAGTCTCAATCTCTTTAAGTGTATGCCCTAAGGCGTTCACCAGGAAATGGGTGGGAAAATCATTGGTTCTTCACAAGATTGTTATCCCTTTTGCCACTTACTATCTACACACTTGTCTCCTAAAAACCATTCCCTTAAGCTTTGCCTCCTATTTTGTACCTTCCTCTAGTAATTTTCCACCTTAATTAGCCCTTTCCCTAACCTAAATCCCTTTTTGGTAGTTTACATGAATATGTTGGCCACATCGACCCTATATTGATATTCACAACAACTTATTAAGAACCAAATTGGCTATGGCTAACATAGTCATTATCTAGTATGTTTTTTTTATCAATTACAATACTAAGTTAACCAGATCAACCTTGTTAGTAAAAAATTAGAAAAGGTTTAGGCTTACATCTACCTATATAAACACAATCATTTTTGCATTTCTATAAGAAGAGAAGAGTAAGTAATATATATTACACATCTACTTATCTACCATTCTTTGTGAGGATCAAGCTTAAAGTTTCATCATTTATTTAGAGATATGGATCTTATCTTTTGGAGAAGTCTTTTAGATGCATTAGTAGGTTGTGTATCCTAAATCTGATTTATCCTTTTCATCCTTACATACCAAAACAACCTATTGTGAAGCACCTTGGCCAAGGGAGAGATTGAGGCTCAATGGGTTCATATTTAAAGGTAAGTATTCCTAAATTTGTTATTTCTTGATAAGAGTAGAGAGATGAATTTGTACTTATCTTTAATGCATTAGGATTCCATATACATTGAAGTTAGTATATGTCTTCTATGCATGTTTAATTTTAATGTTTACTACCCCCACTTTATGTCACAAGCTTTGGTGAGCAATAGATTATATTTTACTTTACTTGTTATTAGTATAGTGAATATGCAAACATAGGACCTAATTAGGTTTATTATGTATTTTTGCTTGATTGGAGGCTTTGGAACCCTCCCTAGTGATATTATTGTGGTAAGATATCCCTTGATTAGGTCTAATATATCCTTATTAGTCATGACCTTGATTATCTAATGTATCCCCAATTAGAAGTGTAAGTAAGATCTATCTTATTTGAGCTAGGATTAATTTTTAGATCTGATGCATTTCCCATTACATACATATCCTATCTGAGCATGTATCCCACTTGGGTAGTGTTCATCTCTCTTCCAAGTCATCTAGTGTCCCTATGATCACTAGTGTCCTTCCTATCTATAGTCCAAGCAATGAATGTATGTCCTCTAGTGTGATACCCACATTTATGGTATCCCCATCCACTACCCATCAAAATGTGTTGGTTAACCATTCCAATACTATAAGGAACATGATAATGAGATCAAAACTCAATGGGATGTGCCTCATTTCCATGATACCTCCTAGACCCAATGTAACTAGTATTGATCTATCCATGTTTGCCAAATGCTCTAACAAATTTGGTAGCCATAATGTATTAATCAATCACCAATACTTTTGACATCTTCACTTACTATAAAATAATAAAAGATGTATTATATCTCCATGTAATTAATAATCAAAATAGATTCTTAAATTTTTACAACACTTAGTTGGTTTGATTTTATTTTTCCATTTTTTACAAAATCAACTTATTCAATACTAAATCAGCCATGTGTTTCATCTAGGATACTAAATTGGCCCTATAAAATTTCTACTAAATCAACCACTTCAATATTAAATCAGACACCTCTATGCCTTTGAGTACTAAATCTACCATATTTTTTCCCTACAGTAATACATTAAACACTTAAAAAATAACTAAGTCAGCTGACTGCTATATAGTCAACCCCTCCCCTAGCCAACTAAATCACCATACCACTACATAATCATCCTGTTGATTATCTTTCACCTTGTAGACTAAGTTGACTTGGTCAACTATGTTCATCCATAGTGCTGAATTTTTAACCAATTACCATAAATTACTTGAGCATTTATTAGTCCAATTATTTCCTACCCAATACCCCATTTTACCCTTAGTGTCCCTAAAAATTTCCTAGGAATCATTCTAAAACATAGATTTTGCCTACTAGTTAATTTTCTATGATTCACTCAATTTTAAATAAAAATATTAAAAAATTTGAAATTTTCAATTACTTACTCATGATACACTTATTGCAGCCACTTTGTGTCCTCATTTCGACTGTCATCTCCTCACCATAATGGCTATTTGGTTTTCCACTAGGTCTCTTAGAGCTTTATTTTTTTAGAATAGTAAAAATTTCAAATGAATTATTTTTCATCTTATTTATATTTACTATTCCAAATTATTTACCTTTCAAATATTTACCCTCAAATTTATTACTTTGATCATATCTTTGTCTCTACTAACTATACCCCATTTTACCCTTAGTGTCCCTAAAACTTTCTTAGGGTTCATTCTGATACCTAGATTTTGCTTACCAGTCAATTTTCTATAATTCACTCAATTTCAAATAAAAATATTCAAAAATTTGAAAATTTTAATTACTTACTCATGATACACTCATTGCAGCCACTTTGTGTTCTCCTCATCTCAGCTGCTATCTCCTCACCATAATGGTTCTTTGGTCTCCCACTAGGTCTCTCAAATCTCTATTTTTTTAGAATAGTAAAAAATCCAAATGAATTAATTTTCATCCTATTTATATTTACTATTCTAAATTATTTACCTTTCAAACATTTACCCTCAAATTTCTTAATTTGATCATATATTTGTCTCTACTAACTCTTTTTTCAAACTATAAAATGTTCTAAAAACTTGACATTATAGAGAATATTTTCACTTATTATATGTCTATGTTGCAATTTTTTTGATTTTTCTTTCTTTTATGATAATCTCTATAGGTTTACCTAATTCTATCTACATTGGACACCTTCACATTTATTCCACCTCCTTCTTTATCTACAATAGTAAGGTAAGTAAAGGTATGTGTTTTTTAATTCTGTCATTTCATTTATCTTATTTACTCCTTATTACACTTTATTTATCTTAAGCATTATGTGTTTCTATATTATTTTCCCCAAATCACCATCCTATGTTTCACTTACATGACATATGATGAGCTTTGAGTGAGGCATATGTATACACATAATATTTTCAAACTTTATCAATTATGTATGCTTTCTATCTTGAAGGATCCTCTTGAGTCTCAATCTCTTTGAGTGCATGCCTTAAGGGGTGCATTAGGAAAGGGGTGGCTAGACCATTGGTGCTTCATAGGATTGCTATCCCTTATTATCACTTGTTATCTAAACACCCATCTCCTAAAATAATTCCACTAAGCTTTGCCTCCTCTTTTTCACCCTCCTCTAGTCATTTAAAATCTTCAATAGCCCTTCCCTAGCCTAAAATACTTTTTGACATTTTATGTTACATTGTTGGCCCCATTGAACTTGTACTATAATTGATAAAACTTATTAGGGTCAAGGTCAGCCCATGGCCAACCTAAACCATGACCTAATTTTTTTTGTCAATAACTATACTAGGACAATTGGGTTGACCTTGTTAGCCTAAACTTTTGGAAAGGACTAGGGTTAGATCTACCTATATAAACACATCTATTTCATTATTTCTAAAAGAAGATAAGAGGAATATATATATATATATATATATATATATATATATATATATATATATATATATATATATATATATATTAGACCATATGCTTATACAACATTCTAAATGATGATCATAGCTTAGGGTTTCATACTTCCTTTAGAGATATGGATCTTATCTTATGGAGAAGTCATTGAGAGGTTGTGTAGCCTGGAGATGATTTATCTTTGTCATCCTCTCATATCACAACAACCTATTACAAAGTACCTTAGCCAAGGGAGATATTGGGGCTCAGTGGGTTCATCTTTAAAGGCAAGTATTTATAACTATTCTCCTCCTTTTTAAGAGTAAATATATATGCATTTGTACTTCTCTCCCATGCATTAGGATTCTATATACATTGATGTGAGTATATGTCTTCTATGTATGCTTAGATTTCATGTTTATTACCCCAAATTTGTGCCACAAGATTTGGTGAACACTAGATTAGATTTTTATTTAATTTTTATTAGTTTAGTGAATATGAAAACATAGGACCTAGTTAGGGTTATTACATAGTTTTTCTTGACTAGAGGCTTTGGAACCCTCCCTAGTAAAATTATTATGGTAAGAGATCCCTTGGTTAGGTCTAACAGATCCATTTTGGTCATGACCTTGAATATCTAATGTATCCATAATCAAAAGTGTAAGTAAGATTTATTTTCTCTAATCTAGGATTGATATATAGATTTGTTGATTTCCCATTGCATATAGACCCAAGCTAATACAATTCTCCCTTTCATAAAGATCATACAAATGAAACTAGTATATTTGATTAAAATGCTTGATAAAAAATGGCCTCAACCTATTTTTTTTGATTTGACCAACTATTTTATAAATAAAACATAATTATGGTAGGTCTATTTTATAAATAGATAGATGCTTTTGAAATTGACTTTGTAAGAAAGTGTTCAATAGAGTAACTAGGATTTCAAGTTATACACTTGATGTGATTTTATAGAATAATATTTGAATTATTTCCACTAACTAACCTATTTTCACGTATGAAAAAACTATTAGGCTTCATGTCATTTTTAAAAATTATCCTTTAGATAAATGTAGATAAGTCTACACTAATGGATAGGTGCATAGTATGTTTCTATCTACCTAGTGCACACTTGCCTAGAATGGATAGAGGCTTCTAAGACTATAATGACATTGAATTATCTGCTAATTAGGGATGAATAGGAATAAATTAAGGAATTATGTAATATTTTCTTAGTAAATGAAATACCTTGAATTATTTCATATAGATAAATTTTTATTGGGATGATGAGTTGAATAATCAAGATAAAGATATCAAAGACTAGTATTGTCAAGCATTTATTGATTTAATATCACTGTGTAAAAAGAATAAATAATAAAATATAAAAAAAAGATAAAAAATGAAATACTAAGAATAAATAATTTATGATTTTTTTAAAATCATAAATTTAGATAAAACCCTAAAGCACACAAAAGTCAAGAAAATAATAAGCAATGTTAATAAAATAAAATTATAGGTTGACTAGAATGTTTAATCATTATTTTTAATTTAATAATGAAATCATTATAATAAATAAACTATTGAAAAATAATTTATATGTATATATAAATATAAATATATAAATGTGAAATATATAATATATATAAATGAGCTATAAATAGTAAATTGATAAAATATGTAAAAACCTAGCTCGAATCTGATTTTTTGTTGATTATTAATAAAAATTGACTTTAAGTACCCTTGATCTATGTCATAATCAAATCAAGGAATTAAAATTGTGTTAGGAGTAATCTTAAATATGAGGATATTGATTTATTATGGCTTTGTCTATTGATAACAACCATGTCTATGTTAACTGTGTGATTGATTTTATGATTTAGATGCATGCGTCTATCTATTAGGGTTAATTGTTTATTTGTATGTCTCAATTTTTGATGAGGAAGACCTAAAAAACACAAAACCTAGATCTTAGACAATAAACATAATAGATATAAAATTATAAATGGAGAGAATAGGGTTAGGATAATAACAGAGCAATCCTTAAAAAACCTTGCATAATTTGAGTGTTGCCTACATAGCCCAAAATATCCTTAGGCTAATGTAGTTATCCCTCTTAGAGTGAATGTGTGAATATTATATTTTATATATGAATGAAAATAGATAGATTTATTTAAATGCTTAAAAATGAGTGCTATTGAATTATAATAAAATGACTTCAGACTTGGCCCATGACTATTATAATGAAACAAAATCAAAATTAGAAAGACTAGTGTACTTTTGTTTAGTGTGCAGTAGAATTTTCAAGTTATTACTAGGTGTATTCTAACTAACCTTGATGTGGTTATAAATAGAAATATTTTGATTATTTACGTTAACCTACTTTGATAAAATTCTGAAAGGGGTAAAACATAATGTTTCTAATTTAACATTTACTATTAGAGCATGAGGGATAAGGTCGTATTAGTGCAAAATTTCATAGTGCAACCTTATTCAACCTAGTGTAGTGTTATCTTAGAAAGACATACTATTAGAACTGGTCTGATAGGAGTTTTCAATAAAATAATTATTTTTGAGTAGTTCTAAGGCAATTAATAGGATAGTGGATGCTCCTATAGATATTTCAAGTTAACAAAATAAAAAATACGCCAAATAGGGTAAGGATGCCAATATTAAAAATTATTAAACACTTCATGATTAATTTGAGTGTAAAAAAAAGCTTTTATCTAGAATGACTAAAACTCAAAATGTCATACAAATAAACAATAAAAAATTACCCATAAAATGCTTCAATACTTCATTCATGAGTCTCATGAATGTTCTTGGGGCATTTGACAAACTGAACGGCATGATCATCCACACATACAATCTATTATATGGGGTATTCCACTCATCACCTTCCCTTATTCAAATTTATTGATATCCACTCTTCAAGTCTATCTTGGTGAAGTACTTGGATCCAATCAAACTATCCATCAAGTCATCCACTCTTGGTAACAAAAACTTGTACTTAATGAAAATATTTTTTATTACTATTGAAGATATACACATCCCCCACTCTCAATATTTATTGGGTGATAACATAGGTGTGAGAAGACATGGGATAAAAGTCTATTTTATTAATCCCATTTCCAAAAAAATATTTTAGTTTTCTCTTTATCTCTTCATTCTCTATTGGAGTCTATCAGAGTTGTTGCCAGAATTCGGATAATGCAAGTGCAATGGAGATGTGATCACACAAGTTGAAGCAAGTGCACACCACATAGATGCTAAAGCAATTTGAAAATAACACAATAAGAGAAATTGCACAAGACAAAATGGAGAAAACCAAAATCTAATTAACATGGAATGGCTAAAGTGAGGACTACAAATAGGAGAGTACGTAAGTAACTCCTCCACAAAAGGTGGACAAGGCACACCAAGAATAGTTAGTAACTCCTCCATGAAAGGTGGTGACAAGGTGCTAAGAATAGAGAAATAACTCCCATCAAGGGAGTTACTTATGACATTGTTATGACACCTATGACACATCTATGACACACACCTCCACATAAGCTAGCCTATCCCAAAAATATAGGAAAACTCCATGTATGCACAAGAAATACAATTTCTCTAATTAATAAATAGGGAAAAATAAAAACCTACACTAATACCCCCCCATAAGCACAGCTTAGGTGGGTAGTGTAGAAATATAAAATGGGTCTCAACAACTAGGCTTGATGAGGTACCCATGTGCAAATGCAATCTCCCATAAGATAGAGAAAAGGAGAAAACCCGTAGGAAAAAACTCCCCCCCAAAAGAGAGACATAAAAGAAAAGAAGAGGCTAGAATCCCCCCCCCCCCCAAAAGATGATGCTACTACAGATGTAGACCACACCCCAAGAAGAGCTTGTAGATGAATGAACTTACTCTCGGTGAAAGGTTTGGTGAAGGTGTCTGCAACCTACTTCAAAGACTAGAAAAATATCAAGTCAATGAGCTGACTATGAATAAGCTCTCAAATGAAATGCATGTGAATCTCTATGTGCTTGGTCCACTGGTGCTGAACCAAATTCCTACAAATCTAAATGGTACTCTGGTTGTCACAATAAATGATGGTGGGCTACCTGATAGAAATTCCAAACTCAGAAAGAATCCCCTAAAGCCAAATAGCCTCAGTAGCTGCATTAATAGCTCCCCTGTACTCTGCCTCTTTGGATGATATAGAAATATCATTCTGCTTCTTGCTAGACCAACTGATAGGACCAGAACCTAGAGAGAAACTATAACCAGAAGTGGACTTGCGAGTCTATGAATCACCAACCCAGTCTAAATCTATATATCCAACCAAGTCAACCTCTATGCCAAATCTATAATAAATCTTGTATCTATGTGAACCCTGTATGTAATAAAAGATCCTCTTAGCTACTTTCCAATGTAGCTCATGAGGTTTCTACATGAATCTAGAGACAAGTCCCACTGTATATGATATGTCGGGCCTGGTGTGAGTCAAGTAGATGAGACTACCAACAAGTTGTCGATATCGAGTGGCATTAACCAATGGTGAAGAATAATCAACCTCAAGCTTGATTCCTGATAGAAAGGGAGTTAGAGATGGCTTGCAATTAGCCATCTAAAACCGGGCCAATAGTTCAAGAGCATACTTAGGTTGTGCAAGAGAAATCCTTGATTTTGACTGTGAGATCTCGATGCCAAGGAAGTAGTGCAACAAACCGAAGTCGGTCATGTCAAATCTATCTTGAAGAGATGCCTTCACCACTATAATAGCTGATGAATAACTCTCGATGATCAAAAGGTTATCAACATATAGAACCAAAATCAAGCACGAATCATCCTACCATAAGAAGTAGACATTGAGATCAGAATGACACCTAGTTAAACCTACAGTGAGAAGGAAGGAATCCATCTTGGCATACCAAGCCTGAGAGGCCTGTTTAAGGCCATAAATAGATTTCCTAAGTCTGGATACTAAGGAAGAATCTTGAACAAATCTTGGTGGCTACTCCATGTAGATCTCCTCCTCTAGGTCTCTATGAAGAAAGGCACTCTTCACATCCATCTGATGCACATCCCAACCATGTGCTGTGGTAATAGCCAAGGTGAGTTGGATAGAAGTCATCTTTGCAATAGGTGCAAAGGTCTCTAAGTAGTCAATGCCTACCACCTGTGAGAAACCCTTGGTGACCAATCGTGCCTTGTACTTATCAACCGACCCATCTACTACAAACTTGGTCTGAAATATCCACCTAAATTGAACCATCTTTCTTCCCTTAGGAAGTGAAGTCAAATCCCAAGTGTGATTTTTGATTAAGGAAGAATATTCTTTCTCCATAGCATTATCCCACTCAAGTACCCCTGATGCCTCTCGAAAAGTCTGTGGATCTGAAATTGAAGTAAAGAAGGCATGTGGATCTCTCTAAAAATCTCCCCTAGTATGTCTGTCATCTGCAAGATTTCCTACCCAAGTGCCAGCACTCTCAAGTGTCTGTCTAGCCCAAAGTGGCTCAGAAGTGGGCGAGTTAGGTGCTAACTCCTCATCCTCTGACTAACTAGAGGTGGATGACCCTACATCACTGTCCTCACTGTCTGAACTCGAAGAAGAAGATGACTCTAGCTCAAGAACCTGCTGTGGTTGATTTGAATCTGACGAGGAATAATCATGAAGAAGTAGATCCAATGAGGGAGAAGGAGTGTCAAGTGTTGAGTCTCTAGGACTCTCTTAAAAATGGACACTTCTCTCAATGAATAACTCATGAGTGACTAGATCTAGAAGGTGATATCCCTTAATACCATCTGGATATCCTACAAAGATGCAAGGCTTAGATTGACATTCCATAGCTTTGCATTTCTTCTTCAGAATGTAGGCCATGGCTGGGGATCTGAAAACTCTAAGGTGCTCAACATTAGGTTTCCTTTTATGCCAAGCTTCAAAGGGTGTGATCTCTTTCAAAGCTTTGTGAGGAACCTTGTTTTAAATGTAGCAAGCACAATTGATAGCTTCGGCCTAGTACTATGGTGCTAGGGATTTGGAGTGAATCATATAGCTACCCATCTCTTTTAAGAACCTATTATTGCATTCTATAACCCCATTTTGTGAAGGACTGTAAGTGATTGTACACTGCAAATCAATCCCCTCTGTAGTGCAAAACTACTCAAATTTGATGTTGACATACTCCCCTCCATTATCAGTTTGAAGAACCTTGATGGATTTCTCACTCTGTTTCTCAACAAAAGCCTTGAAGTCTAGAAAATTATCAAACACTTTAGACTTTTGTTTGAGAAAATATATCCAAGTGTACCTAGAGAAATCATCAATGAAAGTGAGGATGTACTTGGCCCTTATGAAAGATAATTTGGGAAAGGGTCCTGATACATCTCTGTGGACTAACTCCAAAGGTTGTGAAGCCCTCCAAGCTTTGCCTTTGTCAAATTTTTCTTCGGGATGCTTCCCAAGGTAACACCCTTTGCAAAGTCCTTTTGAGAATTGGACACGAGGCAAGCCAATGACCATGTCATGTTTGCAAAGTTGCTTAAGGTAGTGGTAGTTAAGGTGTCCAAACTGCTCATGCCATAATTTTCTAACTCCATCTGAATGAGTCAGCAATGTTGTTGGAGAAGAATCTGATGCAAAATTTGAGAAGGTGTATAACCTGGCTTGGTGATCTGCCCTACCCACTGCCACTGTAGTATCACTATGCAACTCCATGATAGACATTGAATCTAGTGAAAACTCAACTCTCATGCCCCAACCAATGTGAGTGATTTGGTACACTGATAGGAGATTAGTTGAAAGAGAAGGAACACTTAGAACATTATTGAATGTTCTTCCTTCCATTTCATCTAACCCTCTCCTTGCAACGGAAACTGATGTGTCATCACCCAAACTAATTGAAGTCATGCTATAAGGATCTAAATATGAAAACTCAACTAGTGAATAGCCCATGTGGTGAGAAGCACCCGAGTTGATGACCCATGAAGATGTGGAAGATGATGTAGCTACAAGGGCCTTGCCCTTTTCTTTCTCCTTACCCTTGCCTTTTGCCTTAGTAGGATCTTGGGTAGATGAATTCTGCTTGATGGACTCAAGAACACCTATGTTGTTCTTCTCTAGAAGATGAGTTAGGTGATCTATTTGTTTCTTCATCCATTTTGTGTTTATCATGCCCTATATTTTTACAATAGGCACACTTAACCTTCTCCTTCTTAGGTTTAGCATTGGAAGATGAAGTCTCAGTGTTGTTTTTGGCAGGATTGGTGTTTTCTTTCTTCTTCTCCTGGTCCTTGTTTTTTTTCTTCTTCTCCTTTGTTGAAGTCTTATCCTTACCATTTCCAGCTATCAAAGCTTGGGGTTGAGTAGACTTCACTTTGCCCATTTGAATTAGCTTATCTTGCTCCCTAGTCAAGTCGTCAATGAATGAATCTAAAGAAGGCATTTTCCATGTAGTGCCAAGGGCACTTTTTGTGGCATGGAAAGTGGAGACAAAGACTGAATAGCTTAGACCTAACTTTGTGAGAATAGAAATTATGAGTTGATCATCTTTCTTCTCTATCCCACATTATTTCAATTTCAATCTAAGGGCCTTAAACTTAGTGAATAAGTCTTGTAGGGTGTTAAAGTTACTAGGACTTAGACTTATGAGTTCGTTTTTGAGCTCATGACCTCTCATCTCATCAAGCTTCCCAAACAACTTTTCTAAGGTGTCCCATATGTCATTAGGAGTTTGGGAGGATTCTAAGTGGAAGAGAAGTTCTTGAGACACAGACAAGATCAGTAATCCAAAGGATTTATTACTACGGTTGTACCACTTAACCTTTTCAGCATTAGTGTTGGGTTCTACTTCAGTACCCATGGTGATCCTATACAACCCTTTGCTTCTAAGAATGATTGACATTTTAACCTTCCATTCATGATATTTGAAGGGTGTTAGGGGTTTAAGTTGATAATAATCTATTTTTTTTAGATGAATTTAGGTGAAGTTGTGCTGATTGGAAGTTGTGAATTTATGCAGAAAGGAGAATGAAAGTGAAGTTTGCAAGTTGTGGAAAGTAATTACACCCCCCAAAAATATTGAGCCACACCCAAATATAAAAGTGCACACTCAAAATACATTGGACTCAGCTGAAAATGTGTCTTAGAGCAATCAGTGCAAGACTAAAGAAAATAGGACGTCGAACTCAGCCAAAAATACGTCTCGGGAGACCCAAATTTTTTGGCACTTTATAAACTAGTGAATTTAAAAAAAAAAAAAAGTCTACACTATGGAGAATTGAATTAAAAGTACTTTTGAAAAAAATGGAACCCAAAACCGAGCTACCGTTTGCAAGATATTAAAGTTATAATTTTCTCGTAAACTAGTGTTTTTTAAAAAAAAAAGCACTAAAACATTAAAAAAATGCCTATTATGGGGAGAGAAAGTGGCCTTCCAACCACTCGTTGGATTCAACACGGAATGAGGAATCCAAAGGAGGTTTATGTGAGGGGGAATTGGCCTCCCGCCAACTCGGGCCTCACCCTTCGTCTTCATAGGTCGAAGATACAAGTTTTAATTCAAACCCCCAAAAATATAAAACTGTCTAAAAAATTAAATACTCAGTCAAATTGACTGATTTTTGTTTTAACAGGTCAATTTTAACTGAAAATAATGAAGCAAAGACAGTTTTGAAGGATGCCAAGTGTCCAAGGGGTGCGAAATAGGATGCCAAGGAAGGGGCATCCAAAAGCAAACAGTCCAAAATTTTGACTCAGAAAAGACAAAAAACTAAATGCAGACCTGTTGAAACCATACGGCTTGATGTGTGGCAGAACTGAAGCTCAAAAAACTAGGTGCAGAAGCTAGAAAGATAACAACAAACACAACAGGAAGTGGCGTCCCAAAAAAGAGGGCACAAATCTGAATTTTTTTTGCAAAAAACAAAAAAATGCAGACTTGTCGTATGGCCTAAGGCGCCTAGCTGGAAGGATGCAGCTGCTGAAAGTTGGCACAGCTGGAGCAGCAGGCTGGAGACTGTGGTGAGGACACTTGAAGGAGTGTTGAAGCTAGGTGCAGATGCTAATTTTGTTGAAGGATAGAAGCTTGGCACAGAACTGAAGTTTGGCGCCTGGACTAGAAGCTACTGACTAGAAGAGCTGACTGTGAGGAGTGCTGACTGCTCCTCCCTCAGCTACTCCACACAATAATGGCACTCAAGAACATAAGCAAAACTAACACCTGAAGACAGCCAAGGCACCCAAAGGCCAAGGATCCAAGAAAACTAACTAGAAATGATATTGACATATTTTTTTTAAAAAAATTTTAGACCAAATCTAGAATAAAAAAATAAAGAGAACTCCAATCCTCTTGATTTCAAAATAAGATAAAAGTATAATCACACACAAGATTACCAGTTTTGCTCTGATACCATATCAGAGTTATTGCCAGAATCCAGATAATGCAAGTGCAATGGAGATGTGATCACACAAGTTGAAGCAAGTGCACACTACATAGATGCTAAAGCAATTTGAAAATAACACAATAAGAGAAATTGTACAAGACAAAATGGAGAAAACCAAAATTTGATTAACATGGAATGGCCAAAGTGACTACTACAAATAGGAGAGTACGTAAGTAACTCCTCCACAAAAGGTGGACAAGGCACACCAAGAATAGTTAGTAACTCCTCCATGAAAGGTGGTGACAAGGTGCTAAGAATAGAGAAGTAACTCCCATCAAGGGAGTTACTTATGACATTCTTATGACACCTATGACACATCTATGACACACACCTCAACATAAGCTAGCCTATCCCACAAATGTAGGAAAATTCCATGTATGCACAAGAAATACAATTTCCCTAATTAATAAATAGGGAAAAATAAAAACCTACACTAATAGAGTCAATCTATAACCTGCCTTGTTTAGAATTTTTTTCTTACACTAGATCTATATGATGACTAATGATACTTATAGGTGGTAGTTCCTATGTAAACTCACTTGACACAATATCAATATAGTATTATTACATATTTTGAATTTCCATAGGAACATCACTTTATTTATTTTCACAACTTGCATAGGATTTTAAACTAGATCAAAACATGTCTATTCCTTCTTGGCCACCTTTAAAAACTCTTTACTAGAAACTATCACACTTTAGGACTACGATCCACCTCATCTCCCATGTCCTTAAATGGGTTAAATACCTCTTTCCATACTTCAAAATGGTGTAGGTATTTTCTCTTCCATAATCTATGACTCTCCTATCAAACTTCCATGATCCTCCCAATATAAAATGACACACATCCATGGGCATAATATCAAACAATACATCATATTTATATGAAGTGATTTGAAATCTCACCTTACGTTATTCATTCATCAATAGTGGATGACCATTAAGAAACCAAAAAAACTTATATGGATTTGGATACATTAAATTTTTCAACCTAATAATTTAAATAATTCCTTGATAAATGAAATTATCCATGCTACCACTATCAATAACAACTTTACAAAACTTACCTCTTGATTTAAAGTTAGGTTGGAATAGTTTATTCCTTTACATTGTTTTATTCAACTCCTTGGATGGTTTCATAAACACTCTATATAATAATAGAGCATATCCTTATTTCAAATCTTCCATTGTGTTGGAGACCCAACACTCTCTTCATCTTCATGAGATATATATGGGTTGTTCCTTCAAATCTCTTGTTGCTATTTTGAGGGTCTTTTGGAGACTAAAAATCCTTATGTCTAACATAATTATTACATTTTAAAATACTTAACTTGAAATCCTTTAACTCTTCCTCTTCCAAAAACCCATGTCCCTCTAGAAGAGTAACCTCCTCTTGCACTTTAATTATAATTTTTGGAGCTAATTTCTTCTCCATCATGGTTTTTTGTGCTCTTTCATTTATACATTTTCCTTTTCGTCTTCAAGACCTTAATACACCTCTAGATTTAATTTCTTGTTTCATTGACAAATTATGTTATGCAATCAATTCACATTGATAAGATTCTTCCATAGTTCTCATTTTCAAAAAACTAATTCACATATCTTTTTACCTTCTCTAGATCATCGTCCACATGTACAACTCTTATAGTGAGTCTATACAACTCCTCTATGTTCTCTATGATGCTAATCTCCTTTTGTCTCAAATTTTATAGTTTTCTAAAAAAGCTCATTTTATAATCAAAAGTAAATCATTTTTACTTAATTTTTTTAATTATTTAATCTTAAGATTTTATTTTATCCTTATCTTTATTTTATCTCTTGGCTTGCACATAATCCTACCATAAAGAGGAATGAACCTTAAATTTCATACAAGAAAACCTCACCTTCTTGGGATCCTCCATAGACACATAATTAAAGTACTTTTCTATATCTGTTATCAAATCTATAAGATCATAAAGATTAAAACTTCCATTGTAACAAGGTTTATTCAACTTTGGATTGATACTAAGCTTTATCATAGGTCTAAGAACCTAATCTCAACTTAATTATCCATATCTTCTAATCCAAGCTCATGATCTTATTATTATTAATTTTAACTCACATTATTGACATGATTTCCCATTATTTGTGTTATTTATAATACATCAAACCTTGTTTGTATTCCTTTCATCATCTCTACCAAGTTTACACATCTAGGTCCCCTTGGTCTTTATCCTTTTCTAACAACATTACCTATATTTGTAATTACTTCACTCAATGTAATTTTATTTTGCACAATTTGAAAATTAACTTAATCAGATTATTCACACATAGAGTCCATAATAAAGTAACTTGTTGTGATACAAATTGATGCATACATAAAAATAGTTCAAATGAAGGACAACCTCAAGATTTATGTTGCTTGCATATTCATTGAAGCTAAGATACACAACTCAAACCAAATAATTACATTAAAACATTGAACATTATAATTTACATTGAATTAAAATATTAACAATGGTTTGACAAATGTAAAGATACTCTTCACATGCCTTAAAGGCTTATTAAAAAACAAACTTTAATAACAACATATAATCCCAATCTCTCATGGACTGGTTTTATCTCATAACCTTACCTCTCTCTTATTGGATACCTTTTTCTGATTTCCCTCTTTAGAACTGAATCCTATACCCTAATTTAAATATTAATCTAAATTCCTTTACCTCTTGTAGTGTTTCTTCAAATTTGTTGACCTCTTAAAAATGCACAAGATTTGATAGTTAATCAAAGGATATTACTTTATTTTTGAATTCTATATAATAATAAACACCACTGTATGTAATCTGATGGTTTTGAAAATGAGTTTTTATGGATTTAGGTGGTTGGGACACCTCCCCTATATGAAAAAGTTGTTTATAAACTAAAACTTAATGTAGACTAGTAGTTTTATCAGTTTAAAAATACACTAACTTATATAGGCCATAATGTTTTCATACATACTTGGATTGATATGATTTATTTTTAAAATTGCATGAATTTTCAAGAGGAATACAAATATGAAATGACATTTATATTTATGGAAGTTATTTATGCTATTTTTTTCTTTTCCCCAAAACATATCTATTTTATCCCTTCAATGAACACAAAGAATTTTTAGATTGTATTGATGGTTGAAAGAATGAGTCAAATCGCTTAGAACCATTTATAATATTGAAAATAATTATACTATAATTAAATTAATGCTACTAAAGTGTTTTATTATTGATTCATATTCCCATCAACATCTCCATATTGAAATCCAACCAAAACAAATAAAACTATGAATACACAAAAACTACCATATTTTTAGGTGATACATGGTTTCCCTTCCCCTTGGATTCTCCTATATAAATGTGTGGGAGGTGGAGGGTGATGAGGAGTAATGTGATATATACCTTCATCCTACCATGCATGATGGGAAACCCTACCTCATATAATTTTGACAACATGGACTACAAAATCCAAAATTAGTTATGGGCCAATAATGGGAGATAAATGGTAGCTACTACAACCTTAAGGTATATGGGAAGGAGGAAAACAAGGATTGATGTATGCCCTAAGGATTAATCCATGTCATTTGGTGTCTAATGATAAAAAAAAGGAAACTCAAATTGGATGTTGTAGCAATATGATTTGAAGAAGGCTGGAGTTTATTCATTGTTAATTTTAGCTTTATTAGTATTTTTATATTTCATCCATTTGATAATATGATGGATGAAAATGAAACATTTTCACATGGAATAATATTAAAATATTACCTTCATGCCATCAATTAAAAAATAAATATAGTGTTTATTTAGTTATAACCATGGGTAAGTTTTAGGGAGAGAAATGGGCAATGACAGGAGTATAGAATTTTGGGGAGATAAATGAAACATAGATTTGTTGCACATTCATAGGAATATTTAGCAACGCTTATAAGAGAAGATAACATAGAAATATGGATAGTTTGTAGTGGATTATTTACAAATGAGAAATGGTTTTAAACATTGGATAGATATCAACCTAGATGGATTAAATCATAATGAAAATATAAAAATTAAATATTTGAATAGGGCCCTCTAAACCATTCATATCACTAAAATTAATATGGAAAAAAATATGATGTGGAATGATTCATTTGAAAGGAACTATACTGTCAAATCTGGATACAAAAGGATCTCCCAAAATCAAGATGTTGAGGTGAGATGGAAAGGAGTTTGGAACAAATTCATCACCTTGAAAATATGTTTTTTTGCTTGGGTTACTATACAATAGGAGATTTTGATAGTTGAAAATTTAAGAGAAAAAGGATACATTATAAAAAATAGATGTGTCCTATGCAAAGAAGAGAATGAAATTGTTTCCCTCCTCATTAACTGTACCACACAAAAAGTGTGGAATTTTTTCATGAGGAAATCCAACATCTCATTGGTGCACCCAAGAACCCTAATTGAATTTTGATTATCCTAGCGCTTCCCCTTTGAAAATTCCCATCTAAAGAATATATTTAATCTTACCCTTCTTCATATTTGGTGGGGGATATGGGGAGCTAGAAACAACACCATCTTCAAGGAGAATAAGTGCACTAGTAAAGTGACCTCTAAAAGAATCTTCTTAGTGATTAAGGAGAATTAAAAATCCATAAAAATAAAAAAAGTAAGTAAATTTACCCTTTTGAATGGTTACTTGCACAAAACTAGTAGATTGATATGACAGTCAGAGGAAAACCAGATCCTAAGGAAGAAATTTAAAAGAGAACTAAATAAAAAGTCCCAACTGAGGGATGGTTGAAATTTAATTTTGATGGTGCATCAAAAGGGAATATAGTAATTATTAGAGGAGGAGGAATCATTATATATGCTAAAGGGAAGCTAATTTGGGCCTATGCAAGAGATATGGTCACTAAGATTAATCACTAGGTAGAGGCTCTAGCTGCCCTTTAGGGCCTTAGATTAGCTAAAAAACTTAATATCCAAAAGTTAGTGGTAGAAGATGACTCCATGAACATAATAAATTGGTTATTTAGAAAACACTCCCCAAGCTAGATTATAAAAAATATAATTGATGAAGCTAAGATAATTATAAAATCTTTCCAACAGGTGCACATTCAACACATGTATAAGGAAGGTAATAAAATTACAGACTAGTTCACCAACAAGGGAACTAGCAATGTGGGTTTCAAAATGTGGCTAAATCACAAGAACCTACCTAGATAATTATCTACAAGAATTTCCAATGAAGGCAAAAATTCTTCAATTAGTATATAGTTCCCTAGTTCTATTCCTTATGTCTAGGGGAGACATTATAAGTTCATCAAATATGTGGGAACTTAGACCCATTGATTCTAATTTTGTTTGGGAGAAACATCTAGAAAAATAAATAAAACATGTTGAGACTCATAATTCATCTCATGACAGTCTTAATGATGCTTTAAAGTGGAGCTATAGAGGATATTAAAAGGCATCCTAGAGCCTTATGTGAACAATCTTATCAATATGGGCTTACCCAACAAAATAGAGCCCAAGCTGAAACCAGAAGTCAAATATAATAGTAGAGTCTGGAATGCCCTTTAGGTTGGCAGTCTTACTAGATTCATGTGGAACATTGAGGGCTTCAATAGACACATATCTATTTAGTTTGATAGAGCTTGGGAGGAAACGGTTGCCAACATTAATGGAGTCATGCTTGAAATCATAAAAGCGCTGATTGATCATGTGATAGGTCTGATCATTGAAAAAACTAAAAGATACTACAATCCTAAAGATTATAAATTGGATAAAGAGGCATTTCTAGAGGAGGGTGAATAGTTAGATCAATTACATAATGGATTCAACATGGAATGTTTACACAAATCTTATGATAAGGTAGCTTTTCTTCTTATTCAATATGTCACTTGAGAGGGTTGATATAATATTATCAAGTGGTCCATGTTTAGGATGTTAAAATACTTTAGACATTGAATTGGTTTCATTATTCCTTTTTTCGTTCTCAAATATATCAAAAACTCCATCTAAAAATTAAAAAATGGTAACTATAAAGCCCCTAGACATGAGGGAGTTATTTTCCTCATTTACAAATACCTCTAGGGTATGAATCAATTAACACCAGATATATCCCAAAAAAGGATGAAAAAACAAGATAAGGACCGGTGAACATGAGAAATATTAAGAGAATTTGGATTGAATATCTGAGTAGCCTAAACAGGGGTTCCCATAGAAAGATAAAAGAAATTGAAAAAGAAAAAAATAAGATAAGAAAGGAAACCAACAAAGAACAAGAGGGGATTTAAAAATTTATAAGAGGATCTTCCAAATGAACCAATGAGGTCAAAGACAATACTGTATCTAAATATTTCAAAAAGCAACAGACCCCTATCTATAAAAATGGGGCAATGAAATTTATAATTGTGGATAGTGACAATGAAGAGAGGGAAAAGTGTAGCATCAAGAAGGAACCCTTTAATACATAGAGGAATACTAAGACAGGGTTTGAGAATTAGAAGGAAAAGATTCACATAGATGATATTGAGAAAGAGGAGAAGGAATAGTTCTAGAAAGATAAAAACAAAGAGTTCAATCAAATTATGAACTCACTCAAGAGTAGGGAGAACACTGATGTTTTGACTGAAGAACTAGAGATACAAAAGTCTCTCATGAGATGGTTCATGAGGGAAATATTGAGCCTAAAAATTAGGATGAACATAATGCAATAGGAAAATGAAAATCTATCCAAATCTTGGATCGAGAAAGAGGAGGATTTATAGATTTAAAGACTCAGCTTCAGGGTAGATATTCTTGAGCATGCCAATGTGTATCTTTAGAATAAACTAAATTTCATTATAAAATTTAGTAAAGGAGATATGAAGCAAGGACTATAGAATATGGAAAAACTTTGAGATCACCTCAAAGACCTATTTGACCCCAACTATACAAGTAAAGTAAAAGAGACAAAGGGCCAAAGTAGTAGAGGAAATCACAACATTGACTACAAAAGCATTATCAAGAAAATTGACATGAATCTTAGCAATATGAAGGCATGTTGAGAAGACATTTTAGGAAGTATGGAGTAATATAAGCTATCTAACTATGCAAGATTAGTTTTTTAGTTGTTCTTTAATTATCTTAGTGTAATGTCCTTTGGATCATCTTTATTAGGGCTATTTTCTTTTTTTGGTTCTCCTATATTTTGATGTACTTCTAGGGTTTGGGGACCCTAGCTTAGAAAAATCCCCCAATTTAACCTTAATAAAAAACCATGGGTAAGTTTATAATAGGGATAATACAAAATAAGGTATGAAAATAAATCCTTAAGGATACAATCTAGAACCTTAGAAGGATGAAACCCTAATGGTGACCCAGGGTTTGACATGGTTCAATAATTATACAGGTTCACCAATATGTTTTACCCTAATTTTTATTATTATTAATTACTTAATATAATTAATATATAACATATTATTTGAATTTAGATTAGTAAATATAAATTTAATTATAAAAGCTTGAAATAGATTGCAATGATTTGACAAGTAGAATATGAAAAATAGAGTAACTACAAAAGGGGTGAGTACTTAAATTTTTTGATTAGATGTCTGACTATGCTTATGTTTTGACAAAAAAAAATATATTGATGAATTCCTATGATTTTTGAGGTTGTAGAACTATGTTTTTGTCTATGTAGGCTTGGTTACATCAGGTCTAGGTCATTATCAACTATTAATACTGACCTATAGTGTTTAGTAGTGACCTATGCTAGAAGAGGGGTTGTGGCCATGTTCACATTTTCATGTATCTAAAATATTTTTATATGTGATTATGAACCATATTGATGTGTGTAACTCCATAAATTATCCTCCTTCACCTTAAAACCCTAGTTAGGATTGTGAAGGTAAGGAACTTGAAAGAACTAGAAAAGTGTAATGGGATGAATTGCCTCTAATCACCCCT
The DNA here is from genome assembly GCA_037957365.1 of Torreya grandis. Classification (NCBI taxonomy): domain Eukaryota; kingdom Viridiplantae; phylum Streptophyta; class Pinopsida; order Cupressales; family Taxaceae; genus Torreya; species Torreya grandis. The sequence goes on from JARHVA010003364.1 coordinate 913,922, forward strand.
GTTGATCATTTACCTCTATCTACATATATGATACTTTAATGAGGTAAACCAAGCCATATGAGTCTATTCATATAAGTCAAATTATTATGAAATTATGCTCCTTCACTGTATGAATGAAAATAGGATTTAGATTTGACACATGGAAATGCTTGATTTTACATGGATTTAATATGCTTTAGACTTATCGTATGATTAATTATATTTATTGTTTTTGAATTTGGTATGAAAAAGGTAGTTCTACTCAATGTGAAATAATGTATAAATGTGTAAAAATAAGTGCCAAGTATTTCATAGTGCTAATTTTTGATATAAATATGTGTGTGTGTGTGTGTGTGTGTGTCTATATATATATATGTATATATGTATATATATTTATATAAATATACACACACACATATATATGTATATACACACACATATATGTGTATGTATATATACATATTTATGTATATGTATATATATCTAGATAATATACATATATATGTGTATGTATGTATGTGTGTGTGTGTGTGTGTATATATATATATATATATATATATATAAACACACACACACATGAGTCTGGTTGGGTAATTTCTACTCAATTTGAAATAATGTATAAATGTGTACCAGATAAGTGCCAAGTATTTCATAGTGTTAAGTTTATATATATATGTATGTATGTATATGAGTCTAGTTGGGTAATTTCTCATGCCATCAACACATAAGGAATATTTCTCCCCCAAGGTATCATTTTATTTTTAAAATTATTCCTTAGTGAGAGAGGGTCACTATTACTAGGAATAGGTCAACACTAACACATGATATTGGCTTAATTTTTATTTAGTGATTTTTGTACAAGATGATTCAACTGATGGTTTGGGATGTATGTATGAGGTAATAATTTGGTTTTTCATAGGATGTGAGGTTTTTTTAGGTGTGTAATAGTATATCATAAGGGTTGGACCCATAGAAATCACTAGTATAGGGTGAGGTGGTGAGTTAGGACCATATTATATTTATTGTGCACAAATCATGCATGGAAAATGTATGTCATGATTATCACTATCAAGTAATTAATACAATATTTTAGTGTCTACAATAGGAGATAAAAAATTAATTCCATACGTAGAGGAAGGTCCTTAAGAGGATGGGTACAAAGCAGTGGAGTAATAAAATAACAAGCCTACACTAGAGAAGTAAACAAATCTGAAAATGATAATATAAATATAAGAGGAAGAGGCTATTCATCTAGAGGGATTTTGTAAGATGAAGAGGCTAAGTCTTCATATAGAAATTATATATGTGTAATAAGTATGTTAGACATAGATATCTTGAGTGTCTGAAATAACCTCAAAATAGTGTTAATACAATTGAAGGAATGATTCATATTTCCCATGATGATGAATAAATTATGGGATTTCTAGTTGATACTAAATATCCAAAACATATATAAATAATAATGATGAAGAGAGGGTTTTTTAAACTAGATAATTAAGTGAACAAACCAACACAAAGGAAAAGTATATTCTAGACTATTTTTAAATGCAAAAATAAGTCTTGTCAAGTAGTTATTTAAAGTGGAAACACAAATAATTATACGTCTTAAGAAAAGGTATATAAACTTGGGTTGAAAAGGTTCATACAACATACTCTATATAAGGTTTCATGGTTCTTAAAAGGTCATCTATTGCTAAAATATGAACATTTCATGGTGATATATGCCCATGGATGTGTGTCATATGTTTTTAGGAATGTTATGGTAGTATGATAGAGAAAAACTATATCATGAGAGAATAAAAATGTACAATGTCATGAAGCATGGACATAAGTTCATCTTTATTCCATTAAAGGATCAAGGAGACAAAGTGGAAGGTGGTTCAAAGGTGATAATGATTTTACGGAATGAAAATTTGAAGGTCGTAAGATAAGAGAATATGTTTTTATCTTATTACAAAACCCTCATAAACTATGATAAATGTTAAGGTAAATAATATTTTCATTTAAATTTAAAATTTATTAGATGAATATGATGATATTTGACAAATAAATTCCTTGATGGTGATTTTAAAAACAAGCTTACCTAATAAAAAAACTTATAAGCTAACCTTAATAGAGAACGTTAAAATAAAATTTAGGTGTAGGAGTTTCTAGATAAATGATTGATTAGAGAAAATTTGATCCCATGTGCTACTAGTGCCAACTATTTTAGCACCAAATAAAGGAGGATAATGGAAATTATGTATAGATTCAAGGGTATAAATAATATTACTATCAAGTAAAAATCTCCATTACTAAAGATGGATGATTTAATGAATTGTGTACATAGAGGTGAATAATTCATCAAGATAGATTTAAAGAGTAGGTATCATCATATTCATATAGGAGAAGGTGAAAAATGTAAAATTACATTAAAAAAAAATGATGGGTTGCATGAGTGGTTTGTTATGCTATTTAGATTGAAAAATAATCCAAGTAATTTTATGAGGCTCGTGAATTAAGTACTAAATCTATTCACAAGTATATTTTTAATTGTTTATTTGGATGATATTTTAGTTTTTAGTCATTCCAAGGAAGAGAATTTAAGTAATTTGATATTGGGTTTGGATAAGTTAAAAGAATAAAAATTATTGATTAATTTGAATAAGTGTAGCTTCAAGAAAGATGAATTAGTGTACATGGGATTTATAGTCTAGTTGACAGGTGGATCCTAATAAGTTGAAATGAATTGTAGAGTGGCCTTCACTAAAGATTATGTTCTAGGCTATGAATTTTCATATATTATACAAATAATATAGATAAAATATCATAAAATTTAGTGGTATATCTACTCCAATCATAGATAATTTGAATGGAAACAAGAATAACTTTTTTTGGACAATTGCAATAGAGAAAAGCTTTTAGATTTTTAATAAGAAGATAATAGATGAACCACTATTATAATTATCTAAATTTGAAACATGATTACAATTTGGATATGATTTGAGAAAAAAACTATTGGCACAATGATAAGTCAAGAAGATAGGCCAATTACATACTTTAGTGAGAAGCTGAATGGAACAAAGAGTAAATACTTTATTTATGATTAATAATTTTATGCAATAGTGAAAAATCTTAACAAGTGGATACATTATTTATTGCCTAATAAGTTTGTTTTATTTATATATCACCAAGATTTATAGTGTATAAATATCCAAGTTAAATTAAACCAAAGGCATATGAAATGGGTATAATTATCTAGAGTTACTCCTTTGTATTAAAACATAGAAGAGGAAAATCAAATAGTGTTACAAATGCCTTAAGTAAGAAAAATATTATTTTGAATAAAATGATAATTGAATTTATTTTTGAGACAATGAAATAATTTAATAAATATGATTATTTTTTAAATGTTTGGGTAGAATGCAATAACCCCAAAATAATGAACATAACATTATGTATGGAATAAACAATTTAGGATGGATTATTGTTTAAGGTAAAGAGATTATGCATATCTCAGGGATTCATGAGATAGAATTTATTGAAGGACAAACACAATAGATGTTTAACTAGTAAATTTGGGTATGAAAATAATTTATCTCAACTGATTGAAAAATAATGTTTTTCCATAATTGAATGGAGATTTGAATACATTTTTACAATAATAAATAATTTGTCAGCACACAAAGGGAAAAACTAAGAATATGGGTCTATATAAGACATTACCTATTCTATAAATACAATGGAATGTGTTAATCATGGAATTTGATCTTAGATTATCAATAAAAAATTGAGGGAATGAATATATATTTTTTGTTGTTGACATATTTTAAAAGATGGCACATTTATAGTCTACAAAAGATATTAGTGATGCCATAAATATTGTTAATCTATTTTTCAATGAGGTTATGAGATTGCATGGAATGAAAATAATTACTTTACCATATAAGGATATTTAATTTGTTGGAAATTTTTAAATAACATTGTGAATGAAAAATGGGTACAAATTTAGATTTTAACTTAGTCTTGTAGACACTTAAATTTGCCACCAATAACCTCCAACTAGGCTTTTGACCAATTTCTACCCAAAATGCACAATTTGGAATAAAAACACTAAAAACATGCTAAATGATGTGAACCTGACATATTCAAGTGCTGATTTTGGCTAGGGTATCCCTAAATGGGGCAATGCAATTTATGGGCCAGCTAACTTTGGTCAGATCATTTTGAGTCAAAATGCCAATTTTGCACTTAAGTTCTCTAGATTGATATTTCCTATTAAATATTTTGCACAAGACACATGAATTTGTTATTTTTTATTGGTAACATCCTAAATGGGAATATGGTTCCAATGCATCTGATAGTAACTTCTAATTTTAATCCAATCAAATTTTGGACCAATAACAAGGCATCTTGATCAATTTGAGTAATTTGTGCACAAAGTGATTAATCATTCTTAAGAGATAATTAATCCAAATCAAGGCCTAATTAATAATTCCATAGAAACTTTTTGAATAATTATTTTTGAAAATGAATATTGAATATCTTATTCATCAAGTGACTTCATTTCTTGGGAAGACATCCCTAGGCCATAAATGCCATAGATATCAAGATTCATGCCCTCCATGCATCATCAATGCCTTCCATGATTCCCTCCATGCATATTAATTTCCCATTCTTCCAATGTCATGATGAAGATAATTATAAATTTAATTCCAAAAATTGAATTAATCCTCAACCACACATCTCAATCTCAGGATGGATGGTTTAGGTTGATTCTAGACATTCTCAAAAATATATAAATAAGAGGCCTTACCACATCATTTCTAAGCTATTGTGGTGAAAAGTTATAATTCATAAAAAAATTTAAGGAGCCATTAAAACTAGTGTTACCATGAAAAATTGATTCCAAGCTAAGCCAAAGGTGCCAAGGAGAGATGGAGGTAGCCAAAATTCCATTGCCAAGGACTTCATGAGCACAAAAATAAGCAAGCCACTACTACAAAGGCATTTTTAGCATCCAAGGAAGGTGAAGGAATTCTTGTGTTTTATTCCTTACTTTTTAGTTGTGTTTGTCATTTGTTTTTGTTACCAAGCTCACCCTAGTGTCTAGGCCTAGAGATGTTATGCTATTAGTGTGTTTCTTTCATTTTGTTTTCATTTTGGAACTAACAACATACTAACCATCTTCTCTTGAATCAAATTCATAGATCATATATGGCACACCCAGTGGGACTAGATGCATCTCACAGCTAAAGAAAATCATTTTGAAACTTTAAAATATTTATTTAGACCCTTAAAAATTTTGCAATTTGATTTTATAACTTTATTTTGTCTATTTTGTTTGCCATGGTTTTACATAGTAACCAACATTAGCTAGTAAAATTGACATCAGTTGTATAGCTCAACTGACATCGATTATCAAAACTGACATCAGTTGTATACCTATCATCAGTCACATTGGTATAACCAATGTTGGTTAGATAACTGATATCATATAAAAAATGTAACCATCATCAGTTATATAAACCAACGTCGATCACTATGTTTTTCTTAAAACATAGACCTAGGATCTCTTTTTCTAAAGTTTATTGTTTCAAACCAAAAGGAGATTCAAAGCTAAAGGACATGCTGACATTTTTTATACAAGAAGAAGCTTGAAATTTTCTAAAAACTTATTTTAAATAAGCTTTTGCATGTTTAAAAATCAATTAGGAACTTTGTTCTGGTGTTTAATAAAAAAGATTAGATGTTTATGGTGAATGTTTTCAAAATTTGCAACTAAGACCAAGGGGTCAAATGAACACCACCTCACTTTCCCTTTGGGCTTAAAAATGAACTCACCTTTTCAAAGCTTTTTTATATTTACGTAGTTATTTAGATCAAATTTTGTTTGGAAAAAAGAGGAATGTTACGTGTATGCTCTTCCATTTGTCCCCTTTAGGGAACCCTTGGAATCAAAAGTGTCATTCCTATTGCAAATAGCCTAGTCCAAGGCTTAGAAAGAAAGTCATATAAAGCACTCCCCAAAAACTCATCAAAGTTTGGGTGACCTTGTAAATGACCCTAAAGTATTTATAATTTCATGCTTTCTTTATTTTTATACAAACATGGCTTGTGAGGGGGACTTCATCACATCCCACAAGTTATTTAGGGAATCTTTGACCCAGGGTTTCACGTCCTAGCATTGACTTCATTTGGCTCCTAATTGGATTTGTACATGGGATGTAGTGTCACTTTGGACATCACACTACAATGAGTGAATAATAGGATGTAGTGGTTGCAAAAAGGACTAGAAATTTTTACAACAAGCCAAGTGATATGGACCCAAAATCTATGCCTTTCTTTTGCATTATTTGGCATGAAAGTCATTATGCAATTGATTCCCATAGATAATTGGAAAACTTGTTAGATATTAGACAAATCCCCACTTGCTATGGAGGTATTGTTGGTGAGGTGTACCTCAAGGTCCATGTCACAGTACTATCATTTGAGATAAGGGCAGTGTAAAAACCCTACTATATAATGTGTATTTACTTTTGGATGAACACTTAAAATCCTCTCAAATGACATATATTGATAGATTCCAATAATACCAAGCAAACTTGTCAGTTTAAGATCTAAAGGTGGTTAATTAGTTGGTATTTTATAGATTAAATTCTTTTTTGGAGTTAAAACTTGGTGTAAACAAAACATCCAAACCAAACACATAGTCCAAATTTTCCTTTAAATAAAGAGGCGTTATGCTGCCCGCATGAGATCATCAATTTGTCTTGTTCAAAAGTTAATCAAAAGATTAAGAGTCATATCATCCACTTTGGCACAATTATGATACCCAATTGAGTCTAAACCTTTACCAAATTTGTTTTGAGTCCTTCACTTTAATCTAAATTCAAACTTACACCTTTACAAGTTTATAAGGTTGATGTGTTAAGTGGGTTTACCATTTTCACTAAACTTAAGGGAACTTAGGTTTAATTTCTAATTTGGGTTGAAGCAAATTTAAGACTCATAATCATTGTCATCACTTGATAGACTTAAGCCATTTTTTTCTAAATACTTTCACTTTAAGTCTATGCACCACAACATTTTGACTCAAGAAAAGTAGTGTTATGCTGTCAAAATTATAGAAAAATGTCTTTGCCTTAGAGATTTTTTGAAACAAACCTTTTTGTCACACCTTTTAGGTAGTATATCATTATTAATCTACCCAAAGCATTTCAAATATTATTTCATAGACCCTCTTTCATAGAGTTCCAAATTTGTTCTTACATTTTCATACCAATCTAAGTGTACATTTGTGATCTTTTATCTAAAACAGTTATACTATTCACTTTTGTCTCGTTTGTTTGTCAAAAAAACCAAGTTTTATACCATTTTTTGTGAGAAAATAAACTATTTATAAAGTGCCTTTTGTTTCATACCTTATATCTAGTTGATCAAGTTCATGCCCAAGAATCAAATGCCTAGTGTTTGTTATAAGTGTTTCAAATCTATTAGATTAAAACTTGCATCTATTTTAAAGACTAGATTTTAATGCCATTTGGCCAAGATTCCTAGTGCATACCTTGTTTGAGCCTAGCTTTTGATGCCACATTTGGCCAAAAGACCTAGCAATTTTTAAATTCCTAGATCATATTGATTTGAAACACTTCGACCTTAGAGATTGGCATTTTGATTTTTGGTCCATTTACTTGCTTATCTTTGTGTGAATGGTGAAATATTAGATACTTCATGCTAGCTTGTTTCCTCACAAATATTTGCATAAAAATTTTAATCCTTTTGATGAATCTAGACCAAGTTGGAACATCATCTATTTTAGATTTTATCCTTTTTAGAGTTTGTAGAACTCTTTGACCTTTTACCGCAAAGCATTGACTATGTATCCCAACATGTATTCCTACACTCATAGTGGACTCATGTGAAATGTAGGGATTAGTAGTGTATTTGTGTATGAAGAAATGGTGCAAAACCCCTATGCGGATAATATTATTTATGAGATGGATTCTTATCCCTCTTATAATACTCAATTAGGGGCATAAAGCTAAGATCCATTGGCTAACTATCTGGTTAACACACCACCTTATTTAGAACAAGACCAAGATTAAACCACACAATACCTAGCTACATTAACCATATTGGATGAACCAATTCTTATATAATAATATTCTACTAATATGGCTTCCACGCATGATCTATTTTTGTTGAGTGATAATTATTAGAAAATAAAGAGGATATTTTTGTTAGAGCCATAGAGGTAGGGGCCAAGTTTACAATAGACTTTCCCCATGAAAATTTACCAAGTCTAGTAATAGTGCCCCATAATATCATTTACGATCAATAGGCTTCTTTTATCAATCCTATGGCTCTAGTCCAAACAACGTATGAAGATCCTAATATATCTAATCTAGGCAAAAACATCATAGAAGATCACTTTAACCAAATGAAGATAACATATCAAAGTTACCTAAATCTAGCACGTGATTTCAATCAGATGAAAATGGTGAGTAATCCTGTTATTGACGTAGTTCCTTTAATAGGAGTGTTGATAGAGTTAACTGAACAAGAGAATCTGAGTTCCGACCCATTCATACAAACTAATTCAATATATAACTTGATGTACATGCCTATTATTGAAGAAGTGTCTTCAACCTATACATAAAATAGTGAGCCAAATGTAGTGGATAATGTACTAACAATTTCCAATCTTGATTAAAGTGGTACTAATGCATGAACAACTAGCCAACAATAGGTGTTTATATTTAATCCCATGAGTAGATCATCATACCAGGGAATAGGAATTTCTACACGCCAAACTCAAATGGCTACTTCCTCAAGTTTAAAACCTATAGGATTAGGTAATAAAACAATGGCTAATATCATACCTCAATGACAAAATGTGACGAATCCTACTCCTCCTCAACAAGTAATGAGTAGTATTCCACAATAGTAGGCATAATCTAGTGTATCAATGTAATAGAGGATCAATACATTGCCACCTCAATCAGGGGTAACAAATGTTCCACCATACCTAGTAACAATGAACATACCTCTTCAGTCACAAACTAATATGCCAATCCAACACCAAGTAATGACTAGTCAACAATGTACAAATATTGATCAACAATAGATGCTAAATCTACAACCTACTTTCACTTCCTCATAGGGATTCATGCAATAAGGAGATCCCCATGTTTCTCAAGTACTTACTAGACAATCCTTAGTTTCAAATGTGCAACAAATCCAAAGAAAAGGTCTTAGTTCACAAGTTCCCACTCAATAGCAAGGTTTGATTAGTCGACAACATGTCCCTTTTCAACCAAAATAGGCATAGTATAGTTATATCCCTCCATCCCAACCACAAAATCCTCCAAGTCAAACTTTTATCACCAACCCAAAATATAATATTACACCATTAAATGTGTAATTTCAAGCACATCCCAATCTATGTATGCGTATTCTTGGTCCATTCCCCAACCAAACCAATGTACCTAAATAGGTATCTCCATCATACCCTGGTCAAAGTGTCTCACTTATGACCTCCCAACCATCTACCCAATTTATTCCTCAATCCAATGTTCCTTTTAGTTTCCTATCCAAAGAATTTCAACAGATGAAGGATGCAATTGCTACCATTTAGGCTAGGAAACAAACTAAAAAGTCTAAATTAGATGACATATGTTTCTATCCATTCAACATGGAGTATTTGCAAATACTATTTCCTCCAAGGTATAAACCATTGAAATTTGATAAATACAAAGGGAAAGGTGACCCTAAGGCTCATTTGACCAAATTTTTTATCACATGTCAACCAGTGGCATATAGAGACATATACCTTTTACTATTGTTTCTAAAGAGATTGGCTGGACAAGCCTTGGAGTGGTTTTTAAAATTGCCCAAAAATTCAGTAATGAATTTTGATCATCTTTCTGATAAGTTTATACAACAATTTTCCTATAATCTCGAGCATGAGATTTCATTAGTAGAATTAACACAAGCAAAGAAAATGCTAGTGAGAGTTTTGAAAATTATTTATAGTGATTGAGAGCCCTTACAAGATATTTCACCCATAGTTTACTAGATAAATAATTAGCCGCTGTGTTTACCAAAAATTTGCACAGTGAGGTAGTTTATCATTTAGAACTACAATGTGCACATACTTTCAAAGAGAACATTGATAAAGGCTTGTTGATTGAGTAAGCACTCACCAATAAAGGATTTATCAAGATTAATTCAACTAATCAAAATCAAAGTACCAATTAGGTAATGACCAACATCGCATTCAAGTGCCAGCATCACAACTGACACAGGCCAATAATCATGAAAGACCAAAGCAATTTAACTGTAATAGGAATGTTGTCAGAAATTGAGTAACCAAATATCATCATGTACAAATGGTGTAAACATAATATGATCCAATTTTTTAGATTACTCCTACCCAAAAACCTCCCCAACCAATACCAAAATCATAATAATCAAGACCTACACAACAAATACAATAGTCGTTACCATTGCAAACCCCTCCTCCTAGAAAAACTGTGCCTACACATCATGTTTTTAGTGACCTAGAAGAACCTGTTAATTTTATATTTTACAAGCTTTCTACCACAAATCTGATTATTTAGCCTATATCAAAGCATTATCCATAAGGCATTCCTTATCTTGATTGGTACCATGAAAATGATTTCTGTGACTATCATCGGGTCAACATGCATAATCTATGAAGATATGTCCAAATCAAGCATTTAATTGAGAATATGTTGGAGAATAGGGATATAAAATTGGATAATGGTGATTTCAATTCCATTAAAAATCTTGGGATTTATCAAAACCCCTTTCCCTGACATAACAATCAGTAGTAGTAAAATAATCAACAATAACAATGGCTAGTGCAGTAGCAAAATCAACATTATCAAAATCAAAGGACAAACCAATAGAATCAACAAAATTAGTAGTAGAACCAAAAATGAAAAAACAATGGACAAAACCAAGGTCAAAATGGTAACAACCAACAAACCTACCATGTAGTTGCACATGACTATAATAGGATTGTAGGTCATATTGCAGGGGGTAGTGTTAATACCATTTCCATTAATCCTAAACCAAGCAATAATCATCATATATTATTGATAAACAAAAACATTTAACCAAATTATATGTATAACCCTTATTTAACCTAATAATCCATATAAGCAAACCAACAAACTAGGACTTCCCTTTTTGGACCTTATATTGACAACTCATCCTTGCCATGTGACTGCATGCAAGTGTATTGGCAATCGAGACTTGTCCTATTTGGTCCCACACCATTCCCAACATTGGTTATCAATAATGGTCTAATATTTCATCTTGATTGTGAAATAATAAATCAAATGTTAAAGATTATTATCCATGACCCACAACCATAGAGGCCACTTTGCTTGTCATCCAACCAACTGTTTAGCCTCAGAATAAACCATTCACTCCTTACCAAGACAATAAGTTTGATATTGTGGAATAATTATAGAAGAAACTAGAACAAATTTATATTTTATATTTTATGTGAATGTCAACAATCCACAAAAACATCTTGAATGAATTTTTGATCCATTCCACTATTGCTAGTGACATATCCCTTGATAAATTTCAAACTTTGGTTAGACACCTAGCTCCAACCCAACAAGTCACATTCAACCAAAGCAATATGTCTTCTCTTGGCCCACTCCATAATAATATATTATACATATAAGTTTATATAATATGACATAAAGTGAAATGTGTCCTTATAGACAATGGATTCGGCCTCAACATAGTGTCTTTAAATCTCATCAAGCTTCTTGGGTACACAATGATAGATCTTTAGCTAGAAACAATAACCATCAAAGCCTATGATAATCAGGAAGGAGAATCATAAGGCACCATTAGTTTTCCAGTTATCATTGGGCCTTTGACCCATGATACACTTTTCTATGTGCTTAATCTTGAGTTATCATATAATATGCTTCTAGGCAGGCCTTGGTTACATGAGACTCATGCAGTCCCATCAATACTGCAACAATGTATCAAGTTTTCCCACTCAGGAATGGAAGTGAATATTACAAGAGTTTTATACCCATATGAACATTCTAAACATCTCAAGGTCAAATTTCAAAGCTATAATTATTAGTATGGCACGAATCCAAGTTCCAAGCAGGATAAAGGAAAGGCTATACTTATTGATCCCTCACTAGATAATTGCATAGATCCTAATACCTTGGATTCTCTTTCCCACATGCCACGTCCTAAGTATTTTAATCACTTCACCATTTCAAATAATGGATTGGGAGAATATGTGACCCATATTACATTTCATATTGCCAATCTTCCTCAAAATCTAAAAACTTTTGGGTGACCTAAAGTCATCCAACATATACATTGGAAACAAAAGAACAAAGATAAGAGACCTATCACATTTATACCAATGTCTAGCCTTGAACCTGACCCTATTGAATGGGATGAATCATGGTTATACAATGATAACCAAGATGATTGTTATAAAAATGCAAAGTATCCTATTCCTAATAAGATAATGGAACATCATAATTATGAAGGAAGAGGCCTCAAACCGAATCAACAAGAAACCATCAAGATAATTTCCATGACTAAGTATGAAAGACCTTATGGACTTGGATTTAAACTACCTGGGTGTGACCCCACATATCTTATTCAAACTCCATCACCAGTGACTAGTGATTATGATGCTAACAATAAAGTAGAGTCTAATCATTGCCTCACCTTTGATGACTTAGATGAAACTAACTTGTTTGATAATAATGTTATTTGTACCCTTACCCTAACCATTCATCTTAACCCATTGCTATTATATTATCCCCAACTGATAGATTGAGACCAATAAGAATCTAGTCTATTGATTAATGTGTTCCAGAATGATGAGGCATTTTGTGACTTTTTAGGCCTTAGAGACAATGTTCCATTGGGAGATCACAAATAAATATTCTTAATCACATTGGATCCTGTAGCCTATTTTGGAGAGAGAGTGAACACCCTTAGCCAAAAATAAATAAGTAAAACATTGAGGTCCCAAAGTGAAAACCTCTTTGAGCACTTTGTAACTAGGGAAAAAGTAAACATAAAGGCTTGTCTAGTGGTGAAAAACTATTTTAGGTGCCATTATATGGGGGTGTTCATTATTCTTCAAATTTAGACCAGGAGACCACCAATGATGAGCTTGCTTATGGATCTAAGTTTATATTTGAGCAACAATTATTTTATCGAATTCTTCAAGAATTTCTAACTATTTTTGTCACATGGCTAGATCTCTCATTAGGGGACTCAGATTCATCATGCCTAGGAGAAGTTGAAGAGCAAGTCCTAGCGGAGGACCCTGACATAATTCAATAGTTTAAGTCATTGCCTACTATCCTAGAAGACGATTTGACCCTTCTAGCTAAAGATATAATAGAGGTAAATATCAAGACTCTATCAGACCTAAAGTAGATAAAATTAAGGGTGTCTCTCACTGAGGAGGAACATGATGGCTTTAGATCTTTTTAAAGAATATTTATAGATATCTTTGCATGGGCCTATTCTGACATGCTAGGTTTAGACCCCACCTTGGTTATGCACCACCTTATGGTTAATCCTAAAGCCAAACTAGTGAAATAAAAGCTACGTAAGATGTATCCTCGCATTGATGTATTGGTAAAGAAAGAGTTAGAAAAACTCTTAGAATAAGGATGTATCTAATCCATTGACTACTCATAATGGATCTCTAATGTGGTACCTGTTAGTAAAAAGCCTGAAGGGATTAGAATTTGTACTAATTTTTGAGACATCAACAAAGCTTGTTCTAAAGATGATTTTCCATTACTTAATATTGACATGATCATCGACTCTACTATAGGTTATGAAATGCTTTCACTCATGGATGATTTTTCAGGATACAACTAGATCAAAATAACACCAAAAGACCAACATAAAATAATGTTCACCTCTCCATGGGGAACATTTTATTATTAAGTAATGTCATTTGGCCTTAAGAATGATAGGGATACATATCAAAAGGACATGACTATCATATTCCATGATATGATGCATCATATTATTGAAGACTATGTCTATGACATATTAGAAAAATCAAAAACTAGGGTCGAACATCTAGTAGTGTTGCATAAGATATTTGAAAGATTATGAAAGTAAAAAGTTAGACTCAATCCAAAGAAATGTGTTTTCAATGTAACTTATAGAAAATTACTTGGATTCATCATGTCTTGTAGAGGTATCAAAGTCAATCTAGCTAAATTCCATGCTATAATCAAGATGCCATCACCAATTAATTTAAAGTAACTCCATAGTTTGCAGGGTAAGATCTAGTCAACATAATGCTTCATCTCTTAGTTAGTAGATAAGTGCCATCAATTTACACACATTTTAAAGAAAGTATTTACATTTCATTGGGATGATCACTTCCAAACAACTTTTCAATAGCTTAAAGACTATCTTGTTAATTCACTTATTTTATTACCTCTTATGCCAAGAAAGGCATTCTTGTTATATCTATCAGCTACTAACCATGCTTTGAGGGTACTCTTGGTTCTACATGATGAAAATAGAAAGGATCATGTTGTATACTACCTAAATTATACCTTTGTTACATATGAACATAACTATGCACATGTTAAAAAACTTGTCTAGCCATGGTCTTTATAGCTCAAAAATTGTACCATTACATGTTGAATAATAATACCATGGTCATTTCAAAAGTAGATCCACTCAAGTATCTACTAAATAAAATATATTTTCAAGGTAGAATAGCTAAATAGATCATGCTTCTCAATGAATTTGACATAGAGTATGCCAATCAAAAGGAAATTAAGGGATACATTTTTGTAGATCAACTTGCAGAAGCACCTCTCACAGACACACAACCACTCACATTTCCATTTCTTGATGAATCCATAATGATCATCATTGACACACCCCTTAAGGATCAGCCTTGGAAGCTATATTTGAATGGCTCATTTACTACACATGGATCAGGGGTAGGCCCATTGTTTATTATAACATAGGTGGATTATATCCCTAAATCATTTAGAATCAACTTACCTTTTACAAAAAACATGGTCGAGTATGAAGAACTTGTTGAAATACTTCAATAAGTAGTGCATTAGAATATATCTCATCTCCAAGTTTATGGAGTTTCCCAATTAATCATCAATCAGGTCACGGATCATTTTTAGACAAAAGATGACAAGCTGGTTTCATATAAAGCCATGGTCAACAATCTTAAGCAAAAAATTGCCAATATTCAGTTTGAGCACATACCAAGGGATAATAATAGAACTCAAGATGCCATGTCTACTATTAGATCTCTGATTTGACAAATAGATAAATCTAGAGATTATCAGTTCCTAATTAAGAATTTGTCAGCACTAGCTCATGAACATTCAATCGTTACCACAATTTGTGATATTGTTGATCCTAATTCTATCTAGTATGTAGAACTTTAAAACTACATTCATGACCAAGTTCTACCACCCAAACTATCTCAAAAACAAACCAAGGCCTTTATTAATAATTCTACTCGTTATAATCTACTTGGATCCACCCTTTACCATTGTAGTTTTGATGGAACTTAGCTTCATTGTTTAACTTTGGAAGAGTCCACTAGAACTAAGAGAAGTTCATGAAAGAGCATGTGGAGCTCATTTTAGTGGGGAAGTCCTATCCAAAAATCTCTTGCATACTAGTTATTATTGGCCCATAATAGACACAGATGCCACTGCATATGTAAAAAAGTGTGACAAATGTCAATGGCATGCTAATCTAAGTCATGTCCCAACAAAAACTCTAAAACTGATTTTAACACCATGGCCATTTTCTATATGTATACTTGACCTCATTGGGAAGATTAACCCCACTTCATTTGATGGCTATAAATATATACTTACCACCACCAAATATTTCACTAAGTGGGTTAAAGCTATACCCCTCACTTATGTGATTGGAAAGAAAATTTCCAAATTGATTTTCAACCATCTCATTTGCCGCTACGGTATCCCCTCTAACATTATATCTGATAATGGAGGATCATTCAAGAACAAGGATGTAAACTAGCTATGTACTAAATATAACATCACGTAACATTTTTTATAACATATTATCCTCAAGGTAATGGCCAAGATGAGGCATCTAACAAAACCATTGTCAATATTTTCAAAAATATTGTCAATGATACCAATTTTGAATGGCACTTACAGATATTCCTTGCCCTTTGGGCATATCATAAAAATCATCATACTCCCATAAAATCCACTCCATACACACTTGTTTATGGTACTGAGGCCATCCTTCCCATTGAGGTTGAATTGCCTTCACTATGTATCTCTTTCAATCATGTCCTAGATGTTCATGACTATAGAGTAAATCGCCTATAAGAGCTAGACCTACTTGATCAGAAACACATATCCATGCTCAAAAAACTTCAAGCATATCAAAACCAACTCAAAGGCAACTATAATCAACATGTTAAGTATAGAACATTTGAACTTGGTGAATTTGTTCTTAAATAAAACCAAAACAATACCATGACTGAGAAGAAGCATAAAGTTAAGTTTAAACCAAACTAGATAGGGCCTTTCATCATTACTATAGATTATAGATTAGGAGCATATAAGTTTGCCACACTAGATAGAGATAAACTTCTAGAGCTGATGAATATTATTTATCTCAAGTGGTACTATGCTTGAGTACTAAGGTGTATTGTCTATAAGGACCATTTTAGTTATGCCATTTTATCACTATTCTTCTTTGTATAAATACCATCCTTATCTATCTTGTTCATCATATCCACTTTTCACTTCTGACCTATCAACCTAGTGTGTTCTAAATCCTAGCCTATTTGACCTTCATTTTTTCCATTCATTACACAATTTCAACATCAAAGTATTTGATTAGTTTCATCAGTTAGTTCAATTACTTTAGATAGAGATTGTATTTTGGGATAGTGTGACAAAAGTTTCGGTAGTTTCATCCTTCATTTTTTATTCCTTTCTTACCACTAGTCTTGCTAATAATTATAACCACCTTTGGGAAAATTAGTACCATTGACCTATACCATTGTGTCCTAGTTATAACTACCTATGGGTAAATTAGGGGAACATTAAGCCTTGATGTACCAACTTTCCACTTTCTATGCCATGCTGTGCCGTTTTACTAACTATGCTTGTTTTTTTGAATTAACTGTTATACTAGTCAAATTCCTCTACTATAGGGTATAACTATAGTGACTTGAGGTCCTAGTCTGGGACTATGTAGACAATGCTCAATAATTATTGAGGTTACCTCATTCACCCTTTCAACCATGCTCTCACCATTTTATGAGCAACATAATCTATTCTCTCTCCATTTTGTGAACAACCTAAGCCACACTCTCACCATTTTGTGAGCAACCTAATCCATACTCTCATCATTTTATGAGCAACCTAAGCCATAATCTCATCATTTTGTGAGCAACCTAAGCCACACTCTTGTCATTTTCTGAGAAACCTAAGCCACACTCTCATTTTTTTGTGAGTAACCTAAGCCTCACTCTCACCATTTTGTAATCAACCTAAGTTTGAATGTTCTCACCATTTTGTGATCTTGCACCATTTGATGTAAAATTGTTAGAAAAGAATAAAAACATTGACCACTTCTTTGCCTTAAAGATTCTAGGAACCCTTACTAATTTAAAAGAAAATCATTTGTCATTTACTTTCCCCATCCTTTTAGGCATTTTTATCTCATGCACTTGCCATTTTGTAAGACCATTCCTCTTTTTCTATCACATCCATTCTGTTTGTTTTCCTTAGTTATCATATTCTTCCCATTCCTTGGGAGAACTACATTTGGACTAATGTTTTTTATTGGATATTACATCCATGGAACTATATAGGTAGTGCCCACTTGCCTAGTGCATATGGAGATAACTCGACCACCCCATTTCTTTTCTTCTATTCCCCTATTTTGTTCATTTGTTAAGTTTTCAACTACTTTATAGGGGTAATATTTGTATGGTTTTTATTGAGTGTTTCTTTGTTTGCTTATTTTTTTTTTGTGTGCCTGTTTGTTTACTTCCAGCTCTATTTCCTTGATTCAGTTTATGTGTGTTCATTGGGTGATTCCTTTCCCAAAATTATATTTGAATCCATCCATATTCATACATTTATATTGTCATCATAATTTCTATCATTGGTGAATTGTTTTCTACTATGTATTGGATTATGAGATTCAGTCCTTATGCATATATGGACTAAGTCCTCATGATGTTATACCATGATGCCTATTGACACGTGCTAAAACAAACCTCATCTTCGTGAAGTCTATTCAACAATGGTAGCATCTCTTTGGTACGTCTAATCTTGATTCAATCCCAATCATATCCCAAATAGAGTAATTAACCATGAAAGAATTTCAACCTTTATTAGTTTGGATGAGCATATCCTTACTAATAGGTTATTCTAATTCATCATTACCCTCTATTATTCAATTACCCTCATCATTACCCAATTTTATCATGTTTGCCATAATCTGGGTCCAATGATTATAACCGCCTATGGGTAAATCATTGCACACCATCCCACTTGCATTTCTCAATGATTATAACTGCCTTTGGGAAAATCATTATATTGTCACCATTTTAGTTTTTATTCCTATACAAGGGAATGTTATTATCTCATTTGTCTATCCTAACTGGGGCAGCTCCATCTTCTCAATGATTATAACCGTCTTTGAGCAAATTATTATGTTATCATATCACGTTGCCATTATCAAGGTACAATGCTTATAACCTCCTTTGGAAAAACCATTATACACCATACCACTTGTATTCTTAGTGATTTTGACTACTTTTTCAATATCATTATGTTTTCACCCCATCATCTTTCCTTTCTTTAGTCCCCTCATTTTTCTTCTTATCGAGGGACTATTTGCTAACTTGCTTGTGCCAACCATTCCCTTGTTGGGGCATCATACAGTTAGTTTATCATTGTTGTATTTATAGGAATATAAGACATTTTAATTATTTTATAAGATGTTACTATGATTATAATATGTAATGCCTTCCCAAATAGGGGTAAACTATAGACACCTAAATTTGGCCATTGATAACCTCAAACTAGGGTTTTGACCAATTTCTACCCAAAATGCACAATTTAGCATTAAAATACTAAAAACATGATAAGTGATGTGAAACTGACATATTCAAGTGTTGATTTTGGCTAGGGCATCCCTAAATGGGGCAATGCAATTTATGGGCTAGCTAACTTTGGTCAGATCATTCTGAGTCAATGCCAATTTTGCACCTAGGTGCTCTAGATTGCTCTTTCCTATCAAAAATTTTACACAAGGCACATGCCTTTTTTATTTTTTATTGGTAACATCCTAAATGGGAATACGGTTCCAATGCATCTAATAGTAACTTTTAATTTTAATCCAATCAAAATTTAGACCAATAACAAGGCATTCTAATCAATTTGAGTAATTTGTGCACAAAGTGCTTAATCATGATTAAGAGCTAATTAATCCAAATCAAGCACTAATTAATAATTCCATATAAATTTTTTGAATACTTATTTTTTGAAATGAATATTGAATATTTGCTTCATTAGGTGACCTCATTTCTTGGGAAGATATCCCTAGTCCATAAATGCCATAAATATCAAGATTCATGCCCTCCATGCCTCATCAATGCCTTCCATGATGCCCTATATGCATCTTAATTTCCCCTTCTTATAATGTCATGATAAGGATAATTATAAACTTAATTCCAAAAATTGAATTAATCCTCAACCACACATCTCAATCTCAGGATGGATGATTCAGGTTGATTTTAGACATTCTCAAAAATCTATAAATAGGAGGCCTTACCACATCATTTCTAAGATATTTTGGTGCAAAGTTATAATGCACAAATATCTTCAAGGAGACATTGAAACTAGTGATACCATGCCAAATTAATTCCAAGCCAAGCCAAGCCATAAGCCAAAGGTGCCAAAGAGAGATGGAGGTAGCCAAACTTCCATTGCCAAGGACTTCATGAGCATAAAACTGAGCCAACCACTACTACAAAGGTATTTTGAGCATCCAAGGAAGGTGAAGGAATTCTTGTGTTTTATTACTTAATTTTTAGTTGTGTTTGTCATTTGTTTTTGTTACCAAGCTCTCTCTAGTGTCTAGGCCTAGATATGTTATGATATTAGTGTGTTTCTTTCATTTTGTTTTCATTTTGGAACTAACACGATACTAACTATCCTCTCTTGAGTCAAATTCCTAGATCAAAAGTCTATGACCCTAAAAAAAATGTGAAAATAAAAGTTGTGTATCATATTCTCATTAATTTGCTTACATGATTAGTTGGAAAATTTCCAAAAAGTGGGATATTATATTGGTACATGTTTAATTTTATTATAAAAAATTATTCAATTAGATTAAAGGTATAATATTTTTCAAATTATTTATGGTAGTAGTTCTAGGGTCATGTGTGAAATAAGGAGTATAACTAAATTGAGTCAGATAAGTGTTGAAGGTAAAGATTATGCCCAAATGATGTATGACATACATTTAGAGGTAAAATTTAGATTATAAATAAATTAAAGGCATATGTTAATCAAAAAATAAGATAAAATAATTTTAAAGTCAAATACTTGGTTTTAGATCATTTGTGTAAAGAGATGTTTCAATAACGTGAGTATAGAAAACTCAAGTGGAAGAAAATTGGACCTTAACATATGAAATAAATTCATTAGATGGAGTATATGTTGACCCCATTAAATTTTTTAAGTACAACCAATCATATATTAATCACCCCTATGCACATAAGTATAAGTGTACAATATAGAAACAATGTACAAGACATACCCACTACCCTTACATGAAACTAACCTTGAATTACCCATGTTAACTTATCTATTCTACAGGTGGATGTGAAAAATTACCTTGCATGATATGCCTAAGTGAGTGAGTTAAGTTTTGGTATCCCAAATGTAATGCACAAGATGATTGGCATGACTATGAATCAAACTAGACCCCATTATTTTGGTTTTGTTGTCAAGATCAGTTGACTTTTTTTGTTATGATGGTGAGTGATGGTGATAAATAGAAATTTGAAATGGATTGATAAATTTTCACTTATGTGAGAAACATAAATTATAGAGGGTGAGAGGGGCATTATTTTTGAGAGGTAGTAAAGGAAGATTTAACATGGAAGGACTATATGAGCATGAGATTTGGAGGCACATATATAATGAGAATCAGAAGAAGATGATAATGAGAGGTATCCTAGCGAAAAAAGGGAGTATGAATTAGGAAATGTTGTAAGGACTTATAAATAATTATAATGTCATGAGGAGGACTCTTTATAGAGGAATTATATTTCAATAATGAGGAATCAAGTGCCAATGATAAAGATATAGTCAGGGAAGGAGATGTTGATGTCTCTTTAGAAGAATAATAGTGGAAGAAGATTATTAAAGGAATGTCCAGTTCCCATATATCTAAATCACATGATCATGTGTTCCATTTTGAATTAGAAAAAGAATAGTTTAAATAACTAATAGATTTGGGTGATATTAGAGGATTCATCACTCAAAATAAGGAAAGAAGTTTGCTAGAGTAGGTAATCCCTACCTAAAAATTGAACCTATGATCACTCAACTAGTGAAACATGTCGATACAATGAAATATGTTATTCCACCTAAAGGAAGGGATATGATCCCTCAAATAGGAAGTTCAAGTTAGAGTGGAGTACTAAGAGTTAGATGACCATTAGCAGTGCAAAAAGATCTTGAAGTGTCCACATGATCTATGGTATAGGTAATTTTAATAGCTAGAGTTGTGGTACAATTTAATACAACAATTAGTAGAGTTGTGACACTAGCATAAGGAAGTCAAGGGTAAGGTATGCCTTTAATAAGCATGCCAATAACACAAGTCTATAGGTGTCTATCTCACATATGACTTCCCCATATATATTATGGTATATACTTAAGCTTAATATAGTATTATGGGGTAAAAAATTATATTAATAATGTTCATAAGTATAATCCCATCTTTCACATGAAATGAGTTACTTTGTCAAAGTGTAAAATGGGTCAGTTTACAATGAATCTCTTAGATCAATTGCATATCGATTATCATAAGTTTTATTGAAACTAGATAATTGTGGACTATGACCTCATGACTATTATTTTTCTATGGGAGTTTGACATCCTTGAATTTAGGTAGTAGATCATTGTTACACTCAAGGATATCAAGCATGAATTGATAGTGAGTATTTGTACATCTTATGTTAGGTTTAAAATCCTATTTTCTAAACTCTCTTATGAAATTCACCCAATGAAACATGCCCAATGGTTCATTGTAGGGTTGCATGTATTGTTGTGGTGTGCTCTTTCTATGAGGACATTCATTGAGCTAAGAGAGGAACTGGAGGTAGAACTAAGAGATAAATATTTTAGGATGACAAATATAGGAGTTAGTCTAACCATTAAGGCAATTATTATGTCAATGAAATCAAATTTATAGAAGTTAATGACCAAAAACATGCATGACACATAAATTGGACTGTGGTGCATTAACAATGAGATGGAGGGGCATGACAAGAATAATTTCCCAAGGCATAACATGTACACATTGTTATCCTCATGTGAAATTTTATGTGAGTGCCATGACATGGACAATTGACCTCTTCTAAAGTGTACTACCTAGACTAATATGTCCATGTATTTTAATATTTTCATGCCTCCATACATAATACTAAGGATTTTTCTAGTGATTGATGTAATACATGAGGCATGAGAGTTAGGAACACAACATTTCACTATAAGATAATTCAACCAAGGACCAACAAACCAAGGTTATGGTGGACCACATAACCAAGGTTTAGTTGACTATGGGAAACATGGAAAGAGAAACCATGTTAGAAGACATGGATGAAAAATATTTCCATAAATATCTTGTTTTAAGTGGAGTTCGCTAGACCACTTTCAATGTAACTACCCCCAATATTATGCTTATGGGTATTGTTATGGCACACACAAGGTTATGAAATTTACTAGACTATATGTGAAGATCATGTAAATGGGTAAGCTTGAGAAGGGCATATAAATAATAATATGTGTGTATAATTTTAATCAATTTTTCTTAAAGGTACACAAATAAGAAGAATAATGTTAGAACAAGGGTTAATATGATTAGATGTAGTGGCATGAATATGCAGATAGAAACACTTTCTATGGAAAAGGCCAGGCCAAAGTATGAGCCTAAGAGGCTAGAAAACAAAATGGCACCTTGAAAACCCTTAACAAAACCTTTCCTAGATAGCTCATGCCAAGATAAGGTGATATATGAATCAATGGTTATGATTCAAAAACTACAAATATATCTTCAACTTGATCAAGATTTAGAGGAGAGGGATATGTGAGAAGTCCAAATACATGAAGACCAGGTTAGTGAACTTAATGACATGTTATCCCTCTTATACTACAAGGAAATGGTTCCCATGTTATAGAATCTCTTGTTAGAGCATAAATGGAAGTAGATAACTAATTTAACTACACTAGATCTAACATAAAGACATGAGAGGAGAGAGAACTAAAAAATAGGTTATAATTAGAAGATGCTCATAAATGTAGACATGAATGTCTAGTTAGTCTGTGACATACTAGTGGATATAGGAAGTGGGGTGAATATCTCCATTTTTTATGCATGGTATAATATGGGAGGCCCCAAGTTAAAAATTTCACCTCATGTGTTGTTCATGGAAAAAAAGACATTAATACACCCATCGAATGGTCTACCAAATACTGATATCAAGATAATGAATTTTAAATTATACATGGAATTTAAAGTGATAAATATTGAAAAGGATGATAATTACCCAATATTACTTGGGATATCTTGGTGTTATGCCAATAATGTAAAATTGTGCTCCAAATAATAATACATGAGATTGGATAATATGAGTAAGTGCTTGGTGATCCTTTTGATCATCAACTAGGGCCCACTATATGTCTAAAGTGTTAAATTGGTATATGAATTCAATATTGTCTATAAGATCACATAAATGGGTAAAGATAACTTAGAGCCATGCAAGGATAACATCCTAAATTAGGATGATGCCCAATCCATCTCTAACATTATGAGTGTTACCTAAAACCAATGGGTGTAATAATAATATGAGGTAATTAAGAGAAGGTATGATGTGTTACACTCAAACACACTATTTGAACTTGTATGCATGACCATGTTCACCTATAACAAATATTATTACAAGGGAACTGCTCATATATGTGGAATGGTGTGAGTAGAACCCAAGTTCTATAGCACATAAAAGATCTAAAATATTAACATAAAGAAATATTCTAGTAATACGTAGGTCTAGATGTTGTGGATGCATCTAAAGAGATGAAAGTGACTATGATAGAGGTAGTGATTTCACTAAAAGTCTTGGTCCCATCCTTTCATGTTACATAAATGGGATGACCAAATGAACCATAAATAATTAGACCATGTCTAAATAACCACACATAACACAATATTTTATTATTGAGGAAGAGTTGGGAGATACTAAAAAGCATATCCAACATGATGGGAGTCATAAATACCATTACAAGGGCTATGTCTCACTACAAGGAATCCCACTCATGAAAATTTGGGGATGAGAGAGTATCATTTGGGTATAATGAAATGATAAGTTTTTATCAAGAATTTAAATAATTGGTAATCCATATCATCTATGTAATAAGGATTCAACCATCTCTATAAGAAGTGCTTCATCCATCAATGTAATAAGGATTCAACCATCGATGTAATAAAGCTTTGGAAATTTTATTGGTTCACTTTAATTTTAGTAGAATATTAATTGCAATGGATGTATTCAAAAATTAATATAATAATATGTTTTAACTCATATGTATATTCATGTGAGTTTAGTTAAGTATTTATTTAACAGCCATATGCTCTACATCTATATTTCTATGAAAAGGTCATTGTGCACTTAAAATGGTGAAAAGTTGTTTTACACTACTTGAAAATAGTAGTATTAGTGGAGGCACAACAATGGATTAATTGAGATAAAATTTTATTATGTTATGGATAAGGTGAATAATTTAGTGTGGGGTGGTGGTTCTTATAATAAGGAAAGAATGGAGTACACAAGTCCTACGTAGAACCATAGGAGAAACAATGCCTACATAAAGATAGAGATGCATTGTGTGAAAGAGGACATTTAAAGTAGAGGTAAATGCATAGAATAAGGATAAAATGTAAGAGGATTTATAATGTAATAAAATTCAAAGATAAAACATGAAGTGATGGGTTTAGATCTCAAGGATAAAACTAAACAAACAATCATTGCCAACTATAATGTTGATATCTAGAAAAGGATGACAAATACAAAAGAATTTTTTGATTTTAGAATTGAAGGGTTCAAATCATGAATCATTAAGGTGCATGTAATAATTTAAGGGCCCAAGGTATCACTCATAGATGCTACTCTAGTATAAAAAGTGGTTGAAAGGGACCATGAATCTACTAAGAGGACAAATTTTTATTTTCACACCATATCAACTAGTAACCATCCTTCACACATATTAATAGGTGCATTTAAACCATGAATAAGGTTATTAAAAAAATTTGTACTAGATAGGGTTGTCATGGAAATAAGTCAATGTGGATAAGATGGTTATTTTTAAGGTTGTTTAGGTTTGTTTTTGAAATTTAGATAGCTGAGAGGCTGAGGGGAGATGAGGATAGATGCATAAGGGTAAAACTTTATGAAGTGTAAATAAGAAGGTCCAAAGTTGTTAAAGGGAGCCAAGGATCCCATTTTGTGGAGATAAAAGGTTGAAGATCCAAGAAACCCACACATTTTTTCATTCAATGTGTACATGTGGGAGGATAACATAAATAAATAAGGCTATAAGATTTACCCCCTATCTTGGGAGAACATAGGAAAATTAGGGGTTGAAAGTAGTAGGGTGATGGAGTGAAGGAGAGGAAGTGAAGACTGCCAAGAATGCTCACTAGTGGAATGGTTGAGAACCAAGTATCCCAAATGATCTATTGGACAAGAGATGAATTGGAAGATATTAAAGGCCCTCCATTAATTGTGTATGGGTAGAGGGTAGAAAGTGCATGAAGTAAATTCAATGGAGAGGAGGAATAAGATGGAAAATGGTGAGCATAGTTTTAATGGAATTATGCGCTTGGGGGATGTAGGGAATTTGAAGAGAAAAAGTGATGGAATTGAAAGGAGAGGATACATATGAATACCCAATCCATAAATAATTTATTGTTACTATATAATGGATTGAATTTAAACAACATAGAAATATTCAACTTATTCATAAAACTCAGGAATAAGTGGTCAACTTGACAAGGATACCTATCCTTGAAGGGCCACTTAATCAATGATTTATCACATATTATAGAGAGCCATTCTCTAATTTAGCATGCCATATATTTTTATTACAAGGTATAAAGGGTGTTATATAAATAACATTATCACCAAGTTTGTACACTCCATGATGGTTTTCAAGGAGTCCTACAACTCGTCATGATAAACCACATACACATCATACTAAATATCCTCATTATGATAATCAAACTTATGTTTTAGTGGGAGATTAATTTTTAGATTTCAAATTAAGATCAATTCCTTTATAGTGGAATAATACTTTCCATTTGTAAGAGTTCATCCTTCCTATGCTAGATACATGACCTATTGATTATGAGGTAGTTAAAAGAGTCATTGGTTAATATGTTCATTTTTTAGTTTCATATACATATACATATAAAATTTGTAACTTCCAAATGTAATTTTAGGTAGTGATACTATCTCAAACCCAAAAATGTTACACAGAAAAAACCATTCTAATCTAGATAGAACACACTTTTCTATTGTTTGATTCCATCAAACTTTTCCCAATGAACATATTCTATAATTTTTCAGATTTGAACTAGTCACATGACTTATAAAAGATGCTTACATCTCAAAAATTTAAATGGGGGAAAATTATATATATATATTATCATTATTTGATTATCCCTATTTTTTATACTTTAGTTTAATACATTACACAAAATCTATCATTATTTATCACTTAATTTCACATTGATGTCTTACTGGATACCTGAGTCAATTATTATACTAATTTTATAAGTATGTATATCAAATATGATTATCCATGCATGCTTATCTTGTTTAAAAGTCTTTGATTCATATGTTTTGTGTATTCATTAATGTGCATTGTGGACATTTGAACATTCCCTTATTTGTGGCTCTAATCCTTATTGTATGCCTCTATGTGTGTGAGTGAAATTTTAACATGTACCTTTTATGTGGACCCTTGCACTCCTTTATTTTTTTTTACATGATTTTAATGTTATTTTTGTGTGTGCATCATGGCCATGACCCATGTTGTGTTTATTTTTTTATTTTTTTATTCCATGATGGATATCGTGTATATCCCTAACTTTTTGATGCCATGATTGATATCATGTAACCTCTCCAAGTTGATCTATATTAGTTCAACATTATTTGATCATTATCTAATTAATTTATCATTTCTAATATCTATCTAGACATGAAACTTTGTATACTTGGTTCTACATGAATCTTATGTTACTATGTTTGTTAGTTTATCTATGATGATCCATGATCTCCAATGTTATAATTACTACTATAGATTTTAATATTTTATATAGCATCACTTGCAAAAAAATATTTTTTGAACTATTTTATTGCATAAGAATCAAAACTCACATTAAAACAGAGGCATAAACTATGGCTTGTCTTATAGATACATTGAAATAGTTCATTAGATAGACAAGAAAAGACAATTTTTGCTCCGTTGCTAACAAAAAATACCTAAATTTTACTAGAAAGTAATTTCAAAAAACAATTAGCAATTTTGATAGGGGAATAAGATGATCATGTCCATGATAGTGTGATTTCATCCCAATAGTCAAAAATAACATTTTTAAATATATTAAAAATTTCACTTTGTCCACATATCACTTTAATTTTTTCTTAAAATAAGATCTCATATTTATGAACATGTTGTCATAATCATTTTCTCAAATTGGGGCATGATGCACAACATGTGTTCTAGGTTATTACATAATTTTTTATTATAAAATAACTTGATATTACTCAGTTCTATAATCTATATAAACACAAATATCATATTGAGGTATGTACATGGAACATGACCACATCCTTGATTAGTTTTTTCACCTATTTTCATAGAAGGAATGGAAACTCATGGCATTCTCTTTGTTTAACACATCAGATTCAAACCATGTTATATTTTCTCCAATTTTTCATTAATATTTTTCAGTTTTTTCATGAAAAATGAATCTTATTACATCTATAATGGTTGATTCACCTTGTTTCACCAATTTTTCACCATAATGATCTTTTGGAATTTATATAGGGATTCTGATAAAATCTACTATTTTGGGTATGCAATGATGGAGTCAAAAATGCATTGAGTTATTAATCACACTCTATTTCTAATGAATATTTGAACATGCAAAGTCCAATCTAAGTATTTAAACATGTAAATATCTAAGGGTCATACCCTTTATAGTCACTATTTTTTCCTAGAAAAATCAAAATGGTTCACCTACCCAAATAGGTGTATTTATTCCTTGTTATTAGGTCTATAAGTTTTCTTATCTTTACTTTAATATTTTTAATCCTAAGTAAGGAATGATATTTATATTCACCATTAAAAGAAGATTAAAATCACTATTAGACTACTTCAAACTTCTATTTTATATGTATGTACTGCATATATAAGGACACTCCTTCAATACTAGCATGCTCATTATTAATGTATGAATTTGCAAGTCTCATCCTCCCACCAAATAATAGCTATTTTCTCAAATTCAAATCAATCTAATGGATCCTATTTCATGTTCATATACCAAATTTGAGTAATTTGAAAATATATCACTATAAAGATACATTTTATTACCATTTTATCACTAGAGTATTACATGATTGAAAAACACTAGATCATATAGCTCCACATTAATAGGAAAACATCTATTCTTCCCAATACTGCATCCACACATCCCTAGTATCTTTGAACTAAGTCTGAATAAACCTTCAAGGTCATAGGTCATTGTTGAAACACATAATTACACCAATATTTTACCAACATATAACATCAAATTATTATATCACACATACCAACATAGCATGGGATAAATACATTGAGTTTGATCCCTCTTCACAGTATTGGTATGTAGGCAATGCTCAACACAAAGTGTGTCGATTACTAACCCTTTTTTCATTTTTTACTCATGGTATATTAAGAAAGGGTTTATATTAAATAATAATTCATACAATATCTTTCATAGTGAGTCACATAACTCAAATCACACACATCACTCATAGGAGAAGGATTACAGGCCATTTTTCCCTAGAAGGAAAAATCCATACTAGATGTTGGTGCACCCTAATGACACTAGAAAAACATGTTTTGATCTAGATAGTGTGGCCTCATCCATACATAAATTTATCCATTATTATAGATTTATAATGACCTTACTCATCTACCTAGTCAATTACATAGTCATAGTCATAGTCCTAAATTGTATGATTTCTAGCTATCATTCTTCTTTGGTAATTTTTAATTTTAACCTATTTTTATATTTATAAAATCCAAATTAGTTGTGTCATTAATTGAATATTTTATTAATTATAATTTTATGTTATAGTTTTTCATATTTAGGATTTAATATCTCTCTATCCCATTTTTTATAAAACAATAACAAGCTAGCCAATGTAGTTGTTTTCAGAGGAATGCTAAAAATAGACTGTATTGAGTTAACAAATATAGTTAGAAACTAAAATGGGAGATATAAAATGGTATAAAATTGGCCAATATAGTAGGGTTATAGTAAATAGTTTTTGCCAATACAATTGGTAGGAGGGTGATAGAATGTAACTATATTGGGTTGGATGATGCAGTTATGAAGACATAGATAAATATAATAGGCTATCTGATGTAGTTGGGAAGACACAAAGAACTCTATCAAACTTGATGATGTAGTTAGGAAGATAAAAATAAATATATCAAGTTAGTTGATTTAGTTTTCACACAACACATGATGGTATCAAGTTGGATGAGATAGTTTGAAAATAAACAAATTAAGAATTTAACTAAGTAGAAGTGAAATAAAATCAAGGAGGTATAACTAAGACATGTGTGCTTAAATGGTAGTCTCTTAGATATATTGATTATAAGAATAAATAGTGAACATAAACCAAACATAACTAACTATAGAGGTTTTACTATTATGTAGTTTCACTATCCCATCTCTGAGGTACATTGAGAGTAACTTCCTAGGGTTAACCATTTACTACTGCACTACAAAATCAAACATTTGAAAAGATTACAAAATTTTAAAAAATAAAACCCTAGGATTTTTTATATATTTTGAGATAGGTGGGAAATAAATTATGTATGTAGTGTTATCTAATGGCTTAAGTATTAGGGCAATGCCCCTCACACCATGCCTTAGGTAACACTGATGACCACTTCACCCAGAACAATAACTCTTATGAGTTTTATAATTGTAAAACATAGTTAAAAGATGATAAAACAATAAATAAATATGAAAATAATTCAAATCAAAATGGAAATTTATAGAATCAAATGAAATGAAGAAACAATTAAAATAGTATCAAATTGATCGATACAGTTAAAAGTAGGAACTTATCAAATCGAGTTTTATCAGGCTTGATATAGTTAGAAGAACACACAAAACTGTATCAAATTTGTTGATACAATTTAGAAAGCATAGAATGGTATATAGTTAGCCAAAGCTAGCTGATACATTTTATAAAACTAGTAAATGGTATCAGGTTCACTGATATAATTGGATTGAAATATATGTGATGATTTTACTAGTAATATAAAAGAAAAGACATTAAAAAATTCAACCAAAGGTGGGATAAGATTCACATTGAGTTCACCAGAATGTATGCATGGGGTAGGATGATCTACAACTATCCTCTTTCTCTCAATATACTAGGAATCAAATAAGTTCAATCAAATCTAGAGCCTATTTACACTTGGATGAGTAGGTAAGGATCAAAGATATTCATATATCAATAAAAGGATAACCTAAACTCAAGTTTCAATAGTAAAGGGTTATAAATCATAATCTTATGACATATTGATATAACTCTCACTAGACTTCAAAAAAGGTAAATTATTGTAAAGGGGTACAAATAAATTAATTGATGGGTAAGTGATTATAAGATAAGGTTAAATGGATAATAAAATGGGTATCTATGTAACCTAATGTGATAAATGGAAATCCCAAATAATATATATATATATATATATATATATATATATATATATATATATATATATATATATATAAGGAGGATCCTATGAAAAGATACACTCATACATCCAAATACTAGTAAAAATATTTAATCTACTAAATAAAGTAAAGAGTGTAGGGATAGAAATACTTACCTTGGGGTGGACATGTCGATGGTTAGATTTTCCCTTTAGCTAAAGTGGAGATTTAATAAATATATATGTAGGTTGAATACCTCAAATGGTTAGATGGATAAATACATATAATTAGTTATTAACTCCAAATGTTTCCTCATATTGAGCTTCAATAATATCACAATATAAGACCTCCAAGATAACGTTCTAAACCAATGACTCTCCTAAATACTTAATTAAGGAAAAATTCAAGAAAATGAAGATTATATGAATGTGATATATATTATTAATAATTAAATATTACCCACATATACATTTTTACAATAAATAAAACCAATCCTAAACTCTAAGTCGATAATAGCTCCTGCTGATGCAGTGGATTGCACCTGGGGCAAGGAGGTCGAGCTCCTGCCTTCCACACGCAATAATGGAAACTCCCCTCTCGCCTATGGGACTGACGAAATTGGAGGGGAGAGTCTCTAGGTAAGGGCTAGCTCCCTTTGATGCATCTGATTTGTTCCAATAAGTGCTAACATATATATATATATATAATGTGGGGGATGAAAAGGGAGAAAGATTACAACAAAACAAACTACTCTAAAGGAGGTGATGCACCAAAATAAATTGACCTTCTCTCACTCACACTTAAAATTAGACAAACACATACATACACTTCAAACTTGGTAGAAGGACCAGGCTGCAAGAAACTTGGTAGGGAGGCTTCAATGGAAAATACAAAAAATAGAGATTCACCAAAGGTGCTATGAAACACACACTATATAACAATTTCTTCTATTTCTGCACTTCCAAATGTAGCTCTCCTTGTTAGCTACAGAAATGGCACCTTATAGATAAAAGATATGTTGGTGTTGAACCTGTGAAAGCATCAAAAAACAATGACTAAACACAAACTAACACTCAGGACATACACAGAGATATCTAACCAAGATAGAGGTAAAAATTGCATTTATTGATTCAGGTGAAATTTTGCCAGGGCTACGCCTTACAAATGTGGAAGATCCTTCTCAAATGACAAGTCTCTAATATATATAATAAGAAAGGAGGCCTTTTGGCACCCTTTTTACAAGTGACCCATGTGCCTTATGAGCATTGGGAAGAGCAGGCTGCTTAAACATAAATGCTATGTCAGCCCTAGCTCTGACTTCAAGCATTTTTTGACACAGGCCACACTATTTCCTCATTAACTAAGATTGCTCCTTGAAGGCACCTATGCAATTTGTCTGCTCATAAATGTGAAATGAAGAAAAAGGGGTCACATGATTGGCTATTTGTGCCTTCTAATGGTTAATTCATAGACACTATTTCACCTTCTAGAGTAACTTCTTGAATTGGTGCCTCCCTTCACCACCTGGACTATCTACCCACTCCTACACTTGGCACTTTTGTCTTTTCCCTACCTTGTCTCTTTCTGGCTCTTTCGGCCCTTGGGCTATCTCTGGGTGGGTCACTACATTCCTTAGCTCCTTTCATGGTAGGCACTTGGGCATTAAAAAAAATAATGGCCTTTTTACTGGCTTAAATTTGACGTTCACACACCCGTCATCGCTTGAAAACCAATGGCTAATTTACCCTCTTAAAGTTGATGGCTTTTGGGACATCACCGTCCTTGGTTATTTCCTTCAAGTTTTCTTGCTTAGCAGCTCCCCTATAATTTTTATTCAGATGAAGGCCCAAAAGAGCCCTGTAAACCCCAACACTTTCTGAACTGATTTCTCATCTGCCAAGGATTTCACCTGCTGAGTCTGTAGAAAAACTTGTGAAGTCCATAAAAACCTGTAGAGTCCATATAAACCTATAGAATCCATAGAAAACCAAGCTCTGTAGAGTCCATAGAAATGGACCTACAGAGTCTGTAGAAATTCTTGGACTTATGCAAAATCAAATAAATAAATTGTCCTTAATCAACAGGGGAAGAAGGGGACCAATTTTTTGCCCTGTTGGGAAAAAAATGGTCAACAATTTTTGGCACACCCGGTGGGACCAACTAGGACAAGTTGTGTCTATAGAGTTGAAGAATTTTGGTGTGTTCTTCAACCAATCAAACTTTGGAGGCTTTTGCATCAAACACCAATGGCGACTCTGAGTTAAATCAACTAGTTAAGTAGTTCTGGTACTGTACCATCAAGAAACAATATTCTAGTATGTATACCCCCATCATTCAGAGCCATGGACCCTATTTTCCTTGGCTAGCATGGATATGATCCTTACCAGCCTTATGTTGATCCTTATCAAGTTTAATATGACCGGTCCCAACCCTATCATGAGTTATATCAGCCTTATTCCTAGTCTTCTCATTACGTCACTTCTCCCACTCAACCCAGTCTCTTTGCCAATCAACCCATTTCCGCCTTCAAGCGAGCACTACTGGGATACAAAAAATATGTAATAGATCTTGACACCAGAAGGGGA
The DNA here is from genome assembly GCA_037957365.1 of Torreya grandis. Lineage (NCBI taxonomy): Eukaryota > Viridiplantae > Streptophyta > Pinopsida > Cupressales > Taxaceae > Torreya > Torreya grandis. The sequence continues at coordinate 947,815 of JARHVA010003364.1, forward strand.
TGTGGCCAAGAAATTCCTGATCATATGATCCATCAAGTGAGAAATGCACTGAATTAGGTTAAAAAGGAATGGACTCTTATTGAAAGAGCCAATTAGCACAGGCTTACAAATGAGATGTTGGATGTGACTGGTTTGATTGCATCTTTGGAAGAGAAGTTGAGTATTTATGAGAGGTAGCCTTACCAAGTCTACCAACCTGCATACTCACCGGCCCAAGCATCATATCAGTCATATACAGCCCCTGCTTATGAGCCAAGTCAAGCTTGTCAAAGTCCTTTCCCCAAGCATGTTGGGAAGAGGTCTAAAAAAAAAATCTTGCGTTTAAGGCTAATCTTGATAGACAAATTGAATTGGCAAACCTCCAGATGCAACAGTCCATTTTGGTAGTAAGGGAAGTGGAATCTAAATCTTCACTACCCTCTCACATTGTGGACCCATCACCCCCAAAGGAGATGCCCAGTCTGAAATGCTTGAGCTGGAATAAAGTGGTTGAGTCATGGAATAGCAAGGAGGAGAAAGACATTGTCAAAGAGTGCGAAGTAAAAAATGAGGTTAGTCCTTTTCAAGTGCCTCCGACCCTTCCTCAGGAAGCTCCTTGTATTTCATGGCAATCTTCATGCACTCCCCATCTCTATGATGTTTCCCACGAGCTCCAAGAGGTACAAAATGAGGATGATCTAGCCAAGCAGATTGAGGAATTAGAAAACAAGATGAGACTACTGGGCAAAAGAGAGATGGAGCTTTCAGACCTTGTAGAGGAGCTGACACCAAAAAGCACCCCTTCCACCAATCCACAAGCTAATTTCAATAGTGATGAAGTGTTGGTAAAGTGGAGGGATGAAAACCAAGAAATTTTGACCCAAGGTCTACCCCCTCCTATTTTAAAGAAAGCCCCCTCTTGTGTGCCAAATCCTTTCTATTAGATGGCACTTGCTCATTCTAGCTCATCCAATGCATCAATCGATCCTACCCTCAATCTTGTGCGCCTAGCTTTTTAGCATGCCTCTTTTCAAATAACTCTTCCTGTAAATGAGCAGACCCTCCCAAATCTTCCCCAACCTCCTCAAGTCTTTCAACATGATCTCCAAATTCCAAGCTAGAAGAAGGAACATCTTAAACCAGCTCAAGACCTTGAAGATGATAAAGTTTTTGCCTATTCATAGAAGCAAGATTCCAATCCCAAGATCATGAGCTGGAAGCAAACAATGGAATCTTGGGGTAGAAAGGAAGAGGAAGAGAAAGGTTTTGCTCAAAACCTTGAAGAAGATGGGGCTACTCCTACTTGTGATGATGATTGTGACTTCCAAGAAAGGCTTTTCGAGGAAGATATGGATAGGTAGATTGCAGAATTGGAGTCCAGAGTAGGTTTCCTCAGTGAACGTGTGATGGACATTTCAGACCAAATAGTAGATTTTGTGTCTGAATACACTCCATCCATACACCTCCAAGAAAGCTATCAGGCCTTACCTAATATAGATTATGCTCAGTTTATGACTAACTAGGGAGACTTCATGAGTACAGATGAAGAGGAGATTACCTTAGGTGACATGGAGGAGCATGGACAATCTCTTGTTCATGTTTTGAATGATTCATTTGAAGTCATTGAGGTAGGCTACACTATTCTTCAAGGAGGCTACAAGCTGGATAAGAGCAAAGAAGGTGGCATTGGTGTTCAAACAAGCATGCAAAGAGGCTATAGTTTTTCAAATTTACCCCTTTAGGAGGTTAATGAATCTAAAGATATCTTCTTTGAAATCATCAAGGAAGATGGTCATACCATGGAACCCGAGCATGAGGCAGAAGGGAACAAGCCAGTCAATGATGCATATCAAGGGGCTTATGGTGATGAACCAACAGTAATTGATTTCTTGATGAGATACATCAGCCTAAAGAACCAATAGGAGGAAAGCTTCTAAGAACAAACAGAGTACATATACGTTGGAAGCATGTTTGAGTCTCCACTCAGATACAAGCCAACTAAGGTGGCAGGCAAGAGTAGTAGGCCACCAGCTCTCCTTTTTATCCAGCCACTTGGCTAGCACCATAAGTTTCCTCACCAGGGAGGGGACTTACAAAGTTTTCCCTTTGATCCAAGAGGGAGGCAAACATTCCTGGTTAGTTGTATATAGTAGTTTGTTTTTCAGTTTCCTTTCCTGCTTTCCCTAAGTACAATTTGCACAAATAGTGTTTTTAGTCTTGCGTGTGTTTTCCCTTTGTCTAGGGTGAAAAGATTCATGTTTGATTCTTGGATCTTGTGGGGTTGTTGCTGATTTTTGTTCAAGCTACATCTGACTCCGTGCCCAATAGACTATAAGGAAACTGGCTTTTAAGCATAACAGGCATGCTTCCCCTGGGAGTCACCAATATGTTGACCATTTTTTGCCCAACATGGAAAAAAATTGGTCCCCTTCTTCCCTTGATGATTAAGGCCAATTCATTTTTTTGATTTTACACAAGTCCAAGAATTTCTATGGACTCTGTAGGTCCATTTCTACGAACTCTATAGAGCTTGGTTTTCTATGGATTCTACAGGTTTTTATGGACTCTGCAAGTTTCTATGGACTTCACAAGTTTTTCTACGGACTCAGTAGGTGAAATCCTTGGTAGATGAGAAATCAGTTTAGAAAGTACTGGGGTTTATAGGGCTCTTTTGGGCCTTCATCTGAAGAAAAATTGCAGGGAAGGTGCTAAGTAGGAAAACCTGAAGGAAATAGCCAAGGATGGTGACATCCCAGAAGCCGTCAAATTTAAGAGGATGAATTAGCCATTGGTTTTCAAGTGATGATGGGTGTGCGAATGTCAAATTTAAGCTAGTAAAAAGGCCATTTTTTTAATGCTCAAGTGCCAACCATGAAAGGAGCCAAGGAATGCAGTGACTCGCCCAGAGATAGCCCGAGGGCCGAAAGAGCTAGAAAGAGACAAGGTAGGGAAAAGACAAAAGTGCCAAGTGTAGGAGTAGGTAGATAGTCTAGGTGGTGAAGGGAGGTGCCAATTCAAGAAGTTACTCTAGTAGGTGAAACAGTGTCTATGAATTGACCATTAGAAGGCATGAATGGCCAACTATGTGACCCCTTTTTCTTCATTTCACATTTATGAGTAGACAAACTGCATAGGTGCCTTCAAGGAGTAGTCTCAGTTAATGAGGAAATGGCACAGCCTGTGTCAAAAAATACCTGAAGTCAGAGCTAGGGCTGACACAACATTTATGTTCAAGTGGCCTGCTCTTCCCAATGCTCATAAAGCACATGGGTCACTTGTAAAAAGGGCACCAAAAGGCCTCCTTTCTTATTATATATATTGGAGACTTATCATTTGAGAAGGATCTTCCACATTTGTAAGGTGTAGCCTTGGCAAAATTTCACTTGAATCAATAAATGCAATTTTTACCTCTATCTTGGTTAGATATCTCTGTGTATGTCCTGAGTGTTAGTTTGTGTTTAGTCATTATTTCTTGATGCTTTCACAGGTTCAACACCAACATATCTGTTATCTATAAGGTGCCATTTCTATAGCTAACAAGGAGAGATTCATTTGGAGTGCAAAAATAGAAGAAATTGCTATATAGTGTGTGTTTCATAGCACCTTTGGCGAATCTCTATTTTCTATATTTTCCATTGAAGCCTCCCTACCAAGTTTCTTGCAGCCTGGTCCTTCTACCAAGTTTGAAGTGTATGTATGTGTTTGTCTAATTTTAGGTGTGAGTGTGAGAAGGTTGATTGATTTTGGTGCATCATCTCCTTTAGAGTAGTTTGTTTTCCTGTAATCTTTCTCCCTTTTCATCCCCCCATTATATATATATATATATATGTTAACACTTACTAGAACAAATCAGATGCATCAAAGGGAGCTAGCCCTTACCTAGAGACTCTCCCCTCCAGCTTCACTGGTCCCATAAGCAAGAGGGGAGTTTCCATTGTTGCGTGTGGAAGGCAGGAGCTCGACCTCCTTGCCCCAGGTGCAATCCACTGTGTCAACAGCTCCTAGGCTAATATAATTAGAAGATGTCAAATGACACAATACAATATCAACTATGCCGATATAGTAAAAATATCATAAAATATAATTATAAATATATTGGGATAGATGATATAGTAAAATATGGATAAAGGCACAAATAAGATTGTATTGACCATGCCAATACTATATGATATATAGAATCTAGCAAATATTTAGGGATAAGAAATAAGGAGAAAGATTTGGAGGAGGTTAGATTGATAATAGTGATGGTGAAATATGATAATATGAAAAAATATATCAAAAAGTAGCATGGTCTAATACTACCCAATTAATAGTGAAGCCTTTAAGGCATGAACTTAGGGAGATTGATGTGATGACAAAACCCTACAAGAGAAAGGGTCAATAAAGTGATAAGATTGAAAATATTAGATGCATATAGAGATATTTTTTGCTATTTTATAATGAGAAAAATAATAAAAAGAATGGATGGTTTGAAGGAATATGATAAATGGGGAATGTGGAAAGAGAAAGAGGGGGAAAAATAGAGAGCCTTTGAAGAAATAATAATAGTTGGGTTTGAACTAGGGTTTCCTTCATGCCCACTACTTGAAGATGATACAAACAAGATATTATTCTTGATTTATTTTGTATATACTAAGTAGGCATATATTTTTATTGTATAATATGAATATTAGATAAAATAATGTATTAGATTCACATTCATGTGAAATGGAATAACAACATGAATCATACTATTACATGGATGCCTTTTATGTTGTTTTTCTAGTATGCATTATCTGTTAGAAAAGATATGAATTTAGTTTGGGATATATATAAGGCATGATCTATTATCCATATAGATAAATTTGAGTTATGACAGATAAATAATGAAAAGATACACTATTATCAAACTATAGGTAATTAATTGATCTTTACTTTATGATGAGAATATTTCAACTATAGATTATAAGCTCGATGGCTTAATGTGGTGTGATTAATTAAATATTTGCACTTTATATAGACCATAATAGTAAAATTAATTACATTATTATAATTTATTGGTCTAAAGAGAAGATTGTTTTTTTAATAATACCTTTCATGTATGCCTAGTAACCAAGACTACCATGTTTTCTCAACTGGTCATTATAAATATTTCCTTGTGCATACATAATTATAGTTATGATTGTAACTTGTATTAATTATGTTTAACGACTATCATTTTGAATTAAGGTTGTATGTTGGGAGTAAAAAAAGGCTACCAAAATAAGAGAGTGTAATTGATGGAAATGTGTGTGACTTGTACTACTTTGTCTCTTGTATATCTTTTTGTATGTATTTAGTCCTTGTAAGCATAACAATAGCCTTCATAATATGAAGAGTCTTTCCTATTGATGTAGCGAAAGGATGGAATATAAAGTAATAATGCTATATATATATTATTAAGTTTTATTTTGAAATGATTTTGATGTGATAGAGATTAATATACAGTTCTGTAATGGTTTACATTGTTTATATTTTATGGTTTTTCTATGCGTAGTTATGCTTTACTTTCTAAATCTGTTAACCGTATAGATATTGTCAAATGATCTCTATCAAATAAGCCTATATTTTATATTCCTTTTATTACTATTTTATTATTTAATGGAAAAATTAAATATGTTATATAGTCTACTATATTATTTTATCATTTATCATATTAGATATCCATGTATTAGCATGTTCTGATGGGTTTTCTAAGAACCTCTACTAACAATGGTGTGGTGAATGTATAATTTATATGTGAAACATGTTGAGATGGATATTGGGGAAAATATTTTTGGAAAGATGGATGGATGAAAGAGTCCATAAATTTGGTAAAGAAGTAAAAAAATAGAAGACTACAAAAGAAGTATTCAAAATCATATATATGGAGAAATTTATAATTTTTTTGGGTATAAATTGCCAGGATTGCTAACTATATGGTTTGTATAGGTTGGAGTATTACTATTTCCATCCAAGAATGATAGAGTTTATGGTATGAATGAAAGAAAATATAGATAGACTATAAACTCTAGAGATTGACTAAACTCATGTGGAAAATGATTATGCCAAAAGTATTATCGATAGTTACATCAAAAAATTTATGAAAAAGGGTATTTAGATTTTGAAACTTTGCAAGACTCATTTGTGAGAGGAATATAAGAATATTTACTTTAATGACTACCTACAATGATCAAGATGTTGGTGTTAGGAATATAGAATGCAGAGCAATATTAATGAAATAAAGATGGAAATAAAATGTAGAAAGCACAACACAATAAAGACACAGATTTAACATGGTTCACCTAATATGGGCCATGTTCACACAAAAATAGATAGTTATTCTCTTATTTAGTACAAAAAATAAAGGGAAAAATCTTGCAATACATCCACTATAATTACCTCTTCACTCACTTACAATGTGTTATTGTGATTACCATGCCATCATATCAAAGGAGGGTTATATATTAGGGAAAAAAATGCACCAACATAATTTATACCATTAGATCTATGACCTAATAGTGGATGGTCCATATTTACTACAAAATTAAAATATTTTACAATGTATTTTTTAACAAAATTTTGCTTTGGGGGTGCTACCCTTGAACCCCCACTAGGGGGGTTCCAAGTATGGTTTCCACCCCCCTAAACCCCCATGGAGACCCTAGTGGGGGGTGTTACCCACCCTTACCCCCCCATTTGGAACTGGGCATTATAATAAGATCAGTCTCCACTATCCAATAATTGGTTGTTGAAACGACCATGGTGACTACCCATACTAACATGGAGTAGTCACGTTAAGTGCTATGGGGATGCATGTGATGTAAGAGAATGATGTAGAGGTGAGTAGAGGAACTTGAAACTAAACCTATAATATGGAAAATGAAGAGAGTCAGAGTGAGAATAAAATTATTGAATTGGAAAGAGAATTGTGACAATAAAAAATATGGAATAAATCAAACAATCCATATTTAACTACAAATAGGAGTAGGGATAAATTAGAGGATGTCAAAGAGAGGTGAGCTAAAAGAGAGGCTATGTAAGTTCATATAATTGGAGAGTGTGGATATTATACAAAGTAAGGAATAGAAGGGCCCAAGAAGGAAGAAGTCATAAATTGGGATAGTGAGGATATGGATCAAAGTGAAGGGAAAGAGGAAAGTAGGATAAAAGTAAAGCAATTAGAAAATAGAAGTAGATCGTAGTCAAGAGGAAAGATATTGTTTGAAATAGGGAAAGAATATTATATAAAGTAAGTTATGAATATTCAAAAAAGTATCATAGGTTCAAGATCATAAACAAAATAAGTTGTGGACATAAATCATTCATTTTTAGAGCATGCATCCCTTGAGCCTAATTTAATATTAGATAGAATAAAGCAAAGTACAGAGGAAGGGACATGTAGAAACTAGTTCAAATAATTTAAAGATAAATTTAGTAAACTTAGTGTAGAACTAAGAATTCAATAGACAAGAAAAATTTAGAAGAGGTTGGATTAACTTTCAACATGAGTTTTAAAACACTTGTAAAAACTAGTGCATAGAATCCCTTAGTAGTAATTATAAATTTTCCAAGCATGAAATTTAACATAAGAATGTTTATTACCTTAACTACACATGCTAGTTATTCTAACCCTAAATAATATTTATTAACTTGTGATATGAAATGGAATGAAGAGGGAGTGACCATTGAAGATATGAATAAGTGCAAACTCATAATATACTTAATAGGTCAATCCTTGGAGTTCATTTTTGAAAGAGATGTTAATTCCTTAAATTTTGAATAAGTTAAAAATAAGTTAATTTTAGAGTTTAAGATGAAGAAGTGTTCAAGTCAGACCATCCAAGATCTTTAGAGGTTAGGTAGTGAAGTAAAGAATCGGTATGGGACTATGATCATATATTTTTAGACGTAATGAACAAGATTGAATTTATCATGGAAGACAAGTATAAGGATTATTGGTTTGTAGAAGGTCTATGAATAATAATTATATTTTTTATTACGCAGTCACAATTTTTGACTAAGGCTGATCCCTGAGTAGTTGCACCTTGAGTAGAATAGATTGAAGATTACAAAGATCCTTTATCAACCAGTTCTAAAATTGAGACAAAGATAGATAATTTTCTTAGAAATATGGATGAACATCATGAGAACAATAAGACCAATATAGGTCTATGGTGTATGGAGTATGGTAAATAAGGACATCATAAGAATGATTGTCCTAGAATAAAAATAGAATTATGTGACATATGCATAATAGTAGGACATGTAACTTCAAAGTACCACTTACTATAGTAGTATATTAAAAAACCACATAAATTGTATTATAGATTTTTCAAGTTAACTAAATCTAACAAGAAAATTTACTACACTCTATAGGAACTATGATAATATAACACCAATAATGTATTCATAGTCATAGTGAAAAATATACCTAATGCAAAGTAGGGAATTCTACGCCTAAAGGTAGAAATGAATAGTGCAACACAAGGTCCTAGGTGGATGCCTTAATCTCCTCAATATCAAACCTAAGGTCTAGATGGAAAGATGCCATCATATTCACAATATCAGTATCAGTCCTCATGGAACATTTCAAGTCCTCAACATCAACAATCAAATTAGGTTCCAATGTCACCTCAATGATAGTATCATGGATATGATGTGCAACAAAAATAGTAAGGGAGATTTGAGGGACAATAATCACAAGGCTAGGGTTTTTAGTAAAAACTAGGATGATATAAGGGAGGATATCATGGGGGATACCAAAGAGGTTAAAGTAATGACAATTAGTAAGTGTATCAACCAATCCAATGTTATTTTTGTGGATAGTATAACTACTTCACATGAAATTGACCAACTAATCTTCAAATACAAATGTACTATGTATATTGTAGAGTTTTAGGACAAAATCATTATGAAGATTATCCAATTTTACATAGGAATAGGAAACAAAAGCCTATGCACAATGTAAACATATAAAATCACAACCTTAGGAGAATGCACTCATTCAAGTAGTCACAAGGAAACAACATACAAAGCAAGGATTTCCACTATTAGAAATGCCTCTAAATAAAATAATCAAAAAGGTTAAATAGGATAAGTATCTTAATCTTATAATATAAAAAGGCTTGATGTATCAAGCAGTGTAATTCTTATATAACATATAGTAACACAATGCATTAGAAGGTGATATTATAGCTATTGATGAAAATATATATGTACAAGTTATTTGCATAATGAAATAAGGAGTAGTGACTACATTGATGGATTTAATAAAACTCTTGATCACTCTTAAAAATAAAGATATTTCAAAAAATATCGTAAATCTTCTACATAATTTGATCAAGTGCACACAAGAAGGACACCAACATACTGATAAGGTTATTTGGTATTTCAAAACTAAAAATACCTAGGATGTTGACTCTCGAACAAACATTAAACTCATAGGAAATGGAGAACATAATGTTATCTTTGAATTTATAAGTATAATAAACATGATACCAAGATATACATGGGAGGATATTGTTTGACCATCACTGAGTTAAAGTCTAGTTACTCTTAATCTTATAGATTATGGGAGAGTAGAACCAATTATCTGGCTTAAAGATGTTGAAATGAAGGTTTCTAATTTAAGTTTATGAGGAGATTTCAGGGTATATGAAAATAAACAAGACTCATTATAATAATCTTATGAGTAATAAAAAGGATTACAATGGATAAATGATTATCAATATAGTGAAAAATCAATTGGAGGAACACCAAGTAGATAAGATAATTTTGATTCCTTGGAATAAGTCTAAGCATAAGCCATAAGTCATTCATAGAGAACCAGAGTCACATGTAATTCCTATAGAACTAGAGCCACCTTATATCTATGGGAAAAATAATTGATTTATGGTTAATGCAGATATAATACAAAATACTCTATGAGTTGGTGAATATTAGTTCCTTAAGACATAGCTATTGATATTTTTGTGCCAAAAATATCAAAACACATGTTGAGGTCAACATACCCCCATTTTTGAAAATTAGGACCCTTGAGATATTTTAAAGCTTATCCCTAAAAACATGGCCTATTCTAAGCATCATTAGAATTTAAAGATCATCCAGTTTTGATAAAATTAGCTTATTGTGCTATGTTTTGTTTTAAGCTTGCCTAACATTACTAATGATTGGTCTTCATGTCTTTAAGTTATAGGTTTCATGGAGTACTAGATGATGGATTCATGTTCTAAAAAATCTAAGACAAACCCTGGTTAAAATTTGAATTTGGAAATAATTAATTGGTGGGAGCATTTTAAATTTATTTTAGACTTGAGCACAAGTTCCATGTTTAAAGCCTAGTCATTTTTTGTAACACAACTAAACCTTTAGCCTAAAATATGTTTGGTCCCCTTTATTATCTTCCCCATTACTTCCTTATTATTTCTAACTGAGTCTAATATTTGATTTTTAGGGTCCTTTTTATTTCCTAACATGGTTTCTTTGTTAGCCTTTTTATCCTAAAGTTTTAATCTTAAGGCCCCGATGTATTTATTAATATGAATGAGACCTTAGCCTTAACACTTTAGCCTAAGCCTTTACTTTATCATAGGTCCTAACTTAATGTCCTTATTTTTTCATAGATATTATTACCCATGATTTATCATGGGGAATGATCTAATGGATTGAGGAAGGCTTGGGTCTTAACTTAAAAACTATGAAACTTATGAGATATAATGATCCATGTTTCCTCATGGCCTTTCGATCAGATGATGTGAAGAAATCTTGATAAAGCTGAGTAATTAGTTCTTCGATCAATCATGTTCAAGCTCTCAGACCATGATCAATGGTTCTTGCTTCATCATGGACTAAAGATTGAATAGAGCAAAGACATCATTGAAAATTCAAAAGCCCAGGGGCTCTATAGAGTTACCATGTAGTACCCATACATTTTGAGATTAAAATCAAAAAGTCCCACATGTCAGAGAGGACCAATCATGAACAAGCTCCTAGATCATGATTGGATGGATCTCGCTTCCTCATGATTTTCAATCCAATGGAGTGAATCAATTATGAGACCCTTAAAAGACCCATAGAGATAACAAGTGGCACTCTCATATTTGGACACATGAATTTGATGAGCTTAAAATTGACATTCACGTGATCTTCATTTGACATCTGTGAGGACGTATTTAACATTCACACAATCATAAAATTTAATATCATCAAACTAAAAACTTCACTAGCTTAAATTAAATGTTCACTTGACCATCATTTGACATCCAGGAGGATGTATTTGACATCTGTAAGATCATCAAATTTAAGCTAATGAATTATTTTTCTTAGAACTAGGATGGACTCTACAATGATGCTAAAAAACCCATGAATGCCATTACAAACTAATGGAAGCCATTTAAGGATGTTTAAATGCTTAAAATATTTGAACTCTAAATATTGAAATGGTCTAATGGTCTAAATTTATACAAAATGAACTTAGTCTAAGTCTATATCTTAAGGTCCCCATTGAATTTTGTTTAAATGCCATAAACTTTAGGCTAGAGAATTATACCAAGTCTTATTTTTAAAGGGATATTTGTGATATAAAACTTGGCTCAAATACTTTTAACCAAGGTTTTTATTGTTTTTATTAATAAATAAATATCTATGGTAAAATTTAGCATTTTGTCCTAATATCATTTTGAACCCTTTGAGCATATTTTATAGGCTTAACTAAGTATTTTATCCCAAAGTATATGTTGTGTTTATTAAACACAACATAAATTTTGGCCTAAAATATTTAGCCATGGTCCCCTTTGTACAAATCCATGAGACTTGGGTATAAACATTTTAGCCTAAAGTTCATTTCATGTTTAATAAACACAAAGTGAACCTTAGCCTAATGCATTTAAGCCTAAGTCCCCACTTAAGTTATTTGATATAAAATTTAGAGTAAAATTATTTAACCTAAGTCTATTTATGTTTATTGATATGAAATAGACTTAATTAAAAATATTTTAGCCTAATTTATTGTCTATGCATTAACTTAAAGCTCATGCATCTTGGCAGATCCTACCACTCACTTTTCATTGTGTGGGGATGATCTAATGTGCAAAGGCACTGATGAATTTTTAATGGAGCTCTGATAGCCTGTGGGCTTGATGCATGGTGAAATCATGTTTAAAGAATGATTGACAAAGGTGCCATAACTTATAAGGCCTATAGAGGTGTCAAGTGGTACAACCACAGGGCTTGAGACCAAAAAGAGTCAATAACAAATGAGGTCCTAGATCACAATCAATGGCTTGATCTGATCCTTAGATCTTGATCTGATAGTACAATGTAAATGGGGAATTTTTAAAATGGCAATGGCTAGTGCTTAAAAGGTATTTATGAAAAATGCTAGATAGAAGCCAAATAAGTACCACATAAGCACAAAATGATAAAATCGAAGATCTTGTGTGCTCGAGAATGAAAAAGTATAAAAGAAAAGGTCCAAATCAAATATAAAGCATGTATGAGTTGAATTATGAATGAGATACCACCATTAAATCTCTAAAACCCTAAAAATTGTATAAAAATCCCCAAGTACACTCAAATTAATTATAAAGAATTTATAAAAAGTTCAATTATGTTTTGAACATGAAAGAGCCAAACAGAGACCATTTGCAATCTAGTTGTGAAAAATTAGCAAGTAAAAAAGCCATGGTAGCCCACAAACAAGAATTAAGAGATGAGATAGAGCTATACTTATCCACAAAAAGTGAAGGAAAGGTTTTCAAATATATTGAGCTAAATGTCATAGCCTTAAATAATGGTAATAAGAATTGTTCCAAACTCTTCTAGAGCATAGAAAATATGAAGCCTATCACTAAGGAAGAATAGAGAATTGAAACTAGTAGAAAAAAATACTATGACCTGGTCATAGTTCAAATGGCTAGCCTCCAACATGTTGCTGCTAAACTAGAGGTACTTCACTACATTGACATCCTTGCTCTAATTTTTATTAATTGTAGGATTGATAATGATTAGATCATTCATGAGGGTATCTCTAGGAAAGGTCTTTACATTTCCCCATTGGCCTTTGAAAGTTATTATAAATTTCCAAAACCCCATGTGGACCTCCCCACAATCAAAGGATGGACTAGTGAGAATGACTAAGATACCATCCTCAGGCCATGGTTGCTCCCAGGGAACCATGTGTTCTATGACTTTGAACAAAGAATCCTAATTATCAAATTTAGGGAGGAAATTAGGGTAATCATAACCCTTTTAAATAGAATATTTGGATCCCCCTCAACTACATATGTTAATAAGAGCTAGGTATCCTTTGTCTACTTTATGGTAGAAAAAGAGCTCATTCCTCTAATAGGGGATATGATTAGTGTCTTCCTAGGGAAAAAATTTATTGCTATCAAGAGGAAGATAAACAAGTAGTTCTTCATGATGTATTATTTTCTAGATTCCCTGCTAGCTTCAACCAATCTCCCCAACATCAAGAACTTGTCTCTAAAGGGCATAACCATAATGTCCCACCCTTACTCAAAACTACACATCTTCAAATATAGACACCTCATGAAATTCATAGGTGACTATGTTTATACCACTTTGGTAGAGGCCATCATAGGTATTCCCATGCCTAGGGTTCCCCCTTTGATTAATAAATATATGGAGCTAATATGAGATATCTAGTTTTACCAAGATTGCATTGTTATCAAAATTGAGGGAATTCTGACTCAACCATACAAATTGCCTATCTATGTTACTCCCAAGATGGTAAAGCAGGAAATTACATCTCAACTCCTTCATGGTGTTGATGAAATTTTTAAAGAGAGAAGGAAAGGCCTCCTCCATCTCTTTCCTTTGACAATTATAAGGATAGTTATACAAGATTGAAAGTAGGTGGACACCATGTCCAGGCACAAGGACTCTTTTGTATTTCAATTAGATGACCTTAGATAGTGGGATCTAAAGAATGTGGTGGGCAACCATTTGAAGAGTAATAAGTTGTCCAAGATAATATATGAGCACCAATTTCATCCTCACAACACCTTGTACATAAAATCCAACAATTTTGAGGAAGTGTTAGCCAAATTCAGGAGAACCAACCTCAAGCTCATGCATAGGTTAACTAGTGATGAAAATTAAGGGGTATTTGGTAGATACATCCCCTTCAGTACCATTTCCTTATTGGACCTTCCAAGCCACCTCAAGAGTAATAAAAAATGGAAACATCATAGCCCCAAACACCAATATTATAGGGTATTGGTAAGGAGAAGTTAGAAGAGAGATTAGGTGAAGGACCTTCTTTTTTAGCCCCTCTTGATAGACCACCATATCCAGTTGAGCACTTGGATATGATTTCCTTTGAGATGAATGAAATAGTAGAGGATTCCATCAGGGTCCTTTCTAAGGCATATGGCTTCAAGGAACAATAATCATAGGTTGAAAAAGCTTAGGTTCAATTAGAAGAAGCTGAGCAAGGAATTAAAGAGAAGGAAGTTTCCCTTGACATAGTCTGAGTGGCACCTAGAAAAATAAAAATAGAATTAGCAATTGTCCTTATTGGACAAAAAATGATAAAGTTGACTCTCACTCATCATATAAGTGAGATCAACTTGTTTAGTGAGGATTTCCCCATTCATGGACCAATCATCCTTGATTTCTTCATGTGTTAAAAGATATAGAAGATCCATTCCCACTCCTACTTTTGGGATTTGACCCAATCTATCAATGTTGATGTACATGAAAAAATCAAGTCATGGATAAGGGATTTGATGAAAGAACAATAATAAAGAAGAATAATAACTACTACAAGGCCATATTACAAGAAAATAGATGCTCTAGGATCATCAAACAACACAAGGATAAAGGTCCCATAACCTCCAAAATTCATAGAGTCATCCACCACTATGCAATTTAATCTAGAGAGAACTAAATTGGAAAGGCTAACTACAAATAAAGCCATGATAAGAACTGAGGAGTTCACTTTCTAAAAGGTTGAACCCTTTACAGGTTTAACCCCAGATGGAGGAAAATAATTTGGTAAGGTTCTTATCTATAAGGAAGATATCAAGAGCCTATCTGAGGCTCACTTAGCTCAAGTTAGATCTGGTATTAGAGGAATGAAATAGAGGATCCAAAATTTTGAAAAGGAAAAAGAGAAATTAGATACATAAGCCATTTTATCAGTTCTTAATGCCATAATAAACATGTTTGAAGCATCATTCTTTGATATGTTTGATTATTTGAAATCAATAAAGTCGAGGAAAGATGCATTCAACTAAAAGAGTGAGCTAGCTAAGGGATTAATAACATAGTGTTAGGAGGTAGAGACCAGGATAAGGAATATCATTAGCATTTTAAATAGGGATAGAATCCATAAATTCAAAACCATTAGCCTAGCCCACCTAAATGATATATTGGGAATAACGGTAGACAAGATCCAAAGTCTAAGTATGTGGACAAAGAGTATAGATAGACTCCTAGATGATGATATAGAATTAATTACTATAATTAAACAAATCCTAGCCACTATGATAGCCAATCCTACCAAGACTATAGCCTTGGGGATTATTGATGATGCTGAGTATAAGCATAGAGTTACTTTGGTAATGCAAGAGTTAAATGGAAAAAGCTAAGGAAAATCAGGCAGTGACAATGGTAAGAATTTGGGAATGATCTTCACATCTAAGGAAAATATTCTAGAATCTTGAAGCATCAAAGAAGCTATTGATAGAGATGACAGGGAGCTTGATGAGTTATCTAAGTAAAAAAAGGTCTACCTCTTGAAACTAGCTGTGGATTTAGAGCTTGTCAAAGAACAACATCAAAAAGATATGAAACTTCTGTAAAAACAACAAGGAGACCCTTCAGCAATGGGCCCACCAGCTAATTAATATTTTTTTATAAAGGAATTATAATATTTGAAATAGGGAATATTATTTTGAATGGAATATGCTAGTTTGTTAGCATATTACCTCTAGGTCTGTCTAGTGTAGAAAAGCAAATGTATTCTAGAACTTTTTGAAAAAAGATAGTTGTCCTTATCTTTTATATAGTTTGCATCTTGTAACTAACTAGTATACTACCTAATATTTATATAAAAGGCATGTATTACAATCTTATATAGAGAGAGATTTTTTTTTATCAAAGCTTGTATACTTGGAGATATTAATACAATCAAATAATCATGAAAAGATTGTCCAAATTTGATGTGTCAATTGTTAACTTAGATTTCTCTTAATTATTGGTTCTAAAGCTTGAATTTGAAGAGTTTCTTTGAATTCTGAATTTACATTTATGATATAGGGTTGATAGTTTATGTTTATGCTAAATTGGTTAAAGGATCTTGAATTTGATTTGTTTCATTTATTCTGAATTCAGATGTGCTTATGCTATTTGAATTTAGTAACAATTATTTAAAGCAAAATCTAGTTCTTACTTGTATATTTCCATACTATCCTTAGAAATTTACTTGGTATGTGGTGATATATGAACTTTTGCTATTTTGTATCATATACTAGTAAATTCAAGCTTAATTGTAATTGAAACTTTATCATGATATTTGAGTTAAGGATCAACAATCATAGGTTCTCCTTCTACCTTTCCTTTCCCTTTTTCCTATTTTTTAAACTAGATAATTGTAGCTTAAATTTCATTATAAATATTCATCTAGATTAATCTGTAGTTTAAGTTTTGATCATAATTCACTAGCATTATCAAAGATAATTACAATTTACAAAGAATTGGGCCATGCCGGCTCCCAACTAGCAATTGTTATAAATTTTGTGGAATACTCATACATTACTCTACTATTATTTCATCATAGGTGACATCAAGTTACCACAACCTACTACTCATGCTTTGAATTCCTAGAAATATAAAATGAGAAGTGTTTTTTGAATACTAAGAACCTCTGTGATACATTTAGAGACATCAACAAGAGTGTTTAAATGGCACACGAGAAGGAGGGCCAATCTCTATGAATTGGTTGGATCTTTGTTAGTCTTAGTGTGTTTTGATCTAAGATTGATGTTATATTTGCACTTTTGAGTAATTATTTGCTTAGAAGTATAAATATAATTGATCTTTGTGGTTTATGATGTATCTTTGTGCTTCTTTAGATAAAGATCATAGTTATTGGTGGTGTGATGATTGGTTTTGGTAAATTTAACTTAAGCTTTGAAAATCAATAGTATTTGAGGTTAAGATGACTTGTATTGATTAAAGATTGGCATATATTTCATAGATATGAGTTTATTTGAGCTTATACTTATAAATATAGATCATATTTACGTAATTTAACACACATTTAAATTATCATAGTCAAGGGTTTATGTCCTTTATTATTCTTTACATAATTTTTAAAAAAATGAGCTTAATGTGTAGGTTTAATCCTTATTCATTATAAAGATTAACTTGACACATAATATTTCAAATAGGATCTTCAATATTCAAGCTAGAATTTCCCAAGATTAGATAAAGATCCAACTCCAGACAAGGGAACCTCTGCTTGAGCTTGAGGTTCATAGGAACGCTAGGTGTGACAAAGGTATACACAAGAGATCCAAATCTCTACCAAATTCATCTCTTCAAAGTACCTTTGCCTTCAATATTCATTTAGGTATCTCTTAGTTGGGAGACTCTTCAATCAATATGTCAGGTGTGGTACATGATCTCCCACGTAACCCTAAAAATTATTTGCCTACATTTAGTCCAACTAGTATAGTGACTATTGAAGAGCACATAAAGTCTTTTAAATCAGATTTAAGGTTGATAAATATTTTGAATGAGGATGTAATATGTAGGATATTCCCATTTACTTTTTAAGATGTTTCCTATGAATGGTTTTTGAATTTTCCTAACAATTATATCACTAGCTAAGATGATTTTACTAATGTTTTTATATACCAGTTTGGTAAAATTGTTAGTCTATGTGTCATTTACCACCAATTCACCACCATTAGGAGGGATGCAAGTGAGCCTATTAGGTCCTTTAAAGCCAAATTTTATAAAATGTATAGTAGGACCATAAAACCTTATAAACTTGATGATGTTTAGCTCTAGAAATCTTAAAGGATGTAGTGGATCCCATGAATTTTCTATTTTTGAAGAGATGTATTTCATCTATAAATTCATTAGCTAGGGATTATTTTGAATTAGTGATCATCAATGATCAAATGCATCCCCAAGGATAGATGGCTTACTCAGTCCCAAATATCAACCCACATATGCCCATTCTAAACATATTCCCTAACAATAACTAAAAAGTTGCAGCCTTGAATCGACTTCAAAATCTAAATCAATTACCCTTGAGTCATGTTGCTCCCAATCAGAACATAAAATTATTGAATCATCTTATTAATATATTTAATGTAAATTATTAAAGAGCTTTAGTACTAACTACTAGTTCTAACAATAACTACGTGCACAACTCTAAAACCCCCAAGAATGAGAATGAATCTATCTTGAAAATGGTCCAAAAATTAAGCATTGATTACCTTTAGTTGTAGAAATAAGTAGGAAATAATAGAGATAAATTTGGTAAAAAATTCTCATTTTAAGGGTTTAACAGGCCAAAAAATAAGTTTTAGAATGATAGTTTCCATAATAACAAGGATAATGAACCATCTTCTAGAAATAAGACTATGGACATTAATCTTAATAACATTGCTTTTCCTGATTATTGTAGAGTGCATTGTACAACTAAGCATGTAAAAATTGATTGTATAGAATTTTTCAAAGATTTTGAAGCTTTCCAAGAGGAGTTGAATATGTTTGAAGTGGTCCCTAATAAGGAAAGTGGTGTAGGTACCTTAGGATCCAAATCATTTGATCAAGCCTTTATGGTGGAGACTTTTAATTTCCCTTTTCAAGAGAGAATGGACCTAATGAGATCCCAAACAAGATCTAGGCTTTTCAAAAATTCTTGAAGAAGACTTATCCCTTGAGGAATAGAGAGTAGAGGAAACCCTTGACTACCTTAACACCTCCAAATAACTTTGGAACTCCTCCAGACACTTCTTCAAGCAATAATCTAGAGCCACGTAAATGGAGTACCTCTAATCCCAACATTGATACTCTTAGTTCTTATAATAATATCGGATATAATGTTGTTAAGGATATGAAGAAAATAAAGGCTAACATCACTTTGCATGACTTGACATAGATTATAGAATAAAGGGACATCTTGCAAGAATCACTATCTAAGAAATCCAACAAGCAACACAATGCTGACCATGCTAAAGTGATTGTACACAAGGCTAAGGTAGAATCTCCTTCTTTCCTACTCATTGTTAGGATGTTTGGTAAGGAATTACATAAATATTTATTGGACTCTGGTGTATTCACCAATATCATGCCTATAGGTATATAGAAACAACTTGGATTAACACCAATTAAGTCTGATAGGGTTATCACCCAATTAGATAAATCTAGAGTTAAGTTTGTTAGAGAATTGTTAAATGTTCATATGTAGTTAGCTTTTAAGACTTGAGTGCATTAGTTTATTGATATTCTTGATGTTTATGGGATATTATTTGGTAGGGAATGGAACAAGGATATAAATGGTTACATGTATACATATTGCTCACATTTATGGCTACCTTGGAAGGGAGTTCCTAATCAGATCATGGTTGAGAGAAAGCCCAAGATGAAACACATGATCACTAAGTAAAATGACATTAATGAAAGGGTTAACATAATCAATTTAGACTTAGAGGTTTTCACCCTAAATACTACAAATGTATGTGATCCCAAAAATACTCATTCTATTCTTAGAGTATAGAAATTACATTTTGATGGTGCTAGGTGTAAGGTTGGATCTGGAGTAGGCATTATCCTTATTGACCCTATTGGTAAGAAATAACATGCATCCTATAGACTCTAATTACCTTGAACTAATAATATTGTTGAATATGAGGCCCTTATCCTAGGTTTGTAATTTACTATAAAATATAAATTCAAAGATCTACTAGTTTATGGGGATTCAAAACTTGTGGTCAACTAGGCGAGAAGAAAATATTAATACAAGTTCTCATACCTCAAAAGTTATAAGTTCAGGGTCTAGGATCTCATTGAGTATTTTGATGCTTTTAGAATCATCTCCATAATAAGAGAAGAGAACCAAACTACTGATGAGTTGGCATATGTTGTAGCCAACCTTATACCCAACCAAGATTCCCCCAACTTCAGCATTGAGTTGATACCTTGTCCTTTAGTGTCTAATAATGTTAATAATTTTTAAGTCTTCATTGATGATCAATAGATATTATATTTCATGACCAATTCTAGAGCATTTGATGCTCATATAATTGATTAGACTAATGAAAATGCATCTAAGGAGGATAAATTTGATGTTAATGTCATTTAGTTGAATGATAACAAGATCCCTAAGGGGATGATTGATTTAGAGAGATTATTTGATTAGCACATGATGATTAAGGTTTATAATATTCCCAAAGTTAATGGGAAATACTATAATGATATTGATCTTGGTCTCCAAGATCAACCCTAACTGGTAAACATTGGAAAATCCTACATAAATAAAGAGAACATAAAGGCAAAGGAGCTACTTACCTAATACAAGGATGTCATAGCATGGTATTATGATGACTTAAATATATTTTATACAAGAGTGATCACTTTCAAAATTCCCCTTAAAGAAAACTATAAACCCTTTAGGTAGAAATAGAGGCCTGTAAACCCTATCTTCGAACCAATGATCTTTAAGGAAGTTAAGAGACTACTAGATTCTAAGATTGTGTTTCCCATTAGGCATTATACTTGGGTGGCCAATTTGGTGCCAGTAAAGAAGAAGAATGGTGAGATCAGACTTTGCATTGAATTTGGGAACTTAAACAAAGCATCTGAGAAGGATAACTATCCTCTTCCTTCTCTTGACATAGTTATACAAGTTGTTTTAGGTTCAACCATGATGTCTTTTCTTGAGTTATTTTTAGGGTATAACCAGGTGTTTGTTGACAAAGAAGACAATATGAAGACAACTTTCACCACCAAGTGGGGGAATTTTTCATATAAACAAATGCCATTTGGGCTAATAAATGTAGGAGCTACATTTTAAAGGGCCATGGACCATGCCTTCCAAGGTCTGATAGGTAAATGCATCATTATATATATGGATGATCTAATAGTTTTTTATAAAAATAGGAAAGATAAATTTATGCATTTATAACAAGTGTTTGAGAGATGCAGAAGGTATGGAATTTCCTTAAACCCCAAGAAAAATTACATTTTGTGTTACTAAAGGCAAATTGTTGGGGCATGCTATAACCAAAGAAGGGATATCTATATATCATAAAAGGGTAGAGGTTATATCCAAAATAGAGCCCCTAAATTGTAGAAAAGAGCTAAAATCATTTTTTGGTAAGATAAAATTTGTAAAAAATCTCATTTATAGATTTACAGAGAATGTCAAGCCATTGAATGACATGCTGAAGAAGGATGCCAAGGTCTCATGAAATGAAGAATATTGAAAGGCATTCAATGATATCAAGGAAGCCATTATCCAAGCTTTAGTCCTGATAAGTCTTGACTCTTCAAAGGAATTTTATCTCTATTATTTTACCTCTAACCATATTATGGTTGAAGTTTTAACTCTGAAGGTTGATGGATGTGATCACCTAATAGATTTTATGAGTACTAACTTCAAAAATGCTAAATTGAACTATTCATTGATTGATACACAAGCATATGTATTGGTTAAGGTAGTAAATAAATTTAGGTAATATATCCTTAGAAACAAGGTACATGATATCCTACTTATCCCTAACACAAAGCTTATGCTAAGCCAAAATGAGATGGGAGAATGTAGAGGTAAATGGATGTCATTTTTACAAGAGTATGATATAGAAATAAAAACTACAAAAATATTAAGGTGCTAAGGTTTGATTCAAATGATTGCTAATGTTAGCCCTAGGTTAAGTATTATGCAGGTTGATTAGCAAAATTTTCAATCTAGTGAGTGGTATGATTCCATCATTCATTTAATAATCAATGGTACCTATCTTGTAGTACTGACAAGGGAGAAAAAGAGATATCTAAGGCTCAAGGCAACCCATTATCTAATCAAGAATGGAATCTTATACATGAATAAATTTTAAGGGGTCTACCTAAGGTGTTTATCAAGAGAGGAAACTTCCCAAATCATGAGTACCTTTCATGTGAAGTTTGGTAATAGATACCCATCAGGGAAGACTACTTCACACAAGATTCTTAGAGCTAGCTACTATTGACCAAGTGTCTTCAAGGATGCTCATAAAAATGTGAGGGAATGCCATTCTTGCCATATATTTAGCATCGAGGAGACTAAGGTAGTAATACCTTTGCAACCAATCATGGTTGACAAACCATTTGCATAATGGGGGTTGGAATTTGTAGGAGTGATAAATCTCAATTCATATGAAGGTCACAAATTCATCATGACTACCACTTATTATTATATAAGGTGGGCTAAAGCTATAGCCACCAAACAATGCAGGATGGAAGAAGTGATCAATTTCCTGGAAGAGATCATTTGTACTAGATTTAGAACTCTATTCTCTCTATTATGCGAGAGTGGGTTTGTATTTACATATATAGAGTTGACTGAATAGGCTTATGATAATGGCATTTATCTAAAGTTTTCATCCAACCATTATCCCTAAGAAAATGGAGTATATAAGTCTACTAATAAGAATTTTATGAAAGTAATCAAGAAGTCTGCTACAGACAAGCCCAAGACTTAGCATAAGTTACTCAAGTATGCCTTATGGGAAAACATGATTAAGATAAAAATACCCTTGAAGTCATCACATTTTTTGTTGGTGTATGGCCAAGAACCAATATTTCTTATCACTCTCAAGTTTCCCATGTATAAATTCATGCAAAAGTACATATAAGAGGGCCAGGATCTTTCAAACTCATGATTGGTATACATCATTTAGATGGAAGATGCAAGGGAGAAATATTCTATTGACTTCAATAGAAATCAAACCAAAATAAAGAGATTTTTTGATAAAAGAACCAAGATCAAGGTGTTCAAACAAGGGGACCTAGTTCTCCTTTGGGACAAAGCATTTGAGCCCAAAGGTATGCATGGAAAATTCACAACTTTGTGGATTGGTCTATACTAGATTGAAAACACATTGGGAAACGATACCTTTAAGCTCAAAGACCTAGAAGAAGTAGAGTTTACGTTTACCACCAATGGGTAGTACCTCAAGCACTACTTCTCTACTACTCCTAAGGTATTCATGGAGTAAATGGTAAGATGATTAGATTTAGTGTAGGTAGGATAGTTAGTTTATTTCATCTCTTTCTTTCTTGTCCCTTGTTTGAATATAAACATGTACATGTTTATTTGCTTTTCTTCTATTTTTTGATTTTCTATTGTGGGTTTGCTTTTGTTTCCTTGTTCCTTGATTCAAAATGTCCTCTTGGACAGCCCTTAGCTCAAATTTTTAGTCTCCTTAAAACCCAAAAGTTCAAGAATGTGGGTATATACCTAGTATTTGTGCTAACCATGAATCTAAAATATGAGTTTAATGTTGTGATTTTAAAATTTTGGTAAAAGACTGATGAATATCTTATCTATTTTATGAAAACTTGAACATTGTCTTGACCTAAATTTGGTTGTAATAATATTTGCACTTATAAGATGAAATATTAATTTGTTGAAGAATAATCATGCTTGAACTTAACAAACATACTTGCTTAGGACAATGGATGTATCCATAAGTAATTCTCTAAAAATAAAATACTTGACCAAATCCTTAAACCTAGATACCCTAGTTCCTAACCTTACTGAAAACATACAAGTTCTAAAAATACAAAAAAATGAAGATGCAATGCAAAATCAAAATCTTTCAAGCATAAGTGATTCTTTTTATATCCATTGGGGCTATGGATGCTTGGATGGTAGTGGAGCAAGGACTTGAGAGGAGCCAAAGGTATCTTTATCAAGGCTATAGATGTCTGGTTGGTAGTAGAGTAATGCCCAAACCATCCCTAAGACAAGCATGGTTCTTAATGGATACCCAAACATGCTCCAAGTCAATGTTAATGATTAAGGATATGAAACCTAGAAGTTATCTCCTAAAGCCCATGAAAAATAGTAAGTGGAATCAAAACACACACATAACATGGCTATGTCTTAATGTTTGATCCCAATTCTATAAGTGCAAGGTTTGTTTTAACCATAAGTTGATCTAGATAATGGCATGGATAAAATGAAGTGGATGACTTAGTTTTTTGTCTAAACTAGAGTCTCTAGGTTTAAACATGTTTCCCCTCAGAAGTCACCATTTGCTGAGGTCAATATACCTTATTTTTAAAAATTGGGACCCTTGAGATATTTTGAATCTTAGCCCTAAAATCATGGCTTGTTGTGATCATGATTAGAATTTTAATATCATCCAATTTTGATAAGATTATCTTACTATTCTATGTTTTGTTTTAATCTTTCCTAACGTTTCTAATGATTGGTCTTCATATTTTTAAGTTACAGGTTTCTTGGCGTATTTGATGATGGATTCATGTTGTAAAAAATCTAGCACAAATCCTTAGTTCAAATTTTAATTTGGCAAGAATTAATTGGTAGGAGCATTTTAAATTTATTTTGTACTTTATCACAAGTTCCATATTTAAATCTTAGTTATTTTTTAAACACAACTAAAACTTTAACCTAAAATATGTTTGGTCCCCTTTATTATCTTGTCCATTAGTTCCTTATTATTTATAACCAAGTCTAATATTCAGTTTTGTAGGGTCCACTTGTTAGCCTTTGTTAACCTAAAGTTTTAATCCTAAGGCCCCGGTGTATTTATTAATATGAACAAGACCTTAGCCTTAACACTTTAGCATAAGCCTTTACTTTACTATAGGTCCTAACTTAATGTCCTTACTTCTTCATAGATATAATGGCCCACACTTCATCATGGGGCATGATCCAATAGAGTGAGGAAGGCTTGTTTCTTAACTTAAAACACATGAAACTCGCAAGATCCAATGATTTGTATTTCCTCACAGCCTTTTGATCAAATGATACAAAGAAATCCTAATAAAGCTGAACAATTAGTTCTCTAGCCAATCATGTTCAAGCTCTTGAATCATGATCAATGGTTCTTGCTTAATCATAGATTGAAGATCAGATGGAGTGAAGACATCATTAAAAATTCAAAATCCCAAGAACTCCATGGAGTTTCCACATGGCACTCCCACATTCAGAGATTAAAAACAAAAGGTCCTACATGTTAGAAAGGAACAATCATGAGAAAACTCCTGGTTCATGATTAGATGGATCTCACTTCATCATGATTTTCAATCCAATGGAGAGATTCAAGTTTGAGACCCTCAAAATCCTTATAGAGCCAACAAGTGGCACTCTCATATTTGGACATAGGAATTTGATGAGCTAAAAATTGACATTCATATAACCATCAACTTTAAGCCCATCAAACTAAAATTTTCACTAGATTAAATTTTATGTTTGTGTAATCATCATTTGACATCCATTAGGATCTAATTTATGTCCATTATACTATCAAATTTAAGCTAATGAATTATTTGGATCAAAACTAGGATGAAATCCATAATAATGCTAAAAAACCCATGAATGGAAATGCAAACTAATGAAATCCCTCAGAGGATGTTTAAATGCTAAAAATATTTGAACTAAAAATATTGAAATGATCTTATGGTCTAAATATATAAAAAATGAACTTAGTCTAAGTCTATATCTTAAGGTCCCCATTGCATTTTATTTAAATGTCGTAAACCTTAGGCTAGAGACTTATACTAAGTCTTATTTTTAAAGGGATATTTATGACATAAAACTTGGCCCAAATAATTTTAACTGAAGGGTTTTAATGTGTTTATTAATATAATAAATCTCTATGGAAAAATTTAGCATTTTGTCCTTATATCATTTTGACCCCTTTCAGCATATTTTATAGGCTTAACTTAAGTATTTTAGCCCAAAGTATATGTTGTGTTTATTAAACAAAGCATAAAATTCAGCCTAAAATATTTAGCCATGGTCCCCTTTGTATAAATTTAGGAGACTTAGGTATAAAAATTTTACCCTAAAGTTCATTTTATGTTTAATAAACACAAAGTGAACCTTAGCCTAAGGTATTTAAACCTAAGTACCTGCTTAAGTTCTTTGATTTAAAATTTAGTGTAAAATGCTTTAGCCTAAGTCTATTTGTGTTTATTAATATAAAATAGACTTGATAAAAAATTTTATCCTAAGTTATTTTATGTATATGAAATAAATTAAAGATCATGCATCTCGAAAGATCTTGTAGCTCACGCTTCATCATGAGGGGATGATTTAATGGAGTGAAGGCATCGATGAATTTTCAATGGAGATCCCAAAGCCCACGAGCTTGATTCATGGTGCCAAGTGGCATAACCACATGGATTGAGACTAAAAAGAGATAATAAAAAATGAGGTCCCAGATCACAATCAACTACCTATGCTGATCCTCAGATCTTGATCTAATGGTGCAAATCAAATGGGGCATTTTTAAAATGCCAACAACTAGTGCTCAAAAGGCATTTATGAAAAATGTCAAAAATAGTGCCAGATAAATGCCAAATAAGTGCCATGCAAGCACAAAATGACAAAAACTAAGATCTTGTGTGCTCTAGAATGTAAACGTATAAAGGCAAAGGTCCAAATCAAATCCAAGCATGTATGAGCCTAATTATAAATGAGCTACCACCATTAAATCTACAAAACCCTAAAACTTGTATAAAAATCCCCAAGCAAACTTGAATTGATTATAGAGAATTTAAAAAAGTTTCAATTGTGTTTTGAGCATGAAAGAACTAACTAGAGACAATTTTCAATCTAATTGTGAAAATTTTAGAAGTATAGAAGCCATGGTAGTTTGTAGACAATAATTGAGAGATGAGATAGAACAATACCTATCCATAGACAATAAAGGAATGGTTTTCAAGGATACTGAGCTATATTTTGAAACCCTAAATAATGAAAATAAGAATTGTTTTAAGCTCTTTAGGACCATATAAGAGATGAATCCCATCATCAAGGAAGAATAGAGAATTGTCTCTGTCAGTAAAAACTAGTATGACCTAGTCATAGTTCAAATAGCTAAACTCCACAATGCTATTGCCAAACTAGAGGTACTTCATTGCATTGACATCTTTTTTCCAATTTTTATTGATTATAGGATTGATAATGATTAGATCATTAATGAGGGTATCTCTAGAAAAGTTTCTTGCATTACCCCATTAGCCTTTGAAAGTTATTATATATTTCCAAAACCTCATGTGGACCTAACCACAATCAAAGGATGGACTAGTGAGAATGACCTAGATACCATCCTAAATCCATGGTTGCTCCAAGGGAACCATGTGTTCCATAATTTTGAACAAATAATCCCAATTGTTTAGTTTTGGGAGGGAATTGGGGTAATCATGATACTATTAAATAGAATATCTGGAGCCCCCTCAACTACATATGTTAATAAGAACTGGGTATCCTATGTCTACTTTATGGTAGAAAAAGAGCTCATTCCTCCAATAAGGGATATGATTAGTGTCTTCCTATAGAAATAATTTATTTATATCAAGAGGAAGATAAGCATGTAGTTCTTCATGATGTCTTATCTTCTAGATTCCATAATAACTTCAACCAAGGTCCCCAACATCAAGAACTAGTCTCTAGATGGCAGAACCACAATTTCTAACCATTAATCAAAATTGAACATCTTCAAATATAGACACCACATGAAATTCATATGTGATTGTGTCTATCCCAATTTGGTAGAGGCCATCATAGGTATTCCCATGACTAGGGTTCCCCCTTTGATTAAGAAATATGTGGAGTTGATAGGAGATATTTGGTTATACCCAAATTATACTATTATCAAAATTGAGGGAATTCTAACTCAACCATACAAATTACCTATCTATGTTCTTCCAAAGATGGTAGAGCAAGAAATTACATCTCAACTCCTTCATGGTGTTGATGGAGTTTTTAAAGGGAAAAGGAAAGGCCTCCTCCATCCCTTTCCTTTGACAATTGGAAGGACAGTTCCTAAAGATTGGAAGTAGGTGGACACCATGTCTAGGCACAAGGACTCTTTCATATTTCAATTAGATGACCTTAGAGAGTGGGATCCAAATAATGTGGTGGGTAACCATTTAAAGATCAAGTAGTTACCCAAGCCAATCTATGAGCACTAATTGGGTCCTCATGACACCCAATACATAAAATCCAACAATTTTGAGGAAGTGTTCACCAGATTCAAGAGAACCAACCTCAAGCTCATGCATAGGTTAAATAGTGATGAAAATCAAGGGGAAATTTGGCATATACATCCCCTTTAGTACCATTTTCTTCCTAAACCTTCTAGGCCACCTCAGGAGTAACAATAGATGGAAACACCATAACCCCAAACACAAATAGTACATGGCACTAGTAAGGAAAATTTAGAAGAAAGACTGAGTGAAGGACCTTCTTTTTCAGCCCCTCTTGACAGACCACCATCCCTAGTTGAGCACTTGGATATGATTGCCCTTGAGTCAGATGAAATAGTAGAGGATGCCCTCAAGGTCCTTATTAAGGCATATGGATCTAAGGAAAGAGAAGCATAGGTGGAAGAAGCTTGGGTTCAAGTGGAGGAAGTTGAGAAAGGAGATAAAGGGAAGGAAGTTACCCTTGACATAGTCCCAGTAGAACCTAGGAAAAGGAAAGTAGAACTAGAAATTATCCTTGTTGAACAAAAAAGGCCAAAGTTGACTCTCACTCATCCCACAAGTGAGATCAACTTATTCAGTGAGGAGATCCCCATTCATGGGCCAATCATACTTGATTGGTTCATGTATTGAAAGATGCATAAGATCTATTCCCACTCCCACTCTTGGGCTTTGAACCAATCTAACAATGTTGATGTACATGAAGAAATCAAGCTATGGATAGGGTCCTTGATGAAAGAATAAGAATAAAGAATAATAATAAATAATACAAGGCTAGATGACAATAAAATGGTTTCTCTAAGAGCGTCAAACATCACAATGATAGAGGTCCCATAACCTCCAAAATTCATAGAATCATCCACCACTATGCAGATTAATGTAGAAACAACTAAATTGGAAAGGGTAATTACAAGGAAAACCATGGTGGGAACTGAGTAGTTCACTTTCCAAAAGATTGAACCCTTTACAAGCTTAACCTTAGGTGGAGGGCAATAACTTGGTGAAGTTCCTATCCATGAGGAAGATATTGAGATCCTATCTAAGGCTCACTCAGCTCAAATTAGAGTTTTTATTATAGGAATGAAATAGAAGATCCAAAATTTGGAAAATGAAAAAGAGAACTTAGATACCCAAGCCATTTTATCAATGCCTGATGCCATAATAAACATGTCTGAAGCATCATTCTTTGATATGTTTGATCCTTTGAAATAAATAAAGATAAGGCAAGATGCATTAAGCCAATAAAGTGAGGTGGCTAAGGGATTAATAATAAAGTGGCAAGAGGTAGAGACCAGGATAAGGGGTCTCATTAGTATTTTGATTATGGATAGAATCCCTAAATTTAAAACCATTAGCTTAACCCACCTGAATGCTATATTGGGGATAGTGGTAGAAAAGATCCAAAGTCTAAGTGTGTGGATAGATTCTTAGCTGATGATAAGGAATTAATTACTAGAATTGAAAAACTCCTAGGCACTATACTAGCTAATCCTACCAAGACAAAAGCCTTGGGGATTATTGATGATGCAGAGTATAAGCATAGAGTTACTTTGGTAATGTAGGAGATAAAGGGAAAAAGCTAGGGTAAGTCAGATAGTGATAATGGTGGGATTTTGGGCATGATCTTCATAGTTTAGGAAAATATTGTAGAATCTCAAAGCATAAAAGAAGTTTTAGCTAGAAATGATAGGGCCTTGATCACTTAGTTGGATAGGAAGAGGTCTACCTCTTGAATCTAGCTGGGGATCTAGATCTTGTCAAATAACAACATTAAAAGGCTATGTAAATTTTGCAAGAATAACAAACATACCCTTCGATGCCCATTAGCTAATTAATATTCCTCTTTATAAAGGCACTATAATATTTGAAATAGGGAATATTATTTTGAAAAGCATATGTTAATCTATTATCATATTGCCTTTTGGTTAGTCTAGTGTAGAAAAGCAAATGTATTCTATAACTTTTTGAAAAAAGGATAGTTATCCTTATCTTTTGTACATTTTTCATCTTGTAGCTGACCAATATACTACCTAATATTTCTATAAAAGGCATGTATTACGATCTTGTAGAGAGAACTTTTTTTGAGCAAAGTTTTTACAATCAAGGAATTTTTCAAAGATTGTCCAAATTTGATGTGTCAAATGTTAACATAACTTTCTCTCAATTGTTAGTTCTATAGCTTTAATTTGAATAATTTCTTTGAATTTTTAATTTACATTTATGATATAGGTCTGCTAATTTGTGCTTATGCTAAATTGGTTGAAGGATATTGAATTTAATTCATTTCATTTGTTTTGTATTCAGATGTGCTTATGCTATTTGAGTTTAGTAATAAGTATTTAAATCAAAATCTAGTTCTCACTTGTATAGTTCTATACTATCCTTAGAAATTTTCCTGGTGTGTGGTGAGATCTGAGATTTTGATATTTTTCCTCATATACTAGTAAATGTAGGTTCAGTTGTAATTTAAAATTTGTCATGATATTTGAGTTAAGGATCAACAATCATGGGTTATCTTTTTGCCTTTCCCTTCCCTTTTACCTCTTTTTTAACCAGATTACTGTAGCTTAAATTTCATTATAAATATCCATCTAGATTAATCTATAGTTTAAGTTTTGATCATAATTCACTAGCATTAGCAAATATACTTAGAATTTACAAAGAATTAGACCATTATGGTTCCAAACCATCAATTGTTATAAATTTTGTGGAATAATCATACTTTACTCTACTATCATTTCATCACAGGTGACATCAAATTACCAAAACCTGATACTCATGCTTTGAATATCTAGAATTCTAAAATGTGAAGTCTTTTTTGAACACTAAGAACACCTGTGATACATTTATAGGCATCAACAACACCTTGTGCCTTAAGGGTGTTTCATATTTTTTTTGATAAAAATCCTTTAAAATGTCCTAAATACCTTTTTCAAGACCCCAATAGAAACTAGAGATTTATGTGTAGTTTGTAACTTTGAAAAATTGCAAAGTGAACCCAAACCTCTAATTTCCTGCTTACCTAAGACCTAATGGGAATCAAAACTTGCATTGAAAATTGTAACTTTGAAAAAGTTACAAAGTGCAATTAGGACTCTGATTTCCATTCTTCATCAATGCCTAGCAAGAATCAGAACTCACGTTATAATTTAAAACTTTTCAAAGTTATGAAGTGTAATACAAACTCCATTTCTTGCCTTTCACCATGACCTAGTGGGAGTCAAAACTTTCAATACACTTTGAAACTTTGTGTTACAATTTGAAACTTTTAAAAGTTGTAAAGTGCAACACAAACTCCATTTCTTTCCTTTCACCATGACCTAGTGGGAATCAAAACATTCACTACACTTTGTAACTTTACAAAGTTGAAAGGTGTAACCGGGGTTGCAATACTGGCTTTCAAAACATTTCCCACCTCCAACAATCCCTCTCAATGGAAAGCAGAGAATAAAAAATAAATTACAAAATTGTTAAGTGACTTTGTGGATCTGCTTTCCCATTATTTATCCATCTACCACCATGCTTAACATTAATTGCATGATTTGGGTATATAATTAGGTTTTTTTTGCATCATTATAAATATTGAAAACTAAATCTAAAGATCCATTTATAAGTAAAACTATGATCCAGACCTCCAAGATGAGCAACAATGCTAACCAAAGTTCATTCACCATCATTATCAAACAATGCAAGTGCCATACACTAGATCCACCATTATCAATACCTAAATGCGTAAACATGGTATTCTCTTAGGTTACTTGAATATTTCCTTTGGCCTTTTTTGTGTCATTTATTCCATTATTCTTCTTAGCAAAACATAGAGTTTTATTGAATTTTTTTAGAGTTTTATCTTTAGAATTGTCAAAGGAATTTATCTTTAGAATTGTCAAAGGAATATCATCATTTTTTCTAGTTGCTTGTGTTTTCCATTTTTTACCTACAATTGTATAGTCTTCTTGTTAAAAATTATCTAGGTGTTTTCCATACTTAGGGTTTTCATGAAATTTGGAATATTCCCAAAATATCCCTTGCATAATTACAAGGAAAAAATCCCTCTTGCTATTGTAAAATTGAACCTCAACTAGAATTTTCAATTAAAAAAACACATAAAAACCTCATTTAAGGTTAGGCAAAGATTCCCTTTACTTTAACACTCTGAATTTCCATCAGAAGTCTAACTTGCCTTTGCAAAATATTTTTCCCACTAGAAATTTTGTCAGACTTTTCAAGTGCAATTGTAATTCAAAACCCCATTAGACCATTTGGTTAGACTTTACAACTACTATTGCACATTATAATCCTAATGGAATTTTTAACTACAAAAGCATAATAAAACCCCACCAGATTCAAAGTGAAAGAAAAACCTATAATTACAAGTCCAAATCTTGACCAACTCTGTAGTTGATTTTCCCATATATATTTACCCAATGTATATGTCTATAAAAGATAT
Organism: Torreya grandis; assembly: GCA_037957365.1. Classification (NCBI taxonomy): domain Eukaryota; kingdom Viridiplantae; phylum Streptophyta; class Pinopsida; order Cupressales; family Taxaceae; genus Torreya; species Torreya grandis. The sequence goes on from JARHVA010003364.1 coordinate 980,450, forward strand.
GAAGTTTAAATCAAAGAGACCTAGTGTCCCATCTAGCCTTGATTCAAACACTAACGAGATAACTAACGCAAATCTAGGTCATACAGACTTGACAAACTTTTGGAATAGAGTAAATGTAGAATTCAATAATGATTGGATTCAAAACATATACAATAGTGGTTTGCCTCAGGCTATAGACTTTTCACTCTTTGTATAAATCCCTAAGCTTGTGCTCACCATGGCTAAACACTATGATGCTAAGAAGAGGGAATTAGTGACTGATAAAGGGGAGAAGATTCTAAATCTTGATCCATATTTCATATATACCATGATCTTGATCCTAAAGTTTGAAATATACATAGACATTACCTCTGATTCCTCTAAAAAGTTCTATTAGGATAATAACTCAGTCCATTTACCCATTTTAAACAACTAGTGGTTAAAAACCCCTAGATATACAACCATACAAAGGTCTAAAACCCTGACTAAGATAGACTTCAAGGATGATGTAAGATATATCATTATACTCTTGCATAGAGTTATAGGGAGCCCAAATGAAAAAAAATATCAAGATTGGATGGACTAGTATATCTTGGTAATACATCAAAATAAACAATACATTCAATGGGTCTAATTTATTAGTGACTCCATTCACAAAAAAATGATGGAGGTTCAAACTATAGGCAAATTTTATATGACCTCCTACCTTGTCCATATTTTAGCAAGAGGGAGAGCATTCTTAGGATTAAACATAGTGCTTGATCAAATCAACAAAGTTTTTAACTACTATCTTGAACTCAATTTTAAGGGGAAAAAATAATAATTTAGAAGAGTAAATGATGCTTTCATCTACTACATCATAACCATGTCCAAACAAAATCTAGAGAGGACAAGGTTATATGAGGCTGTAAAAATATAAATTACATATTTGGGGTCATACCTTATTCAATTTCCTACATATTCATACATCAGAGTTAGTGATTTTAGTGGTTTTCCTTACACCCTTCCTAGATATGTAAGTGATAAATGGGCCTTAATAGAACTTGTGTGGTAACTTATGGAAATACACAAGTTCTTATCAAGAAGGCACAAGATAGGGATACACTTCCCTATCATTATAGGGAGATGCACCTACCCTTCTCTATCTAAGGCAAAAAGTGTAGATATAAAGATGACTCAAATGACATTGAGAAATCTTGATGTTGGGCCCTTCTATAATGTGACTAGTTATGTTACCAGTATAGTGGGTTACTCATATACCCACACATCTTTTTATAAAGATTATTCAGAGGTTATGTAGGATGAAGAAAAGGTTAAGTTCAAAAATTATTCTAAAATGACCCTAGAAAAAATTAATACTTATAAGATGGAACCAATTCCAAAAGATTTGAAAAATGAGAAACAATTAGTGGATAGTTTATATTATGATAATAAAATTTATCTCCAATCTCTACCTTTAATCAGGTGGTCTACCCCTGAATCCTTCTCCTTATTAGATAAGAGCATCAAGTTATAAATATAACATTGAATTGGTCGAGTAAGGGGGTTAAAATAACCAAAGAGACCCTAAATATCACAAACAAGTTGAGAGAAGTAAAGGATAAGGGTGTAGTGGTAATAGCAGTAGAGGGTTATAAAAATAGAACTCACATAGATCAGCCAGTAGGGCCAATTATCTTGTATAAGTGGAAATAAAAATAGAAGGCAAGAAGGGCTTCCTCCAAAAACTAAGAGCCAATAGCCCAACCAATGGATCAACTACTATCAGTTTTCATAGGGGACACAACTACTGTAACTCCTCCTCTTATCTCTACTATCTATCCAACTCAAGTAATCACTTCTATTTCTACCAACTCATCAATATAGGAAATCACCTCTCCTATTTCCTCCATCCCACTCATGCAATTAATCACTCCTTTATCTGACTCTCTATTACTAGTGATTCCCTTGGTAATGAGCTAATCAATGTAGTTAGTTATCCTAACTCCACCTCTACCTCCCTTTTCCACAAACACTTCCACCCCATTAATGACCAACACTACTCAATAATACATTGATGATGACTCAATCATTCTAATTTTAACCCCATTATCTATCATAACCACTAGGTCAGATACACCCCCATCTTCATCTTCCATCACACTACCTATTTCATCTACTTTGGCCATTCCCACTACTTTGATTGATTATTTTGCTTCCTTGGACTCCACCCTTCCACAAGTTCCCTTATCCTCTCTGCCTGTGTCACTTTTAACTTCCACTTCACCCATCCAAGTATCCTTACCTTTTTCCACTATCACATTAACCCAAACCTCCACTAAGGAAGTGGAAACAAAGACACCCATTGACACAACTATAGCTACTCAACCCACCATAAAGGAAGAGATAACCAAATCATCAATTGAGGACTCAACAATAATATCAATGATAGATACAACACTTGTCATGGTAACTACTATTTTAGTAGCTTCAGTTATAGATTCAAAGGTGATAGTGTTCATTGGAATAACACATGACTCATTGGTAGTTACTCCTAGTTGGTTGGCATAATTAGTGTTAAATAAAAATAAATAGATGATATCTCCTAGCACAGTAGATTTTGGTCTATTAGAAGCATCTAAACAACCAAAGAAAGGACCCAAACCATCTCAAAAATATCATACAATACAATAGGGGAAAATATGTGGAGATAGAAGTTCCCCCACCTAAAAAACAAAATTAAGATTTAGTGGCAGGGGATTATCAGATATCTAAGGTACACCTAGGTCATCCAATAAGAGAAGGACTAAAACATGTTTTCCAAACAAGTATAATTCATATTTTTGAGAAAATGGATAGTGACAAGGTCACTAAAGATGAGATGAAGAAAAAATTTGAGGAATTAACAAATGCCTTAATAAATTTCATAAACCCAACAAATCCACTTGATTCTACCCAACCAACTCAATTTATCTCTCAATTACCTGACAAAGAAACATATGAGGAAATGATAGAGATTGGTACCATGGGAAGAGCTACAAAATATTGGGCTGAAGAACTAATCACAAAAGGGAATAGAGTGATATAACTAGCCATGGACTACTACAAGGCTTTGAAGTATGACCATGCAAATTTAAAGGCAAAGATAAGTAAATATGAAGAAGAGGTTGAAAGACTAAATGTTTACTTTCCAAAAATTATAGGCCATTGAACTAATTGAGGGTGACATCCTCATTTCACAAAAGATGATAAAAAAATTCTTTAGAGCATGAAGAGATGGAGAGAACAGCTAAATTTAGAATCAAAATACTTAGTGAAAGTATTGAGAAGGCAAAGAGCACATGTGACAAGACCACATATACAATATATGATATTGAAGATTCACTTTGTAAATTATCATGTGATGCATCAGATCACCAAGATAAACCTCTTCCTATTCGAGAGGTCCAAGATAAATTCAAAGGGGCAATTAAGAAAGAATCAATACATGATACAAATTTCAACTTGAATTCCATCCATTGGTTCATCAAGTATTAGAATACACTTGATTAAATGGGAAAAGATACCCAAGTTTATATAGTTACTTCTAGAGAACTATTTGAGGTAAAAGAAGAATGTGAAATAAACAATATTTACACATTTAGTCTTGATGAAGAGTGCCTTCAAGATATATTCAACAACTTTGATGCTTATATTGAGAAGATACAAGCAAAAAAGGACAAGGAATCCTCTACAATCATTGTTGTAGATTTATTATTTGAAACATACATTTTATAAACTAAAAATTTTGTAAGATACATTACAAAGTTGAAAGTTACAAATTACAATATCTTTTTGAGGTGATGCACTAACATATTGTGTCCACTCTATTTGAACCTTCATCAACACTTGTGAATAAGACAAGGACTAGTGACTAAACCACGCTCTCCAGGAGACTCCTAATCATTAATACTTCATATGGAGGCTATGATATGTGGATAAAACTTGAGGAAGATGAATGGGATGTTTGTTTCAAGACACTTCCAATCAAATTCTACTCCAATAACAACCACCAACACTTTCACACACCATATGATCTATTTAGAATAATTTCCTATCAACTAGGTGAGAACAAAAACCTGAAAAGGAAGATAAAACTCAATAAATTTTGCAAATTAAAAAGTATAGAACACACTAAACTATAATATATAATTTGAACCAATTTTTATATTAATTCAAAGGTTTACAAGGTACAATTTGGGAAGATTTTTTTTATACCCAGTCGACAGATGCATACAATGGCTTTTAAGCTTCAATTTAAAGAATAAGATGAGAGAGGGAAAAAATAACACTAAATCTTATCAATGTTTTAGTATACCTCTATTTTTAGTTTCAATTGAAAATGATAGTGCATGAGACACAACTTTATATCCCTCTTCAATACATGGTCATGCTTGGTTAATAATCCTCATTGAGTTGTGGCATAGATATGGAGTGGTGGAGGTTACTTTAGTATTTATTTAGCCTAATTCAAGGTATAAACATGACAAATTGGTCAACCACCTCTTCTTTTGGTAATTACAATGGTGGAATTTTGGTCTAGTTGGCCTCCATGAAGCATTTAAATAACCTACGTCTCCCTTTTATATGTTGATTAGGTCTAAAACTTGCCTATCCTCCATGATGACCATGATATGTGCATGATTTAATCAATTTAGAAATTAAAATTATGTTTTTTTCCCTCCATTTACTCTCTTACAATCCAATATATGCCAAAAATATCTTCTTTTATTAACCAAATATGCATACTAGGTAACTTGGCCTAGTTACTTGATATTAGTCACTTGGATGGCCGTGAGACTTGTATAGAACCTTGAGAATAATTTATTAAGAATTATTTAGGACAAAAAAGTTATCTCATACCATGTATTTTAGCTTTTAGGAAGTGTACACCTGTACTTCTTGTTCATCTAGGTGACTAGGTCATCTTATCTAGCACCTCTAGATTGCTTTCAGGCCTAAGAAGTGTAGGTTTGGGTTTCAAAGCTTCTTTTAAAGTGTGAATATTGTAGGATATAATTTTATTCAGTTTAATGGATATCTAAATACTCCTCAGGTCTAATTTGGTGATCTGACACCACCTTTCATACTCCTAAATAAGCTACAATAGTCTATTTAGGCCCTTTTACATATAATCTATACCTTGTATGTGTGAGCTAGTAGTTTGTTATTGTGTCCATGAGACATATATAAATCACCTTAGCCATTTACTATTCAAATAAGTCCATTTGGAGTCATTTATCTCTCTTTCTTTTCCATTAATTCACTAAGAATGGCTTAGGTAGGTTTAAACATGCACAATTTCTTAATGATTGTTCAAAGCCCTGAGGGATTGAACTAAAAAACCAATGCCAAGTATTTTAATAAGAAAACCTAACTCAAATTCCCCTATTATTTTATAACTCCATGCATCTTCTCCTTAGTTCTCCCATGTGAATAAAGTGCTTCTCAAGCCAAGAAACTTGCATTTTATGGGGTTGAGATAAAAATATTTGTATAAAGAGAAGGAAAATGTCCATTTTGGGTTGGAAAAAAATTAAAGAGGTCTAAGACAACCATCTAGACATGTTTACATGTTTTTATTCTTTGTTCACTCTCTAGACTTCTTGTAGAGCTCTCATACTCTTGCTAGGGTTTGTAATCAAATAATCTAGTTTGACCTTAGGACTTGGTTCTTGGGCTTTCCTCTCAACTTTTTTGAGATAAAACTTTAGGATCCTATATTTTAACACTATAATTCACTTTCTTAGAGCACTTGATAATTTATAATACAATAATAAATACATTTGTCTTCAAATTCCACATATAAACCTGTACATGTACATTTAGGCCTACTAGGCCTAATTGGCCTTTCAGGGCCCTTCACTACTTAAGAGGACCAAACCACTTCATTGTAGACTACTAACCTTGAAAAAAAAATTGAACAGACCCCCTTCCCTCTCTTTCACTTCTCTTCCATGCATGGTTCAACACACTTTCTGCTCTTACTTAATGAGCCTACCTATAGGTATCCTCAAATTTACTTATAGGAAGAGTGCAAACATTATACTCTTGTTTACATCCTAAGGTTTCCTGGAGTCACGTAAACATATTTCACTAGGATAATCATCCCTTTATTGACCTTTGAGTCTCCTATCCAAACCATCTAGAACTTAGTTTCCTTTGTTTTGTCATAGCAGTAGGTGGCAATTTCCTATTCCAATGCCCTTTCTTCACCTCAATATCCATATGAAACACTATAAAAATATTTTAGAATTTATAATGGGGTGTATATGTTTCATATATTTTATGATTTTCAACCAACACCTGCACTTCTCTTCAAGCCTCCTAAATAGTCCTGTAAATCACTAAAGGACTATTTTGAATAATTTGGACTTATACCTAATAAAATGGAGGGGAGAAAATTTTCTCCAAAAATAATTTTCTTATATTCCAAATAAATTAGTCAGTTTCAACCCATTTGTGCATTGATCATTTTGAATGAATTAGGATATTTTGAATAATTTGGACTTATACCCACTAAAGTTGAGTGGAGAAAATTTTCTCTAAAATATTTTTTCTATATTCTAAATAAATTGGACTATTTAAAGCCATTTGGGCACAGATCATTTCAAATAAATTGGTTTATTTCAAATAATATGGATTTATACCCACTAAAGTGGATTGAAGAGAATTTTCTCTAAAAATAATTTTTTTATATTTAAATTAGACTGTTTCAAAGCATTTGGGCATAGATAATTTTGAATAAATTGGGCTATTTTAAATAATTTAGACTTATACCTATAAAGTGGAGTGAAGAAGATTTTCTCCAAAAATAAATTTTGTATATTCCAAATAAATTGTACTATTTGAAACCATTTGGGCATAGATCATTTTAATTAAATTGGGCTATTTTCTATATTCTAAGTAAATTTAATTATTTTAAACCATTTGGGAGCAGATCATTTTGAATAGATTAGATTGTTTCGTACTCATGGTATCTTTTTGGGACTTTAGACTGATCATTGAACCTTTGCTTTAACTTCCATTTTTGGGACATGTGGTACTGTTTGATTGGCTAAATTATGGATGAAAACATAATACAAAATTAGTTCATCTACTTAATAAAATATATTGAGAATTGTTTGTTTTTCATTAGGAAGATCTTCATGCAGGTGTCAATATACTAATGGATCAACTTGGGTAATTTAAAGATAAACCAGTGGGATATCCACTTACAAGGGGATTAGATTTGAAACTTGGACCTGATTCAATACTTTCAAGGAATCTCCAACTATAAATTAAATTGCACTTAACCAAATCAAAGTAATTCTAAATTAGTATCAATTAAATTGAAATAAATTGAACTACATTTGAAATAATTTAGAATTTATTTATATGAAATTGATGATAATGTTTATTACTATAATTATAGTTTATAATCAATAAATACACTTGAAGGAATCATAATATGGTGAAGTTACATTATTCTAAACACATGTTCACAACTGTTGGCATGGATTTTTTGCTTTCTCCCAAGAATGTGATAATATGTCATTTTGACTTTCCAATCCTTTTCTTCTTTTTTACTTCTGTTTCCATTATATCTACTTGATCTAACATAATTCATTTTCAATTTTTGATTTGTAACACAATTTTGAGAATTACAATCAATGAATAATGTGTTGGTAATAGAAAAATCATCTCCGAAGGTCCCTTTAAAAATAAATTCATCCAATTATTTATGTTTATATTTAAGGGATTAGAATATATTTTCCCCCAAAAAAACATGAAATTTGAACTTGTGTAACCCATGGCTTGAATGAGTAGCCTAAATGATTGTCCTCTATCATTGACCAAATGCCAATGTGAGAAAAAGACTGAAGTGCCACCTTCAAAATTTCTTTGGAATGATCTCTAATGTAGTATAACATAATTTATATTTTATAATCTTCTTTATTTCCTATATCATTCATTTTCATATAGTTTGTTTTGTGCACAACAAATAATAAGTCATCCAACCCCAAAATCAATAGTTTTTTTAGAAGTTTTAATTCCTCTTTTGCAATGTCTGTAATTTATTAAAAAAGAAATGAAACATTTATTAAAAATATTATATTATAAAAAATATAACATGGAATTTTTTAAATAAAATATTTTACATGTTACTAGATTGGTCGTTGATGCGCTTTTGATTTGCATTTCATATTGTAACATATAAACATAATGTATTTCATTTGATGCATTTTTTATTTTCATTTATTTAAATCTTATAAAGATTCATATAAACATATATAAAAATAAATACATGATCATGGACATGTAACTATAATCATTATACATAGATGTACCATTTTCATTTTCAGTTTTGTAACATACATATGCATATAAATGTTCATATTGAATCCTCTTATAACTTGACCATAACTTTATCATATTCTAAAACAATCCCATTTTACCATAACTCATTTCTCATAGACGTTGATAGGAATTTAACATTGATAAACCAACATCTTTATTATTATAGTAATGAAAATATCAGCTATTCTAATGCATACCAATACATATTTATATGTTTACATAACCCATCATAGCAAACAAAATAAGATTTACTCTTCTGAGTTGAAGTTCACTATCACTAATTTCAAATGAATATACACCTTAATAGTTAAACCCCATTCATATACTTCTAATAAGACACATCAAATTAAAAACTATTTAAATCAATATAAATATAATTTTTTATAGCATAATATACTTTATTGTTTTTATTGATAAAGATAACACGGATACTCTGCATCAAAATTTATTGTATTGAAGACATAATATAACACATATCATGTTATTTTAAATTGGGTAAATTAAACATGTAAATAACATTGTAATGGGTAAATTAAACATGTAAACAACATTTTAATATGTAAATACAACCACATTCAAGTCTACACAACAAGAAAATGAACCCACACTTCCAAATCCCAAGTTAATGCAAGTCTATATTTTATTCTCTTCTAAAATCTCCTGTCCATGAAAAAAATTCAATTGTAACGTGTTTAAATAAATAAATAAAATTAATATATTCTAAACTTGTATGAAATTATATAATTGAATATTTATTGAAAACATTTTTCACCTTTTTGTAGTTTGTATGGGTGCACTATTTTGTTGAACCTTTGGTTTTTTATTCCCTGCAAGGTATTATATAATTTAGTAGCTAAAAATTATTGTCATCAATTGATTTGATATTCATATTTTAAAAATGTGTCTTATTGTTGAGTGTTACCTTGTGTTGTTTTCATAGATGCAATAACCTACAAAGCTGTGTTATGGGTTGTTGTGTTGGAGACACAAAGTTATAGAGATGTGTTGTGAACTATTTTAATTGAGACATAAGCAAATAAATAAATATTTTTTTCAGTATTATAAAAATTTGATAAATAAAAAATTAAATAATTAAAAAAATATGCATGATCTTATCTTACCTTCTTCAACTTGCAATGTGTCATGTTCATTAAAATGATCTTCCATTATTATTGTTTCTTCAATTACATGTAATGCCATTAGTTCTACAAACTAAAAGATTGCTAAGATAATAGGTTTGAAAAATAAAGCATACACACCAGAAGATTGTTAAGATATTATATTTGGAAAATAAAGAATGAATACAAAATAAATTAAAAATGTTATGCACCTGTTACTGATCGAAGTGGTTGTTCCGATGATGAACATTTCACTAAAATCTTCTAAAATGGATGGCCAAAGACATGGGGGACCATAATGGTAGTTGGATATTTATATGTTTATCCTAGGAAGCTAAACTCCATCAGTATGTAGATATTTTTTCAATATGCTTAATGAATCTTGAGATAGTGCTTCTCAGCCTTTTATGTTTTTTTAAATACCTTCATTCAGGACACAAAAATTGTCAAACCTTTTCATAGAAATTGTATAATGCTCCATTACCTCTTTAGGTGTGATTATTTTGTCTAGTGGTAGTGACAAATCATGGTTACTAAAATAATCTACAATTTTTGATATGTTACTTTCTAGCTTCACCTTTTTATGCCAAGTATCCATGTTGTTGTACTTAGAGGTTTTCAAGAAGGAAATAAACCCTTTTCTAATAAATTTTTTAGTTCTATTTTTTGTTTATCTAAAAGCCTTTGAATATTTCCAAGTATTATTATACCAATAAAATTTAAATCTTATTTATATGAACTAGGTAAAGTACCACTTTCAAATAAATCAAATGACTTATCAAAATTATCCCAAATGAGCTATTCCATGAAAAGAAGGAATTTTCTATCTTGTAGTTCTACTAAATAGTTCATTTGTGTGAACAAGTGTTTATCTTATTCATGTATTTCTTCTATTTTTTTTCCCCATTTCAAGATTATTTAAACCTCTTAGTTGGATAAGTTCACATGTAGATCAAACTCTTTATATAAATGAATCCTTATAAATGGTTTCATTGGCTTCATTATATTGGTTACATATTTTGTGCACAATATAGAACAGAGTACATGTTTTCAAAAATCTTGCCCTTCTAACAGAACTTTTATTTCTCAATGATAGTAAATTGTATTCATCCTCTAAAAAAATTATTTGTTGTGTTGTAATTGTGTGTTGTCCATATTAAATTTTGAACCTCATAGTTTTTTTTATCCATCATATCTTCTAAGACTTCCTTTGATTCAATAATACATAAAGGGGTACTTGGATCAAAAGGAATTAACAAAGCATTCTTCATTGGAACCTTATTATGTTTTACAAAGGAATGAATTATATCATTTCCTCTTTCATTTAGATTTATTTTTTTGATATTATCATCTCCCAATTCATAGAAATCTATAGGAATGTTAAAGGCATAATTTCTAGAGGAAATATACCATCTAGAGAATTCACCATGTGTCTGATCAGAAGTTTGTGTCAACAAAAGTATACCAACCTTTTGTTTGATCTTATTTTTATTCATTGGTGTGGGTAATTGTATAGCCTCTTTAAAATTTGCATACAAATATGTTTTCCTTGCTTGTATTATTTTCTTCAATATTTTTTATGTCATGACTGAAGGGTATTTTAAATAAATGTTTGCATGGTGGTAAGTAAAACAAGTTATTACCACTTATTCATGTTTTTATTTTAACATATTTTGTATTATAATGACCAAATTATCTTTGTATACCAACCCAAACATTTGAAGGTTTTCATACCTATTAAAATGAAACCCAAATGTTTCACAAGAAGGAGAAAAAATATTTTTTATCAATTCTATTTTACTGGGTGTAAATTTATTGAAATTAGTTGTACCTCGATGGAAAATTCCCTCTTCTTTGTTCCATAATTCCATTTGAAATTTAAGGGAATATTCAAGTTCATCCTTATCATATATAAGGATTATTTTAATCAAAGAAGATTCTTTTCCTGATGTAAAAACAAATATATATTTGCATGCATGTTTGGCAGACTATATAAATCAAAATACAAATCAACAAGATAAATTTTGTCTCCACCAAAAAATGGAAGATGGTGATGTATATTTTATTTTAGTTTTTTTAGTTTAAATGGTAACATATCTAAATTATATTAGAGTGATGCTTTATTCTACCTTTTAAGTGTGGGAATTCCTCTCTCGCTTGAAGATATTGTGTCAAGTAATTGTAATGATTTAAATATTGATCTTTTGTAAAATTCAAGTTACATATTGAATCAGATCATGAAATTTTATTATGATTAAGTAGTGATTAATTGTATATCAATAATTGTTAATTCTAAACTACAATACAAAATACATATTTAATCTTCATAATATATACATTAACTTGTAATTAAACTAATAATGTATGACCAAATCAAAAATAAATTATATGTGCACCAACCAATATAATTTTATGGGAAAAGGAATCCATAATAATTTATTTCAAAGGAGAAAGATGAGGGGAAAGTATGTTTCTAATATGTGTCAAAACACCCATCAACAAGTACCTTAAAGGTATCTCCTAGGAGATACCTTAAAATCATGCAAAAGAGTGAATTTTTCTTACAAATAATCTCATATGAGCTACCTTCAAATTAACCATGATGGTATTACAAGTGTATTTCAAGGATCTTTAAGGAATATCCTATTAGACACCTCGAAAGGTGGTGTCATACATTCAAAGGGATGTTGAATATATCTCCTAATAGAACATTCCTTTACCTTGAAAGCACTACTAAGTGATAAATTGATAGCTTTAAGGACCCTCTAATACTTGGGAGGCCACACATTGGAGATGATAGGCCAAACATAAAAGTGCAAATTTTAGGTCCTGTTATGCATATGCACTTTCCACCTCAATTCAGTTTAATAATTTTCCCTATTATGTTAATAGTTTTAGATCTGAATAATTACCTTATTATACCTATGAAATTTTCCTTTGCCTTGAAGGTCCTTTTAATGTATTCAAGCTATATCTTAGGAGATACCTTCAAGTTACCCATGAAGTTATTACAAGGCCCTTGAAAGAATATCCTATTAGATACCTCAATATTGAACTTGCCCATTGTTATTGAGGCTTGTTATATCTTCAAAGAATCTCCTAGGAGACACCTTCAAGATACCCATGAAAGTATATCCTAGTGGATTTGCCCAGTGTTATTAAGGTGTATAAGGGATTAAATGAGATACCTTTAAAATAGGCACAAGAGTGGATTTATCCTTCAAGGTATCTTCTAGGAGCAAATTTTAGCCTAGATCTCTGACTTTTCCTATATCAAACTTTCCTAGACTACTTAACTATGCTTGTTTATGTATGTACAATAGCTACTCATAACAAACATTAGTTTTGAAAACACCTATCCATAGAGAATACATCTTCAAAGGTAAATATTCAGACCATATAGACTTTATTTTTTGCTCTACACTTCCCCCTAATTTGGAAACTTCTTGGAGTGAAACTTTTTGAAGGAGATAATTTCAAGTCACCCATTAAGATACCTTCATTTTAACCTCAAGGAGTTAATTTCAAGTCACCCATTAAGGTATTACAATCCCCTTGAAGGATTCTAATAATAGACACCTCAATGTTGAACTTTCCCATCATTAATATGGTGTAGAAAGGATTCAATAAGTAAATATGCATTTCAATTAAAGGAGGTAGTTAAAAATACATTGATTATTATGTATAAGGTCTCTTATAGATCTTATCGAGGGGTAAAGGTGTCTTAATTCTAATATTTAATGTGAAACCCATCAAATTTTTAGACATCATAAGATCATAAAGAGAGATTTGAATAAGGAAAATCCATCATTACATCATTTTATATTAAATAAGAATTACACTCAAGAGCGTTGCCATATCTTCAAAGAAATACAAGGCCCTTGAAAGGAATATCCTAGGAGATACTTCAAAGGGTATTGTCATAAATTTAAGGGAACATTGAAAGTATCTCCTAGGAGGCACCTTCAACTTTTACTTAACCCTAAAGGCACTATTGGGTGATAACTTAAAGGACCTTTCTAGGACTTAATTTTATTTGGAGGAATTGTATTCGGTATTTGGTTTTAAAATATTTTCATCAGGACTTCTTATTATATTTTGGTCTTTGAGTTTTTATTTGGACATTTTTTCCAATGGATTTTGATCTTCAAAATTTTTATTTGGGACTTTTGGTCTTTTAAATTTTTTGTTCAAAGTTCTTGGATCAGACATTTTGTGTGAACAAATATTTTTAAAGACTTGTCTTTTATCGATGATTTTTCTCTTCAATTTTTTTGTATCAGACTTTGTGTTTAGAATATTTGTTTAGATATTTTGTAGGCTCAGTCACAACACAAAACCCAAATCTTGATTCCCAACTATTACTAGCATGCTATACTTGGCCAATAAAGCAAAATATATCCTGATGTTTGCTAAAGATACCCACCAACTAAACTGACTAGATTTGAACTATGTAGAAAATATGAAACATGTGAATTTTAGGAATTTATAATGTATGAACTAGAATTTAATGCTAAAGGTTATATACATGATGTTTAACCATTGACATCTTCATTGATCTTGAATGAATTCAAACTTGATTACTATCCTGCACAAGAAAAACCCTAGCTACCTATGATATTATTGCAAGTAAACAAGTGATTAAAAAAGGAAGAATTTTTCATAGAGAACATTAGAAAAATACAAGAACTTAATATAATTGTAATGTCATCTTCATCTAAGGCATCTAGGAGATCACTCCACCATCAACATTATCTATTAAAGATTTGACCAAATTCAAGGACACAGTTTATGATGCCACCATTTTTGACAATAGGTATGGGAACTAATCTAAATTATGGTATGTTGTCTATTTTTTTGACATTTTTTCATTAGATGGAAATTTATCTCCCTTATATTGAATATTCATAATATAATTACTAGCACTTAAGAGACAGGGATTGCATTCTACTATGACCAAGCCTGAGGATTTGCCATGCATCAACCTCCTTAGAGATTTATTATTCATAGGAAAGGTTATGCATAATGATTTTATTCACCATATGGGTAACCAAATGGTTATGGTGTGCATATCTAGAGTATATTTTTAGTGGTATTTATCCCTACCAGCACTAGGCATTTATTTTGACAAACACAAGCTAGTTTCATGGAATTAAGATAATATTATGGAAAAGGTGTTGAATTAATGTCTTCTCCCCAAGGAAACCTTGACATACAAAGGAAATAATCCCAATCCAATAAATAAGTTCAAAATGGGAGTGTAAATTGGCATGAAACTAATCAATAGGATCTATAGAATGCCAAACATCTATTTACTCAATTTGGACTAGGTGCCATTGTTACATATGATGTTGACCAATGATGCAACATTTGCCTTGGGTGAAATTATAAGCTACCAGCTTAAAGAATAGATAATTAATAATGAAAAATTGGGCCACTTCTATATAATTCCATATATTTTGTACATTATAATGGGAACATTGTATAAAGTCCTCAATGAGCTATGGAGCCCAATCACTGACTATATCAAAAATTACATTTGTAAAAAAAATTAATTTTTGCATATCTATGCTTATACCAAGAATATGGTAAGGATTGATTAGGATGTTTATACTCAAGTCTAGAAAGTAATCCGTGGGTCTTCAATGCCTAGAGTCAAAGCAAGCATTATGAAGATACTATTTGGAAGAGGTGATCTTTTTGTATCCTGAGTGCACTATTATCATGATGGCCAACCAAAAGGTTCACTCTTTGAGACTTAAAAAATATGTACATAATAAATTAGTTTAGCAATAAATTACTTTCTAGCTCTGATGGAGCATTCAAGAGGACCTAGTCAAAAATAAGAAGAACACGGTCTATGGGTACCATATGGTTATTGGCAGGATGGTTTACATAAAGAGAAAGCACTTTGGAGATGTGGGTGGAAAAAAAAATATTTATAATTTTCCCATAGTGCCACATAGGGATTGGGATCCTCATGGATACATAAAAAAACACATTCAAGGCCTTAGTATCCCCTACCAACATGCCTATTATGATTATGACTTTTTATTCATGAATGCATATAATGATGATGAGGTCTTAGAAAGGGCAAGGGTTACCAGTTTAAAAGAGGATCACTTAAGGGTGATTCAATAGGAACCTTAAATCATTGTGAAGGAATTGCATAATATAATGCCACTCTTTTCAGGATGGACATCCTAATTTTTTTGGAAGGATTAGCCCATAGAGAAGTCTACAGAATAAGGAGATCCATCATATGATATTCCTTTTAAGTTGAAGGATATCAAAAAATAACTAGGGGTGAGTGAACTTGATCCTAAGGGAGATTCAAGAAACCCCATTAAACCATATTCCATTGATGAGGAAGAGAAAGGACAAGAACCCCCAACTTCTAGTGCAATTCAAATACATGTGGTCACCCCCTAAGAATAAGAGTCTACGTCTTCAAGGGTAGACACATAGGAATCAACCACCTAAATTTAGCAAGGCTCCTCCTCATAGCCTAATACTACTATTTGTTACAAAAGGAAGCCTAGGACTCCCCCAAAAGGGAGTCCTACAATAGATCAATCTCAAATCTTGCTTTTAATGCCCCAAAAAGTAGCAATGTAAGAAGAAGATGATTTTGATGAAGAAGAAGAGTTGGAGAAAGCTAAGGATTTGATTCTCAAAGTGGACAAGGGGAAGGCACCATATATAGAAGACATAATAGGTAAAAAGGATTTATCTATAGAGACCACCTCTTTGCTCTCTTCTTTTATTCTTATTTTTACTTCTATGTTAATTTCATTGGTGTTGAAAACTTCCAAGGTGGAACTTATTACGTCCACTCTTGATGATCCATTAAACACATCCTCTTTATTGTATTTTCCTCTACTCACCCCAATAATTAAGAAGGATGCTACCACTATTTCTCTACCTTCCACTACTTTTGATCCATTTTCCACCACCATGCCATCCACTTCTATAATGGCCACTTTTAGTATTCCTTTTCGAACTACCACAATTAGATAATTAAAAAGGAAAAGGGAATCTAGGAAGATAGAGATAGTCATGGCCTCTCCCCATCTCCTTGTCTCATACACCCAAATCACTCTCCCTATGCCATTAACCACTCCATCCTAGGAAACCATTATCACTAGCTCAGACAAGGGCAAGAAATCAAAGACACAAGTTATCATAGTCCATCCACTCCCCCTATATAGAGGTTTAGATTGGTATAAGATTATTTTTCCTTCCTTTCCTAACACAATTTTCAAGGTAATAAAGAAGTAACAAATAACTAAGGAAGTTGGATAAGAAGTTGTGTTTAAAACCAAAAAGGAGATAGACCTAAACTAGTTGATAATTATTCTATGGGACATTGATTTAAGGGCCAAGACCTCTCAAATGCCTAGATTCAAAATAACAGATCTCCCATCTATTAATTTTTTTTTTGACAAGCCATTTGGGAGTATTCATAGGGTAAAGAAGAGGAAGATAGAAGATGATGCTGGTAGGGAATTGATTTTTTAAAAAGATACAAAAGATTTTTCTTTGAGAAAAAGAAAAAATAAATAATTAGGTAAATCCAACTATAATGAAGACTTCAAGTATATATCAAAACACATAAGGATGTCACGATGTAAATTCATGAAGGCACAAAGATAGAAAGACAAGAAATAGAGGTAGAGTTGGAACAAATAAAAGAATAACAGAAGGTAATGCATATCCCAACTAGCATTGAAGCTGAGGTTCAAGAGGTAGCATCATAGTTATATAATTATTTGGAGGCATTAGAGTTTATGTGGGTTTAATTGTCCCCCTATGTTTCTAATGCTAAAAAATTATTTAATTCTTTGAAATATGATGAGAATAAATTGAAGATGTTAATTTTTTACACAACTAATAAGGCTTATAGCCACCTAGATCTCATGACACCATTAGAGGAATCCAAGACAATCAACCTAGTGGTCATTAGGATAGAAGAGGCTAGGGAATGGATGAAAGTAGTAGGGGCGTTGATCCCCAAATATGATGATCAAGAGGCCCTCATTTTCCAATTTTTGAATGATTTGAAAATTTCCAAAGTAAAGGATGCTATAAAGAAGTTGATCAATAAGATGAAATTTAATCAACTTATTTAGGAGGCTTCAAAAAAATTTAAGCAAAGTATATAAGGACTATCATTTGAGGACATAGAAGTTGAGTTGAGATTTGCTAGGAATAAGGTGACTAAAGTTGAAATCTTCAAGATCAACTTCTAGATGACTAAAGTAGAGCATGAAAAGATATTAGGATAAGTTATTAGGGTGCATAAACAACATATTTTAAATTTAGAAATCATTTGGTAGTAGTATGATGTATCACATAAATGTTGGCTCGAGATAGAGGTGAAGAAGAAGCAGACTCAAGCTACCACTTCTAGTTATACATTAACAACCATAGTTACAATGCCAACTAAAGTCCATACAGCCATCCAGACATCAACATAGCCATGAAGGGCCATGTTTTTTGCATGTACATTTATATAGTGGTGTATATTTATATATTTATAGTTTTTTTATAGTTTGAACCATATTATAAAGTTGCCTATCCATTTTTGTAAACATGCACACATTACATATTTTTTTTAAAGGCTAACTTAAGTTATTAACAATTATAAGATAAATCTATATGGTTTTGATGATAATTATAATTGAATTTATAACTATGACATGTAATATATCTTACATGTACTTGGAGGATGAGACAACCCCTTCCATAAGTCCATTTAAATACATGTAACCCACAATTTTAAAGGGTTAGAGAATTTTTAATATATAATAGCAGGAGAAATTTTGGTTATCAACTCATGTGTTTGTGTATTTTATTTATAATGTTTGTGTAATTAGGTTATTTTTTTTTTATATGATTCAATAACTCTTAGTGTGTAAAATCTGCAAATGAGTTGTTTCTTGTCTTGAATGATATGCTGGTCTTAGATGTGCAACATATATTGATATGTATGACAACACCCTTATGGATATCTAATACAAGATTACTTTATGAGCCTTATAATAACTTCATGGGTAACTTGAAGGAATTACAAGGCCTTTGATAGAATATACTAGGAGATACTCCAAAGGGTGTTGTCATATATTAAAGGAAATGTTGAAAGTATCTCATAATATATACCTTTAACATGAACAAGTGGAATTTTCATGTACATGAAAGGCACTAATGGGTGATATTTTAAAGGCCCTTATAATACCTTCAAGTTATATATTAGGAGATAACTTTCAAACATGCACAAGAGTGGATTTCCCCTTTAAGGTATCTCCTAGGAGATGCCTTTCAAACAAGCACACGATTGGATTTTTCCTTCAAAGAACAAGTGGAATTTTACTTTTCATAGAAGGTACTAATCAGTGATATTTTGAAGGCCCTTGCAATACCTTCAAGTGATCTCCTAGGATATACCTTTCAAAATTGTACAAGAGTGAATTTCCCCTTCAAGATATCTCCTAAGAGATACCTTTCAAATAGGCACAAGAGAGGATTTATCCTTCAAGGAACAAGTGTAATTTTCATTTACATGGAAGGTACTATTGGGTGATATTTTTAAGGCCCTTATATTAACTTCAAGTTATTTCTAGGAGATACCTTTTAAACATGCATGTTTATTATGATTATGACTTTTCATTCATGAATGCACAGAATGATGATAACGTCTTGGAAAGGGAAAGGGTTATCAATTTGAAGGAGGATCACTTAAGGTTGATTCAACAAGAACCTTCAATCATTGTAAAGGAATTGCATAATAAAATACCACTCTTTGTAGGATAGACATCCTCAAAATTTTAGAAGGACCATCCCATAAAATAGTCCAAGGAACAAGGAGATCCATCATAGGAGCTTCCTTTTAGGTTGAATGATATCAAGAAGGAATCAGGGGTGAGTGAACCTGATCCCAAGGGATCTCAATGAGACCCCATCAATATAGATTCCTATGATGAGGAAAAGAAATGAGAAGAGCCCCTAGCTACCAGTATAATTCAAATTCATGTGGCTACCCCCCAGGAATAAGAGTCTACATCTTCAAGGGTAGCCACACAGGAAGCAATAAATTTAGTTCAGTAAAGCTCCTCTTCATAGCCTAAGACTACTATTTATTATAAAAGGAATCCTCGGACTCCCCCAACAAGCATTCCTACAATAGAGTAATATTAAAGATTGCCTATAATTCCACAATAAGTAATAGTGCAATAAGAAAAAGAAGATTATGATGAAGAAGCAGAGTTGGAAAAAGCCAAGGCTTTAAGATTCAAAGTTTATAAGGGGAAATAACCATATATATAAGACACAACATGTAGAAAGGATTTACCTTTAAAGACCACCTCCTTGTTGTCTTCTTCTATTCTTATTTTTGCATATATGCCAATTTCATCGATGTTGAAAATTCCCAAGGTGGAAGTTATTACTTCCACTCCTAATGATCCATTAAGCACCTCCTCTTTCTTGTATTTTCCTTTACTCACCCCAAGAATTGAGAAGGATTCTACCACTATTTCTCTACCTTTCACTACCTTTGATCCATATTCTACCACCATGCCATCCACTTATATCATGGCCACTTATAGTTTTCATTCTAGTACTACCATAGTCAGATCATTGAAAAGGAAAAGGGAATCCAAGAAGATTGAGATAGCCATGGCCTCTCCCTAGCTCCATGTCTCATCCACCTAGATCACTCTCCCCATTCCATCCACCAATCCATTCTAAGAAACCATTGTCACTAACTTAGGCAAGGTTAAGAAGGCAAAGACATAGGTTATCATAGTCCATCTACTCCCTTGATATGGAGATTTGGATTGGTCTAACATTATTTAGCCTTCCTTGGTTGACACAATTGTCAAGGTAAAAAAGAAATAACTAGTTGAGGAAGTTGAAGAAGAAGTTATGGTCAAGACCAAAAAGGAGATATAATTAAATTAGTTGATAATTCCTCTATGGCCTATTGATTTAAGGGCTAAGACCTCTAAAATTCTAAGCTTCAAAATAAAAGAGCTCCCATCTATTACAACTTTGTTTGACAAGCTATCTAGGAATATTTAGATGGTAAGAAAGAGGAAGATGGAAGATGATGTTGGTAGGGAATATAATTTTAAATAGAGATAAGAGGTATTTTGTTTGAACAAAAGATAAAATAGACAATTGGAGAAATCCCCCTATAATTAAGACTTCAAATCTCTAGCCAAAGCACATAAGGATAAAATGGTGGTAATTCACAAAGGCGCATAACTGGCTAAACAAGAACTGGAGGTAGAGTTAGATAAAATAAAGGAACAATAGAAGATTATGCATATCCTAGATAACATTGAAGCTGAGGTCTAAGAGTCATCATAAAAGTTCTATACTTATTTATATGAATTAGAGTTTATGCAGTCTAAATTAGCCCCTCATATTTCCAATACTCATGAATTATTTAATTCTTTGAAAGCTGAGGAGAATAAATTAAAGATGTTAATTGTTCACACAAATACTAAGGATTATAGCCACCTATATCTCATGACACCAATAGATTAATCTAACACAATCAACCTGGTGGTCATTAGGACAAAATAGTCTAAGGAATGGGTGACAATAGTTAGGGCTTTGGTCCCTAGATATGAAGAGAAGGAGGACCTCATTTTGCAAATTTTGAATGATTTGAAATTGTCTAAAGAAAAGGATGCTATAGGGAATTTGATCAATAAGATGAAATTTTATCATCTTATTTAAAAGGTTTCAAATAATTTTAATCAAATTCTACAAGGAATACCATTAGAGGACATAGAAGCCAAGTTGAGCTTTGCTAGGAAGAAGGTGACTAAAGTTGAGATCTTCAATATCAACTTCTAGATGACTAAAGTAGAGCATGAAAAGCTACTAGGACAGGTCATCAGGGTGCATAGATCCGCTCTTTTAAATTTGGACATAATTTGATAACAACATGATGTATCATATAAATGCTAACTCAAGATAGAGGTGAAGAAGAAGCAAACTCAAGCTACCACTTCTAGTCTATCGTGATATCCATAGTTACAATGCCAACTAAAGTCCATGCAACAATCATGATGTTAACATTTCCATGAAATGCCAAGTTTTTGCATTTACATTTATATATCAGTGTATATTTATAGTTTTATTATAGTTTGAACCATATTTTAAAGTTTCCTATTCATTTTTGTAAACATGCAAATGTTTCATGATTTTTGTAAAGGTCAACTTAAGTTTTTAGAAATTATAAGATAACTTATATGGTTTTGACCATAGTTACAACTAAATTTATATATATGACATTCAATATATCTTTCATGTACTTGGAGGATAAGGCACCCACTTCTCCATGTATATTTAAACACATGTAACCCATATTTTTGAATGGTCAAAGAATTTTCAATGTATAGGACATAATAAATTTCAGTTGTCAACTCATGTGTTTATGTATTCTATTTCTAATGTTTATGTAATTAGGATTATTTATTTGGTTTTATGATTCAATAACTCTTATTTTTCAAAATATGGAAATGAGTTTTTTCTTATCTTGATTTATATGCTAGTCTTAGATGTACAAAAACTATTGATATGTATGACAATCCCTTCAAGATATCTACTACAAGATTAATCCAAGGGAATTTTAATACCTTCATAGGTAACATGAAGGAATTATAGGCCCTTGATATAATCTCCTAGGAGATACTTCAAAATCCATTGTCATACATTGAAGGGAACACTAAAAGTATCTCATAATAGATACCTTCAACATGAACCAATGGAATTTTCCTTTACATAAAAGGCACTACTAGGTGATTTTTGAAGGCACTTGTAATAAATTCAAGGTATATCCTAATATATAACTTTAAAACATGAACAAGATTTTATTTTAAATTCAAATTATCTCTTAGGATATACATTTCAAACAGGCACAAGAGTCGATTTCTCCTTCAAAGAACAAGTGGAATTTTCCTTTACATGGAAGGCACTACTAGGTGATATTTTGAAGGCCCTTATAATACCTTCAAGGTATCTCCTAGGAGATACATTTTAAACATTCACAAGAGTTTACTTCCCCTTCAAGGTGTCTCCTAGGAAATACCTTTCAAATAGGCACAAGAGTGGATTTCTCCTTCAAGGAACAAGTGGAATTTTCCTTTACATAGAAGGCACTATTGGGTGATATTTTGAAGGACCTTGTAATGCCTTCAAGATATCTCCAATGAGATACCTTTAAAACATGAAAAATATTTTATTTCCCCTTAAAATTATCTATTAAGAGATATATTTCACCATCAATCCTTGATCAAACATCTTGGGTGATAACAGATGTCTTACTTGTGAGCTATTGAGAGCTTTATATGGATGCAACATTATGTGGACATGCATCGATCTTGGATGGACATGAAGAGAACATGAATCAATTTAGAGGGATACTTGGGTTTCATTACCCATGAAAGTGATTCATGCCTAGTTTGGGCCTATATGATGATGCCACATGTCATCCCCACAAAGTTACATCCAAAAATCTATGAGATTGCCTTTGAAAGAGGTACATGTCTCCATTTGAGCCATACGATTAATGTCAAGTTATTGATAGTTGTCTAAAATACTTCTAAAGGTGACACCTATTATGTAAATATTTGATATCCTTTTGAAGGAAACACTTGTTAAGTAAATCTCTGATAGCCTTTTAAGAGAGCCACTTGGTAAAGCAAAGCCTTGATTACCCATGAGAGTGACGTGTGGCACTCTCACAACCAATTAAAACTAAAAGGCACCACCTAAGAAATAATCACAAATTTAAAGATGCCATGTGGTAGGATAAAAATATTCATCACATTGATATACATTTTGAGAGTTTGAAAGACAATAAAAAGGTGCCATGTGTCTAGATTTTGAGCCAACAGAGGAACTTAATCACATTCAATCCCTATGAGAACCTAGTTAGATTTGAGGTGGTATACACATGTTAAAAAAAGGTACTATATATCTTTAAATCTAAAATTTATTATAGATAAAATTTAAAATAGAATTAAATTTGAATTCTAATGTAATTAAATGCCAAAATAAATAACTCAAATTTGTTTCAAACACATGCAAAGTTGAAAAACTCATCATTAATTTGACATGAACCTAGATCATATTATATGTTACATTAATAAAATAAATCTCTCAAAAGGATACCCAACTCATCTATTGTTACCTATATTTACATTTAAAACTATACACATTTTCTCTCTCTCTCTCTCTGTTAGATGCATTCTCCCAGTATGATAAAGACTTGAGTTGTTCAAAGGTTATACCCCAACCACCATTATTAGAGATCAAAAATTGTAGAGAGATATAGAAATATGTTGGTTACTTCTAAGAATATTTCATAAATGTCACAAGAAATTTCCTCCACCCTAGCTAAGAGATCCTCTTTTAGAAATGATGACGTCTTATTCTAGTATGGAAATTCAATTATTTTCAAAGACACAGAATTCATCCCCAAGGCCATAAACTTAGGGGACATGCATTAAAAAAAATTTACTTCAATGTAAAATTATCTAGTGAATTTTATGAGGCCAATAAAATGCCTCACATAATCTAATTATCTTTGGACATTCTTACAATCAATGATGCTAGTCTCAATAAGGTTGTAGTGAAGCCAAAGGTGATGCCATGTGTTGACCTAGTCTATAGTATCTTTGAAAAGATGAGATGTGAGGGAAAGTTTCTAAAATGAATAAACCAAGGGAACATGATTGAATTCATAGTAGGGAAAAGCTTTGAAAATTACTATGACCTTCCTTCCCCATAAATAGACTATAACTAGAGTGAAATCAATAACTAGTATAAGGTACACTCCCTACAGAAGGTATTGGCATCATGGGTAACTGACCCAACTAGAGTTGTCTTCATGGAAGACCAAGGGAATTTATCTATTCATCAATTTAGGAAAGGATATAGGATTGGCTTGGCTCTACTAAATAAAATATATGGAAATCCACATATTAGCTATGTAGAAATAAGAACTATCCTACTATTATTGATAATCCTAGAGGATTAGTGGATTCCCTCACTTGGGGACATCATCAGTAACAACTTTATATATGTGATGAATGACACTTGTAAGAATGGTGCCCCATTTTACATGATGAGTTACCTATTAGATGCAATCTATGCAACTTCCCAACTAGGCTCAAACTCATAGTCTCCTAAGTGGTAAGAGGTAATGCCTCAACGATTATTTACAATGCACATTCACTAATTTAAGCATAATATAAAGGTAATTGCAAAAGATTTATACCTAGTTGTTTATAAATAAATCACTAAATGTGAGATGTTGATGGTTTCCTTGGAGGTCAAACAAACACTAAAGGAAATGGGAAGCTATTGGCTATACTTAGATTGAATAGTCATCTCAATGGAAGGAGTAATGGTGGCTCCTCTTAGGTTATCAAGATATGTACCTATGAAATTGGCTAAGGAAGAGATGGATTATCAAATACTACATGGATTTGATGGAATATTTTAAAACTACAAGAATAAATTATCCCAAAAGAATCCTTACAAGCTATGGAGGACTAACATATCAAAGTGGTATGATATCATTGTGGTTGTAAGGCATGGGGACTCATACCTATTATGTAAGGATGATTTCAGACCTTGGGACCCAAACAATGTCATTGCCAAGAATATGTTCAAGTTCAAGAAGGATGTGGAAATGGAATATAAGAACCAAGAATAAGTGCATGAATGGATATACAAGGATGCCATGAATGATGAGGTGGTCCTAAAAAATGTTTCAAGAAAGAACATCAAGCTAGAAATAAGGTTGGATAGAGAGAAGAATAAGGAAGATATCATAACACCGTATCCACCACCAACTCATGGAGGATCAATTAGGATCAAGAAAGGAGGATCAAGTATCCAACATGACCCCTCAAAATATCCTACATTTTTCTCTACATCTACCATGGGAGCTACCATAGAAATCATAAGCCAACCTAACCTTGATGTTATTGAGCTTAAAGAATTGTAGTAAGGCATCAAGATCTTTGAGGAAGAGTTACAAGCATTGGTTGGAAGGAATATTGAAAAGGTTTATAAAAGAAAGGAGCCAAAGACTACCATGAGAGTAGTGGTGCCTCCTCCATGAAATTTTCAAGTAACTTTAGAGGTTACAAGCACAAAATAGGATCCCACTATAAGTCATTTCCCATTTCCTTCTCCCATAATTATAACTACTTCTATTTCTACTTCCTCTTCCATGTTTGTTCCCTCAACTATTATCCCTCCATTAGCTTCATTATCTTCAACTATTTTAACCACCTCTACCTAGTCCTTGTTTGATACTATCATGAGTCAAGACAGTATTTCCTTTGGATTCACTTTCCCATAATTTATTTCTCAAGCCACCATACATATGGCTTCTTAACAGACAAGCACTGTAAGTGTGTCACTTTTTATTGGTCCCCCTATGCCTATAAAACCATTAAAACCCATTTCCAAGTAATTCACCTTTCAAATGACACTTAACATTACCAAAACTACAAAAGTGAGTGTGCCTCTAAAGTTACCTTCATTTATCCTTGAGATGGGCCCTACCAAATCCTTATTTAACACACTTGGGCAACTAGACCCAACAAAATTATACATCCCTATTTCAGCTTTGACCTATTCCTCAACCCAATCATCCCCATTGTAGTCATGCCTAACACATCCAACACCTAATACTACCCCAAATTTGGTTAGAGACATCATACAAGAAACAAGGTAAGAGAGGCCTCAGGTAGTTCTCTCTGCTCCTCAAGTTGGGATGATGTTTGAGGCCACCATAGGCACAATGAAAAGGGTGGTTATAAGGGAGGTTGAGTAGCCATAGTCCAGCTCAATTGTGGTCTATTAGAGTAAATATTCCATCTTTACTTTGATAATAAAGACGAAGGCCAACCCTAAAGATTTAAAATAATATGCAAAGGACCTTGTGTCCTTAGTTTAATCCCAGGTAGAGTCAATAATTGCTTTGATGAAGGGGATGCAATAAGAATTGAAAAGGTTAAAGGAAAAAACATTAACAATAGTGCTATATGACAATATAATCTAAATAATAAGTGTGGTTATCAATGTTTTCAACTTGTATAAATTCATGAAGAGGAAGAAGGAAGATGAGGTCATAAAATCCAAGGTGGTCATTAAACTTAACCAAAAACTTGCACTCTATGATTTCAAGTTGGCAAACTTGGCTAGAGTTAAAGGAAGTAATAAGTTCTCAGACTTCAATGTTTTGCCACTTGAGGATATAATTCTTGCATAGACCATCTTGATGAAGAAGAGGAGGATATTAAAGAGGTGGCTTGATCAGATCAAGGATGCAACTACATCCTTAGATAAAATTAAATTAAAGATTGCCTTGTTGCTGAAGAATGCCATGGTCACTAGGTTGACCAAGATTGGTGCCTCCTTTATGGATGACCAAGAATTTAGGGTCCATATGAAGGTATTTGTAGCTAAATTCTAGTAGGACATTGTCAGTGTAAGATGGATACTAAGGTGATGGATATTATGTCATTTTCCAACTAAAGGCTATAGAAAGTAGAGGCCATTGAAGAAGCATTGAGGCATGTGTTTTTAGAACACAAAAATATCATCCAAGAGATACCTAACTTATTTTGATCTATGATCCTAGACTTCACCCAGATAGATCATGATTACCTGGCCTATGTATAGGTTTAGATGAAGGAAGAGGTGAATAAGAAATCATGGAAACAAAAACAAGCCAACCAACAACTTACTTTGGGGCCTTAGGGAATATTCCATTATGTTTTGTAAATTTGAATTAGAATATTCCACTATATGTAAAATTTTAGCCACTTGGCTATTTTGACACCTTTTGATAGGCCAACTTGAACTTGTTTTAGGAAATTTTGAGGCCTATAAATAGGGGTCTCCCCCCCCCAAAAAAAAAATTTGTAATTATAAATAGTTTTTATAAGAATTAATACAAGAGATCCAAGAATTTGAAAGTTTGTCTGAAGTGCTTGATTGTGTATTTTTTTAGTTTCTAATCCCCATGCTTTAGATGACTAATAGTTTCTTTCTTATTGACTAATTTGGTAATAACACTCAATACATACATCTGTTAGCCTGAGTATAACACTATACTTATAACTCTATTAGTATATTTACTCTATTTTCATCTTATTTTAAAGTAAATGTGCTATGCAATTTACTATGAATGAGTAATTTTATACAACATATGCTTTTAGACATATGCATTTATTTTACTTTGAATATTTAACTATATTTATTTAGATTTGAGTAATACACTAGAGTTGATGAATGTTATTTTTATGTGTTGTTGTCATGGAAGTTAGAAGAGCTAGTACTTTTGATCATCTTGAGCAAATTCTCTTTTTTACCTTACCCTTCTCTCCTTTGAATCCACCCATGAATCAATTTAGATTAGTTAATTATATAAATATCCATTTCTTGTTTATGTTTGGGGTAATAATTGGTAAATATTGAAATAATTTCACAAATATTATGAAGAATAAAGTGTCATTGTGTAACATCTGTTGTTCCTACAATAAGGTCTACTTACAGAATTTCAAATTGGTGACCATATCTCTACTATTATGCTATTCCCAATAGTAGTTGTATATAAAACTCAAGACCTGAGTCTTCTAGGACTCAAAATTGAGTTTCTTACTTTCCCCTCATTCACTAGTGACATAGGGAACACATTAATTACATCAAAAAAAAGGAATTTTTTTGGCATTAGAAGGAACAAGTGAAATTTTACTTTACATAGAAGGAACTACTAGGTGATATTTTGAAGGCTCTTGTATTAACTTAAAGGTATATCCTAGGATATACCTTTCAAACATTCACAAGAGTGGATTTCTCCTTCAAGGTATTTCCTAAAAGATATATTGAAATAGGCACAAGAGTGGATTTCTCTTTCAAGGAACAAGTGGAATTTTCCTTTACATGGAAGGCACTACTGGGTGATATTTTTAAGGCCATTGCAATACCTTCAAGGTATTTAATAGGATATATATTTCAAACATGAAAAAGAGTGGATTTACCCTTTAAGGTATCTCCTAGGAGATACCTTTCAAATATGCATAAGAGTGAATTTTTATTTCAAGGAACAAGTGGAATTTTCCTTTACATGGAAGGCACTACTCAGTGATATTTTGAAGGGCCTTATAATACCTTTAAGGTATCTCCTAGGAGATACCTTTAAAACATGCACAAGAGTGGATTTACCCTTCAAGGTATCTCTAAGGAGATACATTTCAAATAGACACAAGAGTGGATTTCTCCTTTAAAGAATAAGTGGAATTTTCCTTTACATGGAAGGTACTACTAGGTGATATTTTGAAGTCCCTTGTAATACCTTCGAGGTATCTCCTATGAAATATCTTTCAAACATGCACAAGAGTGGATTTCCCCTTCAAGGTATCTCCTAGGAGATACCTTTCAAATAGGCACAAGAGTGGATTTCTCCTTCAAATAACAAGTGGAATTTTTCTTTACATTGAAGGAACTACTAGGTGATATATTGAAGGCTTTTGTAATACCTTCAAGGTATCTCCTAGGAGATAACTTTCAAACATGCACAAGAGTGTATTTTATCTTCAATGTATCATAATTAAAAGGTGCTACCTAAGAGATTTATGTGAATTTAGAGTCATCACTTGGTGAGATACAAATGAGTCATCATGCAAAGCTATATTCCAAAAATTTATGAGACAATCAAAAGTTGCCACGTGTTTGGATATTGAGTCAACTAGGTAGCTTAGTCATATTTAGGCCATGTGAGTACTTAGATGGATTTGAGGTGGTAGCCACATGTTAAAAGGTGTAAATATTTAGATTTAAAGCTAAAATTGATGACAAATCAAATTCAAATTAAAGCTCAATTGAATTTTAGTGTAATTAATTGCTAAAAGTAATAGTTCAAAGTTTGACAAGATTGCCATTAATACAACATGAACTAGGATTGCCATCAGAATTAATTAATCATGTTTTATAAAAAATACTTATGTGCATTAATCTAACATTAAAATAATATACAAGCTTATCAATCAAAATTCTAAATCCATGGCTGAAGCAGGATTTTTTGGAACTTCCAAGTCAGAGCAAGTCCTTTTTCTCTATTTATATGGGACAAACATAGTCTTTTGAGACACCAATTTCAATACCATTGCATTGGCCATGGATGAAAAACACTATAATGATTTATTCTACCATGTGGAGAGGATTCCTCCCTATATGTCTACCTTAAAAGGGCTAACTTGAGCTCAACCATTGCCTTCATCAATAGATCCCCCAAGTGGTTCTTCAGATACGATATAGATTAAGTAAATGTAATTGGATATATATATATAAAGCACCTTATATATATTTATAAAATTATATATATAAATAACCTTATAATATATATATATATATATATATATATATATATATATTATATACAAAAAGCACAATGTATATAAGGTTATTTATATATATAATTTTATAAATATATATAAGGTGCTTTATATATATATATATATATATATGTAAGTATAAAGCACCTTATATATATTTAGCACATTATATATAAACATAGAGCTCAAATTCACATAGGGAATAGGGGAAGCAAGAGGTTAGAGATACAACACAATAATTGATGGTAATGACAATGCAACAATGAATAATAAAGTAGGTTACATGATGTGATTATGATAAAACTGATGATGACAGTTATGGTTATCTCTTTAGAACATGTGAGATATAATGGGAAGGTGATTTATTTGGTCAAGTACTAATGATGTGTTATAAAGGTCATTATTGGTAGTACTAAGAGCAATAATCATATTGAATTACACATCATACCAAGTATTTTTAAAAGAACCTCTATTTAAAACATAGTCACATCAATCTTGTTTAAAAAGATCATTTAAAAAATCATCACATAAAATATATTGGAGGATATCTTTTGAAAATACCATCACATCAAATCTATTAGAGGAGATCTTGTGAAAACACCATCACATCAAATTATGGATTGTGGCATTAGTGGTCTAATGGAATTGTTTTAATTCTCAATGATGGAGGTGGATTCTTCCCATTCATGATTTTTCATTATAGGAGCATAGATATTAGTCTTCAGAGCTAAGTCACTAGTCTTTGGAGCTAAACCTTTAGACTTTAGAGCAAAAATGTAGCCTATTTCAGACTTTGTTTATATTCTTCCCATTCATGATTTTTCATCTTAGGAGCATAGCTATCAGTATTTAGAGTTAAGTCACTATTCCTCAGAGCTAAACCTTCAGACTTTAGAGAAAAATTTTAGTCTAATTTAGAATTTGTTTATATAAACAAAGTCTGAATTAGACTATAGTTTTACTTTGAAGTCTAAAGTTTTATCTCTGAAGACTAGTGACTTAGCTCTGAAGATTGATAGCTATGATCTTAAGATGAAAAATCATGAATGGGAAGAATTCACCTCCATCATTGAGAATCAAACAATTCCATTAGACCACCAATGCCACAATCCATAATTTGATGTGATGGTCTTTTTAAAAGATCTCCTCTAATAGATTTGATGTGATGGTATTTTCAAAAGGACTCTTCTAATAGATTTTATGTGATGATTTTCCAAATGGTCTTTTTAAACAAGATTGATGTGACTATATTTTAAATAGAGGGTCTTTCAAAAATATTTGGTATGATATTTAATTCAATATGATTATTGCTCTCAGTACTACCAATAATGACCTTTATAACACATCATTAGTACTTGACTGAATAAATCACCTTCCCATTATATATCACATGTTTTGAAGAGATAACCATAAATATCATTATCATTTTTGTCATAATCACATCATATAACCTACTTTACTATTCATTATTACATTGTCATTGCCATCAATTACTATGTTGTATCTCTAACCTCTTGTTTCCCCTATTCCCTATGTGAATTGGAGCGCTATGTTTTTATAGTATAGTCAGATTTGGAATTAAATAATGTTTGCTCTGAATATGGGTGGGAGAAAGAAATAGAGTGAACTAGAATCATTTGATGCATTTTTACAAGATGAAGCAGCTAGAGACATCTTTGAAATAGTAGGTTAGTTGAATTTCTTAAAAATGTTTTAGGGATTCTATGTTGAAATTATGCAATAATTCTATGAGAAATTAGATGAAGATCATGTTATTATCAAAGGGAAGAACATTTTAGTAAATCCCTCTATAATTAGTGCTTTATCTTGGATTCTTGAGGATAGAGTAGTTGCCATTGAAAAGATCAATTTTTATGATTTGATTTATATGTTTTTTTAGGGAAATGATCCATACCCTAGACTGGTTAAATCCCCCCAAGGAGTGGCCAAGGAAATTCTAAGAGAAAGTCTTCCTCAACCTTGGAAAAATGTTATTTTTTTAGATAATGAAATATATCACTTGTGATGGTCAATTTATAGTAGTGGGTGGAGATTCTATGTGACTCCTTATTCACTTAAGGAAAGGATCTGTTAGAGAAAAATATGAGATCAATCTTCCCTCTTTCTTTCATAATGCTTTAGGTAATGTTTCTCAAAAGATAAGATGAGGTACTAGGTCTACCTACCATCATGGGATGGTTACAATAATTTGTTTCCATTATTTTCTTAGTAAACTAAGTGGTGAAAAGGCTTGGTCCTCTTTCCTCTAAAATTTTTCTCCACTTCCTGCCAAAAAAACACTATGCCCTACCTCTCCTCCTTCCACTACAATATAGATTGAATAACCCATAGTTCAAATTATAGAATGGAAATATCTATCACCATTGGCTCCAAAGGTACTACATTAGATATGAAAGAAACAAATGGGAATTTATTTAGACCCCCATCATCCTCCTCTAACTAAACTTTGGTGCATTCACTAACTTATCTTGTAGGAAGAAGAAGATGTGCACACCAAAAAAGAATTTGTATTTGTAGAGGGAACCCTAGCAGAAAATTTTTTACCTCGAAAAGTAGAGTATCATGTGCCTTTTATTCCTAATAAGGGTAAGCACCCTTGATTGAAGAACATCCATCTTCTCCACTTTCTGTCAATGAAGAAAAAAAATTATAACATGACATGGATTTATCATGCCATGAGGAAATAATTATATTATAACAAATAGAGTTAGATGTTCTTCATTCAACTTTGAAAGGTAAGGACTTGATGATTTATAATTTGAAACAAAGGTGGGAAGAATATGTTATTAGAGTTAGTGAATAAGAAATAATTCTTCAAGGAATACAAGCTGAATAAACTAGGGTCCACAATGTAATGTTTTCATAGACCCAAGAATTGAGTAATTTGTAAAATTCTCTTGCTATTAAGGACACTCAAATTATTGATTTTCAAAATGCTAATATTGATAAGTGTAATATGATTAAGAATCTAAGAGAAAGTACTTTTGATAGAAATATAATGCTTTCCCAACATACTAATAGAATAATAGAGCTCACCACTCATAATTTTTAGTTACAAGCCTTTATTCAAGCCATGCAAAGAGAAATATGAGAAATTGTAGTTCAAATGGAGGGTCCAACAAGATTTTTTCCCTCTTTTCCTATTCCATTACATGAAATAATCTATGTCTAGCATATCACCTAGAATAAAATTCAAAAATTGAAGGATGAAAATTACAAACTTAAGGAGGAATCTCAGAAGTAATTAGCAAAATCCCAATTGTAATTGCAAAAAACATGGGCTTCTATCTAGCACATTTGTGCTATTTATGAGAAACTATTAGCATATAGGTATCATTCATTAGTTTATGTTATTTTCTTACATGAGCAATTTTATAAATGGTAGATTCAATTAATTTCCATTATTTGTCGCATATCATTGAAGATGAACATGTATTTATGGATATTTTTCTAAAGAGCACTGAAAAAAGATAGGATGCCATTTATGAGCTTTATACTTCCAATTTGTTGTTAAGATATCAATCTAGATTTTTGATAAATTTATTTATTGGAGAGACACAATTTTATGCCTTTCTCTCCACTCTAAGGAACTAAATGACATGGAAACATACCAATAATAGATTTCTATAATTACAAAGCACCACTAGATTATGCATGAGATCACAATTTCTAGAAGCAAAGAAACTTATTTATGCTTTTCAACCACTGTATCATATATATATATATATGAATAACAAGTATCATGAGATATTAAGATCTAATATTATTGCTTTTTAGATATTTTCTAAACCACAATTCTACCAATCATTTTAATGCAAGTATTGATAGGTGGGAGACATTACCTATTGCTTTGAAGTGTAGGGAAGTCCTCAACCCCACCAATATCAGATGGAGTCTAATAAAATCCACAGTAGTTTACCAGATAATCATTCAACTCTTAGAGGAAAGAGGTTCAGATGTCTGGATTGGGATAAGGTTTAGGCTTCCTACCATTATATGTCTTATATCTCCATGGTGATGTTATAATTCTTAAGAAAAAGTTGAATTTAAATCATAGGTGCATACAATTATCAGAGATATTGGATTATCAAGGGGCCACCATGATTGGGTCCATCATTTTGAAGTGTATGATTTGATTTAGATGTTTAAGTCAAGAAATTTGGATTAAGGATCAATCATCCCACTTATTTATAGGAGGAATTTCAAAAGGTAAAGTGTGGGAGAGAAATGATGAGCATTTCATATAGCTCACCATAGTTATATAAACTATCCATAAAGTTTTGCCTTTGGTTATATATTATATTGTATTTAATAGTTAAAGTCTGATCTAAGTAGGATATGAATGTAATCTGTTCTTTGTTTGTATGTAATTTATCATTGATTCTTTACTTTATTATTGTGTCTAACTTGGATGAGTAACATAGTTTTGAGTACATCAACACATCCCAAGGATGGAATTATTTTGAGTACAATGACACATCCCAGTGATGGGGTAATTTTGTAAAGGCAACACACAGTTTTGACAATTATTTTTCTATAATTTTGAGAATTTATCAAGTGAGATTCAAAGATTGAATGCTCTGAACACACTCTAAATTTGCTCCAAAATTTCTTTGAAGATGCTCTGGGTGTGCTCCGAAGACATACACAGGATGTTCTAAATAAGTCTAGGAATGCTTTGAAGACTTGTACAGGGTGATCCAAATACCTATATAAGATTCTCCAAAGATACCTGGATGTGATATGAAGACTATTTGGATCCCACTAATCATAATAGTAATTTTTTAGATATCTATAAATAAACTTTATATATTTAGATGTCTTATTTTAGACATTACCATTCATGATAATGGCTTTAAAAAGTCTGAATATATTTGTATCTTTATTTTTTAAACTAGATAAGTATCTTAAATTTAGATTAGTTATTTCTTGTCTATGATTAGTTGAGTCATTTCTAATGCCTTACTAGAAGTGTGGGATTCAATTCCTAGATTGTGTATATTTTGAATAAATAGATTTGGGTGTTAAGATTTCCAAGATTTTATATCCTATGAATAGATGTTGAGATGAGTTTAAATACACATCTCCTTCTCATTCTAAGAATTTTTTAAGTTCATAGTTCAAATTTATGGATATTTAAGTTCTAGATGTTAATAGTGTGAATTATTAACAAACAATTTAGATTTACTTTCTTACAAACTAGAGTTAGGGTTCCATTTATTATTTTTAAGATTTAGAAAGCATAACAAAAGTAAAACCCCTCAAGTAATGAATTGTATAATTCCAATACCAAATGGTCTCATTAAAAATAGCCATCAGACACTAACCTAGTTGAAAATGACACCAATATATTGATTAGTTAAATTAGAGGTACAACAACAACCTATTACTAGGTGTATCAATTAGGATCTTTACAAACTACTCTAAACAACTTATTACCAGATAAAAATGTTATAAAGAGGAGAAAGGGATGATTAAAAACAAAAAATGGTGATACACCAATATTTGACACTCATCATTGCTCTAACACACACACATATGATATCCAAGAACTCATACACTCACACAAATTCCATAACTACCTCATTGCATAACTGTTTCTTAAGAAGGCTCAAGGAAATAAGACAAAAGAGGAAGGGATGATTATATCCACAACCTATATTCACCTCATGACTGATATATCACATCCTAAGACCTAAAAACATAAAAATATCTTGCATAGAGGCAAGAGAGAGAGGATAACCACTAAGAAATAGAGATCTTTCACAAACTATTCATGCACAAACTCAACTAAACATAATATGAAATCATATAGAAAGGTAAGTAAAATCTTATATTATTGTTAAGAGGTGTTTTCATTACAAAATGGGTAGGGTTAAGGCATACCATAAGAGAAAGTAGTCTCTTACAATTAGAAAAATGAGAGATATATAGAAGAAAATGGAGGACAGAAGAGGGGAAAATGGATGATGACTTGAGTGATGTCATCCTACATGGAAAAAGTCCTCATTATTATAAAAGAATTATTAAATGGTTTGAGTTTTCTCCTCTTTGCAATTAACCTCTCCCACTTTATAAATTTGTTACATTGCCCACTTAGTCTTTTAGAAGCCTCTAGACACTTTGTGAAGGCTTGTCAAATCAACATAGTGTTACAGCTATGATATTAACCAATTTTGATCATACATTTATCCAATTTGAAATAAAAATAATTGTAAATAGGGAGAAGTCATATTTTAAACATAGTAAATGATATCAAAAATGGAGTTGCAGAATAAAAGATATTGAAAAAAAACCAACATGTAGTGACACACAGTCACATCAACACCTTTAGAACATTTAAAAATGGAAAATCATAGAGAAATATATGAGAAAAATCCATCATATCTTATATTTCCAAAAATTTATTGAAAAGATGCTCAAAAGGGTATTTTTATTTTTTTGAAAAGATAAAAATAACCCCTATGACCTTCTGTCTGAGTGTTTTTTTGTAAAAAGTTGGTTGTGATAACCCTTCCTAGAAGGGTCACTTTGCACCATCATAACTTTTCACTGGAAGCTAACATAGCTTTTAAAAAAATGCATTACCTTCTCATACCATTAGGGTAAAATCATATAATTTTTCATGTAATTTATACTCCATTTGATCCTATGAAAATGAGATTCAAAAGTGCTCACTGGGAAGATTTAGCAATTAGGAGATGTAGGAAATGACCAAATAAAAATCAATACAAAAGTTGATTTTATTATCTACGTATTC
Organism: Torreya grandis; assembly: GCA_037957365.1. Lineage (NCBI taxonomy): Eukaryota > Viridiplantae > Streptophyta > Pinopsida > Cupressales > Taxaceae > Torreya > Torreya grandis. The sequence continues at coordinate 1,017,121 of JARHVA010003364.1, forward strand.
CATACATTATATCTAAAATTTATGGACTATATTTCCCATTCTAATCTAATGAAAATTTCCTATCAGCATAAGAAATTTGAACAATATTTGACCTCTTTTACCAATGAAAAAATGAGATTTAAATGTGCACATTGGCCAGATCTAAAAACTGAAAACGTAGAAAATTGACCAAGTAAAAATCAGCTTAGAAGTCAATTTTCATAGCTATACATTTAGTACATGAGATAAATTTATAATAATTAATTTAACCTCACATTTTTATCACATTTGGATACCACCATGTGAAATTTGAAGGTGATTAGACTTGATTTGATCCTGCACAATGGTGTATGAAATATGCTACATAGGCTGATTTGGCACCTTGAAACATAGAAATCTACACATTGAGCAGTTTTCATGACTAGGATATTTTGAAGCTAATGTTATAAATGTAATTATTTCTATGTGGGAGATATTATGTATTGAATTAAATCATAGGGAAGTCCTCAGCCCCACTAATATTAGATGGAGCCTAAGAAGAGCCAAAGTAGTTTTCCAGATAATCACTTGGTTCTTAGAGGAAAGAGGCTTAGATGTTTGGATTGGGATGGGGTTTAGGCCTCCTATCATTTTATGTCCTCTATCTCCATGGTACAATTGGATTTATCAAGCAGAAGTTGAATTTCAAGCATGGTTGCATACAATTGTCATAGATCTTAGATTCTTGGAAAGGGGCCACTGTGATTGGGGACATCATTTTGAAGTTTATGATTTGAGTTAGAGGTTTGACTCAAGGAATTTGGATTAAGTATCAATCATCTCAATTATTTACAAGAGGAATTGTAAAATTTAAAGTGTGAGGGAAAAATGATGAGAATTTCATATATCTCATCATAGTCATATAAATTATCCATAAAGTGTTGCCTTTGGTTATATATTGCATTACATTTAGTAGTTAAATTCTGATCTAAGTAGGATATGAATGTAATTTTTTCTTTATTTGTATGTAATTTATTGATAAATATTTAACTTATTATTATGTATAACTTGGATGAATAACATATTTTTTAGTACAACAACACATTCCAAGGATGGGGTAATTTTGAGTACAAAAACACATCCCAATGATGGGGCAATTTTAAGAAAGCAACACATAATTTTGACAACTCTTGTGGTTATAATTTTGAGGATTCAATAAGAGATTTTTGAAGATTGAACGCTCTAAAGACACTCCAAATATTCTCCAAAATTGCTTTGAAGATGCTCTGCATGTGCTCTAAAGGCATACATAGGATGCTTTGAAGAAGTCTAGGAATGTTCCAAAGATCTATATAGGGTATTCTGAAGACCTGTACAGGATGCTCTGAAGATACCTAGATGTGCTTCGAAGACCTCAAAAATTAGGTGTAATATTTGATACTAAGATAAATTAGGATCATTTTAATCCAAAAATTTTGATTGGATGCAAATGATAGTTGGCAAACAACAAAAGGAGAAGCCATACAAACCTTCATCCCCCTATTGTTTCCCACCCCTCAAAAACTTCTTCCTAAATAGTAGCTACTCCTATTTTTAAGGTGCAAACATTTTATAAGAAAATTTTTAATATATAATGATTTATGGGACCCATCTACCCAAGAATATTGAATCACATGGGAAAATTTTTCCACCCCATATAATAATGCTATGTGTTATTCAGTCATTCATTCATTAAAGCTTATGATGCAACATGAGGGAAAAGTTTTCCACCCCAAAAAATGACTTTTCAACTCAGTCTAAAATGGAAATAATTTAAATAAAATAAGAAAAACCTAGAACAAGCCAAAAAATGACTTTTTAACTCAATCTAAAATAGAAACAATTTGTAATATCCCAAACAGAGCCAATAGATGAACAATACAAGGAGATAGAGATAGGGTGGAACCATTAAAACCCTCTCTCATCACAACAATTATTTATTATGATTATTTACTTATAATTAATAAAAAATATCTACTTTCCCCTCACATTCACCATTTGGGTCCTTATTGAATACAAGTAAGCATTAAACAATCCTAATATCTACCATTTCATTATCTCGACCATTTCATAACCAAAATCCAGGTTTATTTGAATTTTAGTGATTTAATAACTTAAATTAGTAAAAAATGAATAAAAGGGCCATGTCAAGACAAACAAATCACACATTTTAGAGATAATAAATAATACATTAAATAGATTAAATATCTGACAAGAAGGACCTACAGAAATGATAATGAAAATTTGGGTCAACACTTCCACCACTAATGCCATAGTTAACCTAACAGTCAATAAAATAATGTTTTTCATCCTTCTAAAGGGAGATAAAAATTGAGAAAAAATAATGGAAAGAGAAAATATAAATTTAACCCTAATTTTCTACTTTTGAAGCACAAGAGAATCTTTAATTCTATAATAATTTAAAAGTTTATATAAAACTTTGTAACATTAATTTTTTTTAAAGATTATTTATTTATTTAAACATATTAAACATCTAAACAATGTACATTAATTAAATTAAAAATATTTAAATATCTAAACATAAATAAAAATAAATAATAAACTCAGATAGTTTTTGAATATAAAAATATTTACAAATTTTTATTATTTATTATAATTATTCTTATTAAAAAAGTCTATTTATATTTGTTCATTAAATTACATGATTAAATTGTCTAATAGGGATTTGAGTCCTTAATTTTTAGCTCCAATATAATACCTTTGAGATAATTTAATTCACCAATTCAAATACCTATGAGAGTGAGTCACCTTTTTTGAATTTACAAACTAATATTTGAAGATAAATTCAACCCCAAAATGGTAATTAAAATAAGTGACACAAAATCATACCTAGTAACTCAAAGACCTAAACTTGGGAAAGGATTTTGTGGGATTATCTAAATTATGATTACGTGAGGGAATAAGTATTCTACACCATACTAATCTATAAACATTAACTTTTCATTCATGACAATAAGGTGTGATATCTCAATGCAGAGTCAGGGTTAAACATATCAGCCAACAACATAAGTAATTCAATTTTGAAGACAACTATTGGGCACAAAAATACGTGGCCAACTCACATACATGTAAAATCAATTAAATTTAAACATAAAGATATAAGCCAATAAAATTTACTCCTCTTAAAAAAATATTTCAATACAAGAATCATAAAAAGTTCATTTATCAAGATTATATAAATATATTACTGATGAAACACATGATTTAATTATATCTCTTGGGAAGATTTTAAATGGAATTTTGACCATTAACTGATACATACCAAGATATATGAATCTAAATTCACTTTCTCCATTTAATTTCATTAATAATATTATTAGTTGACACCAATTTTGCTTATCTAATTTATCCCCTTTCATCCCACTAATTTATTAACACATTCTAATTATTTATCGAATGTGCCCCTTCTTTATTTGTCATATACTGACCTTATCCATCTCCACCAATCAAGTAATTAACTTAAATCCCCATTATATTATCCTAATCCTCACTTATCTATTATTTTAGAATTTTAAATTCCCATGGCCCACCTACCCACCTACACTAGCCTATTCCTAGGCTCTCTTACACCTGTAGTCCCTAATCACCCACCTAATCCCTATCTAATACCCTATCTAATCTTTATTAGTCTCTAAGAGGATTCTATATTTATCCAATTATATAATCCTCTCTATTCTCACTCCTCCTATCTATAAACCTCTAAATCTAAAGGCTTCCAAGAATAATCCCCAATTATTGATCTCCCCAAGCTAACTTTGAATCTCAACCATTGATCCTTCCCTCCTCTTTATATTTAAACAAATCCATTCCTCCATTGGAACTAACTAAAAATCATCTAACAAATCCATGCCCAACTATTAAAATTATCAAGAGTCTCCATGCCAATCTAACCCATCATAAACAATCCATTATCATACCAAAATAATGTCAAAATGATAAGTCTAAGGAAATCAATCCAATCCTCTTGTTTTCATATTTTATTTAATCATGATTTAGAGTATTTAGCTTTAGGATTTTACTATTAATTTGAATTGTGAATTCATCTATTTCATTTAGTTTAGTGAATGGATCTAGATCTTACTTAGGTAGTTTGATGTTTGAGTAGATTTAGATTAGTTGCATGATCTTAAATCCATTAAGCTTTAATTTCCTACTAAAAACTGGTACATCCCAGGATGATCAATGCCATTTTCAACTACCTCAGAACACTTACTATATATAGTATTTCTATATATAGAATTTCCATTTATAGATTGTATCTAAATGTAAATCTATATGATTTGGGGAATTTCATTTCAATAAAATAGCAACATACTCATTTAGGAAGCTTTTGAAGGGTATTTTGTTGATTAACTGGTACATCCTAAGATGATCAATTCCATTTTCTGCCACCAACACATTTGGAAAGCATTTCTAAGGCATTATGATGATTGATTGATCCATTTTATGATGACCAAGATCATTTCTAGCTATCGAAAGAACACTTTCTATTTATATAGTGTCTATAGATAGATTTCTATATTTTATTATATACTATACTTGATTCCTTTTATAGATGTCTTTAGATATAGATTTGTATTTGAGACAAAATCTTGTAAATCAAGGTAAAGGAACCAAGGTGGGAATTTTTCATAATCCTCATTACAAATGATTAAAGCATTGGAGGAAAAAATTCTTTCATTGAGAATAACATTTAAAAGGCATCTAAATTATGTGTTTGATTCACAATATGTATTTAATAACCCTCTTGCATTAGAGGTATCATTTCATCCCTTGCCACCACACTTTGTGGCACTAAAATTTACTACTTATGAGAAATAGTTGGGTGACCTTGAGCATGATCAAGAAATGAAACTCCTTACATTAAATAAACTAGTAAAGTTTGGGTCCACTACATTAGCCTCATCCAATACATGAAAATTTAAGATCAAGCCATCTTAAAAAGTTAATCTGAATGAACTAAAATGTGATACCAATCAAATAGTGAACATTATGATCAATGAATCCAAGAAGGGTGGTTAGATCATATGTTATATTCACAATGAAAATAAATCAAAATGAAAATAAACAAACTAACATGCATAGCATTATCTTGCCTAGATCAAAGGGAGGATCATGGTGAAGACAAATAATTGACAAAGAACAAATAAAAATGGAAATAACGTACAAGTTTCCTTACCAATTCCTTGAATTCCCCAAGATATTTCTTCATTTGGCTTTCTTCACTTGTGCTCAAGAAGTTTTTGGCAAATGGAGTTGTGTGGTTCCTTCTCCTCTTGGCACCATGGTTGGCTTGGCTTTGGCTTGATGTTTGTGTTGTAGAAAAGGGTCAGTTGCCTAATTCATTCAATCCAAATTCTTATTTGGCTATCCAAGTTGGTTTTATAATTTTTATATTCAGGCACAAACATGAAATAAACTTGTGGCACTCAACATTTGTCACTCAACTACATTAGCATCAGTTCACATAAGGTGTAAGCATTGTTCACTCACTTAAATCACAATAGAGAAATAATTGTAGCCTACATTGGACTAGTCGTGTCATGACACAACTCAATATTCAAGGGGTTTGGTCATTTTAAATAATGACATTTGTAATTTCATTGATGCAAGCCATTTATATACTATGCTGAGGGTCTATATACATAAAACCTATTTAGTTAGATACTTTCAGTCATGTGGGATCAAGTCTATATTGGGTTGCTCTATGGTCTCATGGGTGATAGCCTATATTTTAACATGATTAAAATCCTTTAGGTGTTTATAGGGTTTAATGGAATATCTTAGATCAAGGGTTCATGCTAGGTTATTGATTTAAGCACAGGTATCATGGCTTGGTATGAGGGTCTTCCTATACTTAGAGTATTCTACCCAATATGTTAATGTCATCATAAATTGTAGAGATACTATTAAATTTGTGTATTATAACCTTTCTATAACTTAGTATTCATATATTAGAGTTAAGTATTATAACTTTCATAGACATTATAAAATTGAACCATATTCAAAGAACATAATTATAACCACCTAAACCAGATCAGAACTTGAATAAGTCATGCCATTCTTCAGTAACAGGGGTAAAATAAAAAGAGTATATATCATTAAAAATAGAGCAATAGCTTATGGAAACTACTAAAGGCCTAGAGGCTCACATGCGAGCTTAGGCACTACAATGTGGAGCCTTAAGGACATTCATGCTAGTCCTAAGGTTCAATGGTGGTCACTTTGCTATTTCTAAAACTAATTATATAGAGCTTTGTTATCTCCAAGTCTATCCCCTATATATTGGTTTGAGCTTGGCTTTATAAAACTAAGGAGCATCTTCTCATCAGGTTGGAGGTGCACACCATGTGCTGAGTTGGAGATTTGGTTGATCATTCTATAAGATCCATTACTTTATGCCCTTGAAACTATGATCTCCATGTTCTTCCACTCTTTTGAAGATTCCCAAAACATCATAGAAGTTGTTAGCCACCTTGCAATTGGTGTGATGTGTGCATCAATTCATCTATTTGGTGTAAAAGATAAAATCAACCTGAATGATTTCCTTATACCAAAGTATCTACTGAGTTAGCATGGATCCATACTTAGCCAAAAAAAGGCCTAACATTTACCCCATACAAAAGTACTAGTCCATCCTTAGACTAGTCTTTCAACACCCTAGGTATGTAGAACTCTAACACATTTTCCTTTAATTTATCACTAAAGTCCTTGAAGTCCTTGATGGTGAGCTTGATTTCTTCAATGGCAATGTCAATCTCTATTGAGGTAGTTCTAAGTGCAAGGACATTAGTTTTATATAAATCTTTTATAAATCCCTCTATCCTTTCCTTTTCCCTCATCACTCCTCTGCATAAGATTTCCCCTTGATTGTCAGCCTTTGTTTATAAGGTACAAAAGAGGTATTCTAGGTTTTGCTCCTGGTTCTTGATCTAAGAACTCAAGGTGTTGATCTTTGCCATAATTTATGCACACTTATTCCTATTGAAAATGTATACCTTTTCCCTCAGATCTTCCCTCTCCCCATTTACCTATTTGAGGTGTACGTTGATGACTGATGACTGGTTATAAAAGTTCATGAAGATGGCATTGGCTGCCTTTGTGCCTTCTTATTTCACAAAGAGGTCTTCTACTTCTTTGAGATTGTTTACTAACCCTTATATAAGATTTAACAAGGGTCCTACTCTTCTTCTTCTTGTTATATTTTGATTTCAACCTTGGGAGCATCTACTCTACTAGTACAAATATTTATTGCCACCTATGCATTTAAAGCATATCTCTTATGCCTTCACCATCACCTCAATAACTCCTACTAATGGTATTTTGGTTAAGCTACATGTAGATCAAAGTCACTTCCCACCTCACTTTTGGGTGGATACCAGTGTGTCTTGATGATCTTTCTCCTATGATTTATTCACTTGGCATAACCTTTGCCTTTCTTATTGTAACATGGGCATAATGCCTCACATACGTGCAATTCAACCTTCATGGTTCCATATTATTTTCCTACTTAAATTTCATTTCAAGCATGATTTCCTATCTTGGTTGATTTATATACACTTTCATATCTTTTCCTTGGCCTATCTTTCCCCATATAAATCTCCTATGTGGCCCTCCAGTGCTTCACTCTCCACTTTTGATCTCTTGTACATGGTCATAGTGTGCATATTTTTTATCCTTATTGTGAAATTTCATCCTATGTAATTTTCTTTCATATTATGTGCATGAGCACCCTTTATACCTTTCTTTCTCTTTTGGTGCTCATATGTTCAAAGTTTTGCAAATTCCATGCATCTAAAAACTTAGGTGTCTGGACTCAAGCACTTTGGAAAGCATCCATGATCAACTCACCTAACTGGAGTTATGCATAGAAGCACCAAAATATTTCTTTTATGTGACTAAAATTACCACTTATTCACTCTATAAAAACAACAATCACAAAATATAAAGAAATATTTGGCTTGCACCAAACAACATTCAAGTTAGTACACCACAACTAACTTGTGACTGGGAAGTCTATGTATGATGGAATAAACACATTTTTATTATTGATATGGATTCAATATATTGCCATTGAAATTCTCAAGGAGCATTTCATCAGCCAATATGTGTAGCTTACAAGCACCTATCTCTAATATGTGGTGGATGACATATGGACCCATCTACTTTGTCTACAGATTACCTAGGTACCTTAGGTACTTTGAGTCATAGAAAAAGACTAATGATCCTTCAATTAGTACCTTGTGCTTAATATTATTGTCAAACCATATCTTATAGCATGCCTTCTCTATCTATTGGCTCCATTTTTCTTGGGCTCACACCTCATCCAACCACTCCAAGTCCTCCAACTTTTCACTTAATAAAGCATGGTCATCCAGGCAACCAATTTGTGTCATATGAAATGATGGTACCAATAACTCCATCGGTAAAATCAACTTAGTGCCAAACACTAGTTGGAATGGTGTAGATTTATCTAGGCACCTATATGTTGTGCAGTATGCCCATAATACTAATGCCACTCGATCATCCCAATCATTGTGACTAACATCGCATATTTTTGTGAGTCATGTTACCAATATTTTATTAAATGCCTCAGCTATGCCATTTGCTTTGGGATGATATGGGGTAGTCTTGTGGTGCACCACCATGTACTCGGCTAGCAAGATTTTCACAATTTCATTGAAGGAGTGTGTTCATTTATCACTAGTTAAATTGAGTGGCCACCCATAGATACTTATGATGTTCTCCCATATAAATCATGTAGTAGTGATGTAGTATAGTTTTTGGTAGGCATTATCTTGGCCCACTTGGTGAAATAGACAGTTATTATTAGAATATACCTTAAACTTGTGTGCCTTGCTATAGGAGTAATTGGCTCAAAAAAATCAATGGATCATTTTTGGAATGGTGCCTAAGCAAGAATGGTGATGAGAGGCATCTCATACTATTGGTTCAACTTCCTTGTGAGCTTGTATATGTCACATACCTTAGTACAATCCTTTGTATCTTGGAACAAGCTTAGCCACCACAAGCCTGATTGTAGTAATTTACATGTTATTGGATCTATAGTGCAATGGCATCCTATGATAACCTCATGCACCTCACATAGAATGGAGTATATTTCATGTTATAAAACACAACAGTGTAGGACTTCATCTTGACTTAATTTATACATCTCCCCACTAATGATCTAGAAGGGGGTGACATGAATGATGAGTTGCTTCTTCTCTTTGGTAGTCATGGTCTAGGGAACAAACTAATATGTTAGAAATTTAGATATATCCACCAATTCTTTTAGAATGTGATGAATTATATAGATTTTTGTATCCATCACGTCATCTTTAATGGGTGCTACCACATCACCAAAGTTGATGTAGGAAAAATGGTCTAGTCCCAATTTCTGCTTCCTAGGTTTTACCATAACTAAGAACTAGAATTCTTGAAACTAAAGCATCCATATACAAATCCACCCATGGAGAATGATATTATTCATAAGTTAATTAAGTGCCTCATTATTAGTGAAAAAGATGAATGGGGTTACCAATAAATATTGGCTGAATTTCTAGAGGGCATAGACCATTGCTAGTGCATCACACTTGGTAGTTGTATAATTTTACTCTGTCGAGGTCAATTTAAGAATTGAAAAGGAGATAGGATGATCCATCTTACCTTCACTAGGATGTGCCAAAATGGTACCAATTATAGATCCAAATGCATTGACATGGATGTGGAATAGAGTTGTCTAGTCAGGAAACTAAAGAATATGCATGCTAGCAACCTTGACCTTCAAATTTTCAAAGGCATCCTCTTGTATTGTGCCCTTGTATAATGGGTCATCCTTGCACAAAATCTCCTCTAGAAGAATTTTTATCCTTGCATAGTTACTTATAAACATTATATAATATCCACAATGGCCAAGAAATACATGAATGTCTCTATGTGTGGAAAGAGTCTAGAAGTAAATGATAATGGAAATCTTCATGAGATCGATAAGCATACCATATTTGAAAATGATATGCCCAAGCAATGTGCCAAAAGTTTTCATGAAGATACACTTCTTAGGTTCAAGGATATATATAGCTATTGGCACCTCTCAAACATGAAGCACAAGTTATCATAATGGTATCTTATAATCCCATACATATTTAAATCATCAAGGTATAATTGGAGGAACTTATGAATAAAATACTTGAATGCGGTGATGACTACTCTGGAGAATATGATTGGTGCATTATTGAGCCCAAAGGGTATAAAATTGTAGGAGAAACAAACCCATTCCATTATAAAGGTTTTCTTAGGCATATCTTCCTCTTCAATTTGGACTTGATGGTATCCATAGAAACCATTAGTGAAAGTATAGATTTTGTAGCCTATGACTCCATATAAGACTTCATCTATGAATGGGGTCGGGAAGGGGTCCGTGATACATGCAACATTTAATATTATAAATAAACACAAATATGGATGTGCCCATACTTTTTAATGCTAATCACCATTGGGATTTCCCATTTTGACTCTTACACTAGGTAGATCACTCCTATGCCAATCATACTGACAATCTCTATTTTGACCTTAGCATGAAGATTGGCATTCATTCTGTAGGGGTGATTTTTCATAGGTTGTGTGCCATTCACCAACTTTATCCTCATTTTTCCAAGGGATGGGTGGATTCCCTTCATGTCTTGCTAATTACGTGGAAAAAAATCTTGAAACTTCTTCAAGAGATCCATAATTTGTGTCAATTTTATGTTGGACCAATATGCACCCAGAGTCACCACCTTTGGTTCTCCTTACGCATTGATATCAACCTATGTATTCTTTAATGATGTGTGGTAGGGCTCATTTCTCTCCTAATGTGTGTTCTCAACTTAACTACTCCCCTTAGTTATTTTGATGTGGAGATGAGTAGGGTCTTCCTTATTAGGGGCACTATCATCCACTTAGCACATGATCTTCCTCTTTCTTATTAAGAATGTCTAATTTTTTGATTTATAGACATCTATATCTTCATCACTCAAGTAACTATTGAGTATATACTCTTTGAAGGAAGTTGGGAGTGTTAATCCTTTCTCCCATAGCATATTTTATAGGCTCTCCTCTATTATTGCAGTGTCCTCAAACACTGCCCTTCGAATGACTTGCAATGGCTCAATCAATTCTACGTTATGTGAGGAAAAAGAGAAGGTGTGCACAAAATACTTCAAGACATCCCAACTAGCTATCTCATGGCACATTATTAAAAAACATACCAAGCTTATGGCCATATCTTCAACATTCTATATAAGGTGTGTACCCATAGGTTCTTTGGGGTGTTTGCACCATAATCAATCCATGTTTCTTCACACAAGCGTATGTGCACTATTAGGTATTAATTACTAGAGTATGATGAAATGTCTAGGTACTCATTTAGTTTTCCAAATATAGTGTAGATGGCTATTTTTACATCTTGCCAAGTTGGTAAGCTATGCCTCTATACTACCCACCAATGAGCAGTAGTGCTTCTCAAAGTATACACTAGTGCACCCATCTTATTTATTTCCTTCAAGATGTAAGACTCTGGGTCATTAACATATTCTTATACAAGATATATTCCCGTATATTGAATTATTTCTACAATTTTACCTTTTTTATGAAAAGCACTCTATTTCCCTTCTTTCTATTGCAAGGGACCCCTCTTTGTTAAGTGCAACCAATCTATACCTAGTTAGTCTTCATAGGTTTTGGGACCTTGGCACTCATTACACAACACCTCTGACTAGTGGTTTCATAATATTTTTTAACCCATAGGTCATAATCTATACTAGTAGTGTTTGAGGCTAACTATCCATCATCCCAAAAAAGTACCCCTTGGTCATTGGGGTTAATAGTTTCAGTGCCTTACACCATGATGTTATAGGTATGGTTTATCTTATCTTCAAGAACAACACTTTATACATAAAGGGGTCCTCTGTTACTTGAGATGGGATTATGACCCTTTCCTTGCCATTTTAAAATGTCATATAACACTTCTTGAAGTGAATTTTTGGATTATTTACATAGCACCATGGCTTACCCAGGAGTGCTAGATAATTATCTTGCTGAGCCAACTCGATCACTTCAAAGTTAGCATGGAACTCTAAACCCATATTATCTACAATGACACATTCTAGAATTTTGATTGGTTATATCTTGGATTTATTAGCCATGAAAAGTGTATGAGGGGAAGGCCTTAAGGTTAGCCTACCCATCTTCTCCCATGCATTCCTTGTCAAGGAATTGACCTCGACACCTATGTCCATGAGGACCTCACATATTAACCATCCATCAATAGTGGCATTCACCAGGATATCTTGATCATACTCTTTATTATATGTATTTCTACCCCTCATGCACTTTCCATGCATGTATTAATTTAAACTATGTGGGGTGTGATAATTTTAATTGGATTCTACCTAGCATGTTTTATAAGAAAAGTCTTCAATAGGGGTAGCATCCCTTCTATTTGTAGGAGGCATAGGATCTCTGTTAGCACTTGTACTGTGGCTTCTTGGTTATATTTCTTCTTATAGGAGGTAGTAGATTGTACCTCTAGATCTTGAACCAATTGGATTTATCCTTACAAGTTTTGAATAATGCTCATGGCCTATTGTAAGGCATCCTTCTAACATGCAGGGTCAAGGTAAAGCATAGTTTTAGGTTTTGGCCACATGATGCACTTAATATGACTTAGTTACCCACATTTTAGGCAAAATTTTGGTATTGGTATAATTGTTAGATAAGTGGTGAATCCACTATAGGTAGTTACCTACACTTTGATTGGCTCTGTACAGGTTGGTTATGCCTTTGGAGTCCATTTCTCTACTTTTGGCTTGCATCAAATCATTCCTACACCTTTTTCTATGTCAAGATAGCCTTGGGTCAACTTTTTATATAATTTAGGGTATTTCTCAACAAGATGTGGTCCTCAACAATATCTACACATTGGATGTGTTGGTTAGTCACATTGATAGTTCTCAGTCAAGCTATACTTATAACATGATTGTGGTGGGAATATTCCTTCATCGCATCCTCCATCTCACCCTCTACTACCTCTTTTCATCCCATATCTATCATTTGGTTGGCCATATACCTCATTTATTTGTTTTTCATACTATTTGGCCATTTTAGTTGCCTATCCTACACCTCTTTCCATGTTTTTTTGCATTTCATCAAATACTTGACAATCAACTATGGCATGAGTGTAAGTGTCACACAACTTACAATAGAGGGATTTGTAAATATAAATGATGCATTGAAATTATGAGTAATTATGAACATCATGTCCCTTATGGAAAACTTCACAATTTAGAAGCAATATGCACATATTCTTTTGAGGGTAATTATTTTTGTTATGGCTTTCCATCTCATAGTCGCTGCACCACAATCCACTTCGAGTATCTTAGAACAAACTAGAATTCAGATTTTGTAGTTGAAAGTCCATGGAAATAATTTATACCTCCATGAAAGGGTTGATTCCTATGTTGGCTCTCCCAACTACCTTAGCCTAAAGCATAGCTTCTAGTGCTTTATGGGGGTTCATGAATGTATTCATAGACAATGTTCTTCTAAAGGGTACTAAAAATCCTCCAATGAACCATTATGTGTGTTAGGAGGGGTGAATATCATAAAGAAGCTTAAAAAGAAGAGTTTTAAAGCTAGAATCATATATGTGCATGATTTTTGAGATCCCTTGGATAATTTACTTGATCATAGTGATTCTATACCATTCAAACTCAAGAATATCAAATTCCTTCAAGAATGCCTCCTTTAGAATGTCATAATAAATCATAGCCTAGTTAGGATCAAATTTCCTATACTAGGTATGAGCATGATCAAGAAGAGTTATCTTGAATTTAGTTTCCTTGCACTTAGACTGGGTTATACCCTGAGCATGTCATTAAAGCTCACAATTTAACACATGTTCTATGACAATTTACATGAAAGGATATTATAGAAAGTGCATTGCCATCTTATAGTATATTTTCTATGGGGGGTGATGACATCTAAGGAACTTTCCCCTTAGCACTTATCCTAGTGGTGGCCCTCCAATGCTTTTGGTTAATGGGTTAGGCATAAACCTTATGGTTGTTTTTCATGTCATTGAAGTCAATGGCATGGTGCTACTCACTTGTGGTGTTAGGCCACTCCCTATGGGTTGTTGCCCAATCTATATAGCTAACATTTATTGAACTAGAATGCTTGCATTTATGTTTTATGTTTTTTGGATAATTCTCAAAGGCCTAAAGGTACCTTCACTCACCTCTTTATACAGATAACTTATTCAATCACAAAATTATAATATAATTTTGTAAATTGATTAAAGTCAATATTGATAACTGGATTTGTTATCACTCTTCTTTCTTCCTAAGGGGGATCTAGTGAATGATCTTGAACCACAGGTTCAAAGGGGTTAGGTGATTCTAGCACATACTTAATGGTCAAATTCAATAGGAACCCAAATAATTTTTAACTCATAAATTGATGAGCTTGATCTATGGCTTCATTATTTCTCTCTTCTTTACACTACCAAAATTCAAGAGATCTTCCCCATTGCCTTCCCACTTGTTATGGGTTATCTCGACACTTCTAGGTTCTAGATCTTCTATCAACTTGTGCCTTCTCTTGTTATAAGTATATCACATGAATCTACTTGTCCCCTTCCATTATGATTCACCTACACATCCCCTTCTTCCCTCTTATATTGCTCATATGTGAAAGTATTTTATCCTTCCATTCATATAATTTAAAAGCTATAATCCACCATCAGTTTCTTTAGTTTGGTGCTAAGTTCTTTCATAAACTTGCCTTTGGGCTCATGAAAGAATTGATACTCTATTTATTTAAGGTATGAGTACATCAATACTATGAACTCAAGCACATAACTATTCATCACTTCTTACCACCATCTATTTATTTATATGGTCCAAGTGGCATCAAGATTCTCAAGATTTTCGAAGTGTTCTTTCATCCACTCAAGGCATTGTCCATATCTTTGTCTTTTATGGGTTGCATAAGCAGCCAACCATCGATACACATGATTAGGTAGTTTTCAAAATAAGACCTCATATAGAGCATCATATAGGTTATTATGGACCCACTTTCCTTGGATTTTATTCTTTAAAGGATAGATGATTCAGTGAAAATCTATCATCCACTTGTTCCAAATCATGCTTGATGTTCTCAAGGGAGAGTTGGAGTATTGTTTTATTGCACCATTACAATAACAAAATTCAAAACAAGTCCAGTAATGAAACCCAAAATTTATACAAAAGGGTTGATTGTCTAATTCATTTACTCCATCAAGTTCTTATCTATCTATCCAAGTTAGTAATAGACTTGTTATAATTAGGTGAAAACATGAAATAAACCTTTATCACTCAACATTTATCACTCAATTGCACCAACATAAATTCACATAAGGTGTGAGCTTTATGTGCTCACCTAAAGAATAATAGAGAAATAAATAGGGCCCACATTGGGCTAGTCATGCCATGACACAACTAAATTTTTAATGGGTTTGGTGATTTGCAATAATGACATTTATAAGTTCATCAACACAAGTCATTTTAAAGCTTGTTTAAGGGTCTATATATGTAAAACCTATTTAAGTATCTACTTATGGTCATATGGGCACAAGTCTATATTGAGTTTCTCTATGGTATCATGGGTTTAAGTATATATCTTATCATGCTTAGCATCCTTCAAGATCTTGGAGGGTTCAATGGAATATCTTAGATCAAGGGTTCATGTTAGGTTAGCACTTTAAGCATAGGTATCATGGCTTGGTGTGAGGGTCTTCCTATACTTAGAATATTCTACAAAATATTCTAATGTCATCATAAATTATAGAGATGACATTAAAGTTGTGGATCATAAGCTTGTTGGAACTTAGTATTCATATATTAATGTTAAGCATTGAAACTATCATGAACATTGCATAATTGAACCATATTCAAAGAAAATAACTATAACCACCTAAACTAGATTAGAACTCAAATTAGGTATGCCACTCTTCATTAATAAGGTTCAAATATAAAGAGTATATATTAATAAAAATAAATCAATAGCTTATCTAAACTACTAAATGCCTAATGGCTCATAGGTCAGCTTGGGAACTACAATGTGGAGCCTTAAAGACATCCATACTAGTATTAATATTCAATGGTGGTTGCTTTGCTATTTTTGGAATTAATTCTATAGAGTTTCAATATCTCCAAGTTGCATCCCTTATATATTGGATTGATCTTGGCTTTATAGAACTAAGGAGCATCTTCTCACCAGGGTAGAGGGTGCATGCCAAGTGTTGATCTGGAGCCTTGGTTGATCATTTTATTAGCTCCATTAATTTTAAACCTTCATAATTTGATCACCATGTGCTTCCACTCTTTGAAGATGCCCAAAACATCATAAAATTTGTTAGCCTCCTACCAGCTAGCACAAGGTGTGCATTGAGTTATCTAGCCGGTGTAAAAGATATCAAATAGCAATAATCTTTAATGATTACCTCACACCAAAGTGTCTACTAAGTTGGCATGGTTGTATACTTAGCCAAAAAGGGGCTCAATAGTTTTCTAAAATTGGCTTGGCTTGGAATTTTGGCATTAAAAATTTATTGTCATGTAATGTTGCTCTAAAACCTGCATTATAACATTCTTCTATTCAAGATCTCTAAATAGAGAGGCAAATGCTTATATTTATAGCTTTAGCAAAAGGGTTTGGAATGGGTTAAAACTTCACCTTAATTTATTAATTAACCCCAATAGATTTAAAAGGTGTCCAAATCTCATTATTAACATGGAATAGGCATGGGTGAGATATTTTGGATTTTGGATAACTCATAAAAAGTAATTACGAATTCTTAGGATATTCTTTGATTTTTTAATTTATTTTTTTATAATTCATTTAAATATTCAAGGATGATTCAATTAGGCATTTGATTAGGTTTTTCATGTTAATTAATTCCTTTTAGGCATTTGAACATTTTTTAAGATTTTGATTTAAATGATGTGTATTTTCTCCATTTAATTGATTTTAGGCTAAATTGTATGTTATGAAGCCAAATTTGATACGTTTAGAAATTATTAGGATAGATATGTAAATTTTGGTAAGAATTGATCTAAATTTTGGTATGAATCCATTGGTGGACACTTTTAGGCATCTATAGTTTTCCCTTATTTGGGAAGGCATTGTAAGCATAAACACAATGACATCTTCTCAAAGAATAAAAAGGTTATGTGTGCTTATGATTCAACAATAATAATTGAACTATAGGGTGACCCCTCAAGGGATATATTGGTAAAGGGGTTAAAAAATTGTCCCTTAAAATAAGGAAATGAGTGGACCGAATAGATGGATACATAATGATTTGCCTAAAGGTGGTCAAAATCATTGAGAATGCAAGTGAGACAGTGTAAAATGGTTTACCCAGAGGTCGTTATAAGAATTGTTGATAAGACCATAATATGTATCATTATATATATGAAATAACATCATTTTTCCTTGCATAATAAGTGGATCTAAGTGTAGTTTCTAAACTTATGATTTATTTAGAATGAAATAAAGAACTATATCTTAGTTATTTATTTATAAAATGTTGTGTTCTTGTTTTTTTATTCTTTTTACTAAATCTTTGGAAAAATCTATTAACATGTGTATATGTATCCCATAATAATATATATTAGGCTTGATCATGAACACCAAACCAAATTTCAACTTTGAAGTGAGCTACAAGCACTCCAGACATAGTTACAACTCACCTAGTCTAGCTATGAACTTGCCCATATTTATTATGGACTCACTCAGTTTATATCTATGGACTCTACTAGTAGCTCTACATCCATGTAGTTCATTGATTGAAGACTATTTCAAAGCATTAAACATCAAGGGAGCCATCATAGTGATCAAAAGTTCAAAGAATTCAATTTGAAGAAAATTTATGGACTCTACAGGTTCTAAAATCTATGGACTCTATAGGTCTGAAATCTATAGACTCTACAAGTTCTAAAATCTATGAACTCTATAGGTCTAAAATCTATAGATTTTATAAGTTATAAAATATTTAAAATCTATAGGTTTGAAATCTATGGATTTTATAGGTTTTGAAATCTACAATATATATATAGGTTTTGAAATCTATAGATTATATACGCCTAAAATCTATGAACTTTGTAGGTTCTAAAATCTATTGACTCTTCAAGTTTGAAATCGATGGACTCTACAGGTTCTAAAATATATAGAGTCTATAGGTTTTGAAATCTATAGACTCTATAGGTTTTAAAATCTATGGACTCTGTCAGTATATCTATGGACTGTATAGACATATCTACAGATTGTACAAGTCTATCTATGGACTAGTTTAAGATTGTATCTAAATTTAGATTTGTATAATTTTATCTCATAAATAATTTGATTCATATTTAATGAAGATTGAGCTTATGTTGTAAATAGATAATAAGTCTCTCTCCATATTTTGTGGAAGATCAAGATAATCTACAATATCTAAGTTGTTATATTTTTCTCCATATTAGGTGGAGAGCATCTAAGAATGTTATTCCTAAATAAGGAGTTTATTAGAAGCATGAGATTATAAATACAACCTCCCACACCATTTTAATCAATCTTGGTTATCAATAATACATTTTGAAGCTTTGTGACATAAATCCATTGTCTGATTAAAATCATCTTCCAAAAAATAACCTAGCCACTCATTCCTAGGAAGATGGATAAATGTATTTTTATTTATTTATTTATGTAATTATTATTTATTTTTCATGTAAACATTTATTTTTTGTAAAGTTTGTTGTGAACTTGTAGGTGTTTTTTATGTTTATCCTTTATTTCTAATTCAACAATTTACTTTCTTACAAATGTGATTTAATTTTTGTAAGTGTCCTTTTCCATTGCTACAAGTGTGATTTACTTTTTTTTTAAAGTGTGGTGTGATTTTATTTTTTGCAAGAGTGATTTTCAATTCCTACAAGTGTGGAGTGTGGTAGAAGAGACTAGTTACTAAAGATCTCTTTCTCCTATTATATATAGCCTTAGACACCAGCCCTGGATTGACATTATTAAATGATGAATTGATGACTCATCATTTTTAGCACCATTGTTGGGGGCATGGTATTATTAAGAGATTCAGAATTTGTTAAGAGAATTGTCTTGTGGTAATAGATAAACAAGTTCCTAGTGAGATAGAACGTCTCTTTACAAATTTTGTGATAAGAGATAGTTAATGGTTTCTTTAGAATTTATTTTCATATAAAATAAATTAGAATTTATTTTATTACAACATAGATTAGAGTTTATTTTTCTAAAATTAGCTTTAAAATTTTTAATTTTATGAAAACCTCCCCATGCCATACTAACACTGCTATATAGGAAATAACAACTGATAACATGGTACAAAAGGATTCAAACATTGATGTAGGTTGGAGGAAGAAAATGATGATCTACAATAGTGTAGAAAATGGAAAAAACTAGACTAAATTTCTATAGCTATTCACAAAAAAGAATCTAGAATTTATGCTCCTATGCCTAACATGCTTATTGAAGCATTAGTCTACTTTTTTGATGAAAAGAATTGAGATCAACTATATGGAGGATAAAGCATAGATGCACTTTTTTTGAAACCGTCAACAAAAGATCATGTAATTTTTAGGTTGGTTGACTTTAAAAATATTTCATGTGGTTTTATTTTTATAACGGAATAAGGGAATATAATCAATTCATTTGATCTCATTCTATTTTAAGAAGGATATGATAGATCATGCATGCACGAAGTTAGTTTCATAAATTTAGATTGCATACAAATAAATCTCCATGCATGTGGGTCAATGCACAAATCAAGTATTGTATGCAAATAAATTACCATGCATGAACTTGGTTGCATAAATTTAGATTGCATACATGAAGTTAGTTGCATAAATTATGATTGCATGAAAATAAATATCCATGCATGTAACATTACATGCAAATAAATTAACATCCATGTGGGTTAACACACAAATCAATCATTGCATGTAAATAAATATCCATGCATTTAGCATTGCATGCAAATAAATTTCCATGCATGTGGGTCAACACATAAATCAAGCATTGTATGTAAATAATTGCCATGTATGAATCTAGAATAGATTCCATGAGGGTCAACAGATTTGAAAAGAATAATAAAAGTGAATTGTTGATATTTTATGCTGATAATTCTTTGGCTAGATTTTAAGAATGCCAAATGAAGTTAAACATAGAGAATTTGTGGCTGTAAGGAGAAGATCAAAGGTTTTATTTGAAACCTAGAAAAACAATGGTCAATGAATAGGAATGTACTAAAAATATTGGATGGGTTAATGTTAATATCAATCACAAGGCTAAGGCTAAATTATTGACATTTGAATTATAACAAAGATCTTGATCCAGTCCTTGATTGTTAGGACTAAAAAAAACCTTGATCTGACACAGTAGTAACAAGGATATCCTATAGTACAATCTTATATATGAAAGAATATTCAAGTATGTTTTTATGTACTCCATTTTATTTTTAGTTTGGTATTTTCATACTATTTATCCATTAGATATTATGCATACAAATCATAGGTCATTGCATATTAACTTCATTTATGCATTATCATTTAAGGTATGATAGATTTTTATATGTTAATAACTAGTTTTAGCTAAAGATTTTTAAAATATCTATCATTATCCCTATGCATATCAAAGTTAGAATTTCCAACACATCCTATAAATAAAAAGATTTGATGAAATTTATCTTTATTTCATTCTATCCATTAGTCAAACCCATATCCACCAATCATAATAATAAAACTTATCTAAGGGAGTTCTTATTTCCATAATAAAAATCTATTAGAATTTTTCAACTACCAATCATTTTTACATAGGTTGAGATTCATTCTTCCATGTATATTTAAATGATTCATTTTAATGGTTTATTATTGACATTTATATTTCTTTGACATTGTTGATATTATGCTTGGTTAGAAAGGTCTTATTTGTTTCTAATTTTTTACAAGATACTTTCATTAAAAAGATTCATTTTGAAGATGAAAATTTATGTTCATGACTTTAACAAGTAGTTGGGACATTATCCTGAATTACCTTTGACAATAACATGCAACAAAATTAGTGTCTATCATCATTGATGCTCATCACTCCATAGACCAATGCTAGAGAATGTTAACATACAAAAAATTCCATACTCCATTTGCAAGCAGTATGAAGATACATAATGTCTATGGCTAAAATTTTCCATGTCATCAATTAAAAAAAAAAAAAAAACAACAATGAAAACCCTCAGGTTTTGTTGGAAGTCTTGGTTTGAAAACCAGCTTGTTGGCAAGCCAAGTATTAGAAAGATGAGCCTTGATTAGAATACTAGTTTTATTGGCTAGTCAAGGGGAAAAAAAGGGGGAAAAGTTGAAAACCAACAATAACTACTTTTTACACCTACAATAAATACTTGGTTTCTAAATTTTTATGCTCTCATTTTTAGTATTGCTTGGGCTTCCATTCTTCAAACATATTTTCCAATATGCTCCATGGGGTTGACATCAAGAAATACAAGGTGAACTGAAGTTGTGCCAAGGTATCTAGTTTCTTTTATTTCACTTTTAAATTTATTTGTAAGTTTTGTTATTACATAAAGATCTATTTTTTTCAAGAAGAAGGAAAAAAAATCAACTATCCCCACACTTTATACATATTTACATCAGCATGCATGAGGACATGCATTGGATTAGTTATGGGAGAGAAGGAGAAAGAGAATAGTCTCAGTAATAAATAAAGAATGGGGCTTAGTAAAATCAAGTTAATGACTATGATAATGGTATATAGTTTTCAAAATTCTTTAAATATTTCAAGTATCAAAATTTATTTTATGCTGAGAATTATTTTGTGGTCAAACTAAAGTTATGTAAGCACAATAGGAAATTCTCAACACAAGAACCTACTCTCATTTCATTAAAAAATGGGGTTGGGGGGGGGGGATAGCATGAAAATTCCACATAATAACCTATGTCAAAGAGAAATCAAGAATAGAAAGCAAAAGTTTCACACAAGAAACTATCATTGACAAATGTATTTTATTGACCACTTTCATTAGAAAATTTTGCCTATAAAATCCAAGAGGATTCTATAAGTTAAAAATAATTTTACTTATACAAGGTCAAATCTAGAAAGAGTATTTGAAAATGAGAACATTTACCTCATGCATTTATATCTCAAAGAATTTTCAGATAAAGGAATGGTATGCATGAGGACATACATGAGGTTAGGTGTGGGAGAGATAGTGAGACCATAAAATGGCTCATTATATCTATGAAATAACATCATATTTCCTTGCATAAGAAGTGGATCTAAGTGTATTTTCTAAACTTATGATTTATTTAGAATGAAATAGAGAACTATTTCTTGGTTATTTATTTATAAGTCATTTTCTTATTATTTGTTGATTCTTGTTACTAAATATTTATAAAAGCTATTAATGTGTGTATATGTAGCCCATAATAAGCTATTTTATAATTGAGCATGAAAACCCAAACAAATATCAGCTTTGAAGTGAGCTACATAAATATTAGACATAGCTACGACTCACTTAGTCTAGCTATGGACTCACCCAGATTTACTATGGATCACTTAGTTCATATCTATGGACTCATCCAGTAGCTCTACATCCATGTAGTTCATTGATTAAAGACTAGTTAATAGCATCAAACATCAAGGGAGCCATCATAGTCATCAAAATTTTGAAGAATGCAACTTGAATAAAATCTATGGATTTTATACGTTCTAAAATATACAGATTCTACAGGTCTAAAATCTATGAACTCTACAAGTTTTGAAATCTATAGAATCTTTAGGTTTGAAATCTACAGATTAGATAGGTTCTAAAATCTATAGACTTTATAGGTCTAAAATCTATGGATTTTGTAGGTTCTAAAATCTATAAACTTTATAGGTTCTAAAATATATGGATTCTATAGGTCTAAAATCTATGAACTTTACAGGTTCTAAAATCTACAGACTCTATACGTTCTGAAAACTATAGACTGTATAGGTTTTGAAATATACAACCTCTATAGGTATATTTATGGACTGTGCAGTCATATCTACGGATTATGCAAGTCTATCTATGATCTAGTTCAGGATTGTATCTAAATTTAGATTTATATAATTTTGTTCCATAAATAATTCTCTTCATATTTCATGAAGATTTATCTTATGTTATAAATAGATAATAAGTCTCTCTCCATATTTTGTGGAAGATTGAGATAAGCTAGAATATCTAAGTTGTTATATTTTTCTCCATATTAGGTGGAGAACATCTAGGATTGTTATTCCTAAATAAGGAGTTGGTTAGAAGCATGAGATTATAAATGCAACCGTCCACACCATTGTAATAATTATTGGTTGTCAATAATACATTATGAAGCTTTGTGACATAAATCGAATGTCTGATTAAAATCATCTTCTGAGGAATGAGCTAGCCACTCATTCCAAGGAAGATGGATAAATGTATTTTTATTTATTTTTAATGTAATTATTCTTTGAAATTGTTATTATTTATTTTTCATGTAAACATTTATTTTTTGTAAAGTTTGTTGTGAAATTGTAGATGTTTTCTCTGTTTATCATTTATTTACAATTCAAAAATTTACTTTCTTGAAAGTGTGATTTAATTTATGTAAGTGTGGCTTTCCATTTTTTAAAGTGTGATTTAGTTTTCTACAAAGTGTGGTGTGATTTAATTTTTTTCAAGAGTGATTTTCAATTCCTATAAGGTGGAGTGTGGTAGAAGATACTAGTTGCTAAAGATCTCTTTCTCCTATTACATATAGCCTTGGACACCAGCCCTGTATTAACATTATTAAATGATGAATTGATGACTCATCAATTGTACCTTGATAGTGATAAATAAGATATGAAAGATGCAAATGGGATAATATACAATGAATTTCCCATAGGTAGTTATAATCATTAGTATCCTTATTATAACAAATAATCCCCTATTAGGCTGAAGAAATTGAATGATTGTCCCAAAGGTGGTTATAATCATTAACTCTTAAATTGATGGAAACATAATTATTTGCCTAAAGGCATCTATAATCACTAAAAATACAAGTGGGATAGTGTGCAATGATTTGCCCTAAGGTAGTTGTCATCATTGGACCCTGATAGTGACAAACACGATATGAAATGATGATGGAAAATATGATGATGTCAAATAGATATAGAGGATCAAGATAAATTAGGTAGCTTGCTAGTAGGGATATACTCATTTAAACTAGTAAGGTTTATAATTGTTTTTTTGTTTAATTACTTTGTTCAAAATATGATTTGGATTAGATTGGGAAGGTTGTTGATGTTGGTGCCAAGGAGATATCACTACTGCATTACTGGTCTAGACTTCTTGAAGATGATTTTTTCTATAACACATGATGGTAGGCATCATGATAAAACACCATGAGTGTTTTAGATTATTTTTTGCTCATTTCTTAATTTAAAAGTAAGTAATGAAACTAGTAATAGGGTGTGTAGAAAAATACATGGTAAAATACATATGTGATCTAAATGATGATGAGAACTCCTCTTTAGCTTGGAAGGAATAACCTATAGATAATAAAGACACTAAAAAAGGTGTTTTTAGATGGATGGTTGAGTGGACTGCCTAACATGAGCTAGATCTAAGAAGTGTATGCTTGCTAGGAGGCTATCAATCCACTGTTTAAAACAATTAAGTTGATATAAATGAAAATAAAGAATACTTGAATTTAATAGATAAAAGGTAAATGCATGTAAGATGAGATGAAATTAAATTGCTTATTAAACAAAAACACTCAATATCAAAAAAAGTGGGTCAATACTCATGCTAAGATAGTCAACATTAGGTTAAAAAATTAAAAAATTCTTTGTGAATAGATAAGAATAAAGAAAATAGGGTTTTGGTTGGGGTCAATGGGGTGAAAATAGCTTTTTATTATTTTCTATCATAGTGACCATCAACAATTGGGTGAACCATCAATGGTTGGAATAACCATTAGTGGTTGGGTAACCATCGATGGTTGACCTAACCATCAACAGTTTAGATGACCATTGATAGTTGACCTAACCATCGGTGGTTACCTATGTAATTATGGAAATGATTAGAAAAAAGATTTCAAGTTGGGTAATGTGATAAATAGAGGTTTATTATGGATAAAGGGAATTAGAAACAAGATACTAATGGGTCTGATAGGTTAGGGAGGTTATAAATGGAATATTAATCAAAGAAAACAAGCAAGAGATACCTACAATTTGGTGGTGGAAGGATGAAGTAATTTGGCTAGAGTGATAGTACTTTGGCCTTTAAAAGTGATACCAATAGAGGTTTAGGTCTCCATTGATATTGCTTGCTCACTGAAGAGATGTTGGATAGCTAGATGCAAGATAGCTGGGATGTGGATTGCTAGAGTTTTAGATCACTTTTTTACCCTACTTCTCTCCTTTTATAGGATGAAGTTACTAAATGTGGAGGAGGAAATTAATAATTATGTAGAGAAAAAAGTTGTTAAATATGATGTTTTAAAGCTGATTTGCATCATAAAATTAAAGTTGTTAAATGTGCCATGATTATCTTGTACAATTTATAAGGTTTAAAGTAGACTTGGAGACCTAACCATTAATGGTTAGGCTAACCATCAATAGTTAGGCTAACCATCGATGGTTGAGGTCTCCAAGAAAATGGGTTAAAAAGGGGTTATTTAAAAAGTTAAGTTAGTAAATTTATAAATAGGCTAAGTCAACTAGGTGGTCAACTAGTTTTAGGGTCAGGTAGGGGTTCCAAGTGTTTTAACATCTAAAACTATGAATTTTTGAGAATATACATTTTACCCCTTTCTGTTATGTAGCTTTGAATTAATAAGATGAAAAACAAATATAGATAGATTATTGGTCATGGTCTAGTTGCCTTGATTATGAGAGGAGGTATTCCCCCTCAAACTAAGAGTTGATGAGGTAAAAGTGAGATAGAGTCAGGGTTTGATAAATGATAAATAGGTGGTCACAAGGTGGATGACATAAAATAGGTTGGGTATTTGAAATGTAAACACATGCACAAAATGTGACTAAGTGTGATAATTGAGATCACATAGAAACTAAAGTTGTTAATGTTGTTAAAAA
The DNA here is from genome assembly GCA_037957365.1 of Torreya grandis. Classification (NCBI taxonomy): domain Eukaryota; kingdom Viridiplantae; phylum Streptophyta; class Pinopsida; order Cupressales; family Taxaceae; genus Torreya; species Torreya grandis. The sequence continues at coordinate 1,043,323 of JARHVA010003364.1, forward strand.
TAGGGTCGAGTCTTAGGTAGGCATAAGACAACATAACTGATCCACAACATTAGTCATAACTTATTGGGTCATACCTATCAAGTCATCTGGATAGGGTCAACATTATGCATAGGTGTCTAGGGTAGGAAGTACTCCCATAAAATAACACAAATGGTTTAGTTGTGTATGAGGTAGTGAAAATTTCAAATGTTCAACTTGGAAAGGTTACTTAGTGTGGTTAAAATGATCAAGACAAGGTCATCACAAAATATGTGAATACTTGGGTCAAAAATGGCCAATGTCATGATCGACATGGTCCAATAGGTCAATCAAATAAGGGTAAGTTATGAAGGGTCAAGTGGTTGGTTTGGGGGAGATAAGGTAATCTCATAAAATGGCATCACCTAGGTGGGGTGATAAAAGATTGGGAAAATAATGTGGGACCCTAACCATTTATGGTTAGGGTTTTCCCTAGGATCAACTGTCGATGCTCACCTTCACCATTGATGGTCAGGTAAACCCTAAAAATTTAGAAGATCAAAAGTAAAATGGTAATTCATTTTTACCATTTAAATTTTGTTGATTTATGCTTTAAGTGATCAATGCATTTTGTCTTCTTGTACTTACCTGTTATGGTAAAGTTGATTGATTGGTTGATTATGTGTGTGAGGTTGACTTGAGTGGCAATTCGATGGAGGGTAGTTGAGGACACGGTTGGGTAGTGGTATGAGGACCATGACCATGCCAACAATCATGGAACAAGGTAGGAATAATCTTGAAATTGATAGCATAGTGTAATTAGTTGTGTTTTAAGGTGCATTGATGTTAGTGGTGAATGAGTTGGGTAAGGTTTTGAAAGGGGTTTAGAAGATATGAAGGTCATGATTTTTAGGTTTTGTGGAATTAGGATAAGGTGCAGATGAATTGGAAAGGGGAAGGGCGTGCTCAATAGAAATGAAGGTGGAAATAGGTTTAGGCAGAGAAATTGAGGGTTTTTAGGTGATTTTGTAGTGGTTTTGGGAGGTCTAGGGTTAAAGTAGCACCGTCAATATTCACACACAATGACAATCAGTGGTTCAAATCAATTGTTAATGGTCGAGTGCTAGGGGAAAGGGGCCATAAGGGTATCATAGATAATTTGAGGAGTTATTAGTGGTTGAAGGAAAAGAGGGGGGTTATTTGAGTGTTAGAGTTTGAAAGCAAATTTTTTTATAAGATGTTGTAAATTATTTCAATTGAAATGTGATTAGATGATTAAGCTGATGTATGAGAGTTGGTGTCTAGTAAATGTATAATTTGGTTTGATATGTTTGGATAAATGTAAGTAAAGTAGATGTAAGGTGTTTGGTTGTTAACTTAGTTAAGTTATGATAGGTTGAGAAAAGTAGGTGTAGGGTGTCATTTAGTTAGATGTTGAAAATGAAGTAACCATTATTAACATGATCATTAGGTAGGCACACAAGTGGATTTAGATGAGGGACTTGGTCCATCAAATTTTTTCTAAAGTTCAATATGCAATGACTATAGAGGAGTAGAGATATATGGAGATAATTGGACTAGGCATGATAATTCACTATCAACACTTGCTAAGAGATGCAGGTATGACTATGACCCTCATTAAGAGATGGGACCTAGACACAAACACATTTTTGCTATCAACCAAGGAGATGATGATTCTCATGGAGGAAAGCTACCCATTTGAGGGGAGCCCATATATGATATAAAGAGTGAGGAGATTGATTATCATATGGACTTGATATATGGGGTATATTAAGTACATACTCAATTTTATTCATGTGGATTCAACTACAGACCCTTGTACTAGAGGGTCCTATGGATAGATGCCTACTCATGATGATGATGATGTCCATGTCCTAATTTTTGGTGCCCAATTTAAGCAATGACCACTTTTCATACTTATTGTTAGGGGTGCTGGTAGAGATGCTTCTAGGGAGGATTGTGTTTGGATGGGCCCCAATGCTATTAGTTTAGATAGATAGAGAGATCTAGGACTTTAGAGCATGTAGGTGATATGGGATTAGCATTGGGTTCATACTCCATTATTGGGTGTATGAGCACATTCAAGTACTAAGGCCCATGGGGGCACCCTGGGATGGATTTAGCTAAGAGCCATTTCTAGTTGGTTTTACTAGATGGAGAGGTGACTATGCATTGACAAGTAGTGGCAGTCATGGTCGTAGTTAATATATTGAGTGGTTCAAAGATGTTTTAGAGGGGTTAGTAGTAGTTGATATAGTATGGAGGTCATATATAGGTTGGCCTAGGTGGCTTGGGTACAAATATCACATATTATCCCTATAGAGATGGCATTGGATTAACAGGAGATGAGATGGGGAGATAGAGCTTATCTTATTTGAGTGAGTGTGGAGATAATATGGATTTGTTTAGGGGATCACACTAGATGTCCCTAGATACAAGAAGGAGGATGCTGAGTTTTAGTTCCTAGATCCATGGTCATAGAACATCATATTACACTATAAGAAGCTATCAAATGGAGCTGACATTGATGATGTAGGTATTGTAGATGGTTATGTAACATGATACCAAGCTAGATACATAATGGCTGATTTTAGATGGGGTGATGGGGGCTAAAAGCCTATGGATGTGGATCGTATAGGGGCACCAACATAAGATGGATAGGAAACTATAGCACTAGCAGTATCACAATCCCAAGTGATAAGGTTACATGGATAGGTGGCCAATTTAAAGGCATAAATTATCACCTTATAGGGGCAAGTTATACTTTCAACTAATAAGCATGATCAGGTGAGGATCTCTCTTAGGTTAGTGACTAATGAGAGATATCCATTAAGATAGAGGGCACGAGCAGCCATAGTAGTATCAAGAGGACCCCCTAACATAGTTTTGAGGACACAGTACCTAGCCACCATTGAGGAGCTAAGATATTACAAATATATAGTGCTAGCTTAGTTACTATTGGAGGTGTGATATAGAGAGTATACGGCTAGCTTGGTAGGGGGTATATCTATAACTACCCTAGAATAATGGGTCTCAATGGTGGGGTAGGTAGGGATTTTAGGGGGACCACCACTAGATGGTAGTGTCGGTATAGGTACAGGTGCAGATGGGGCCAGTGGAAGTGGTGTCCTAGGGGCCTAATAAAGGAGATTATGTGATGCATATGTTCTTGATTTTGATACCAACCGACATGCCAATGATGTGATATGTATATGAGAGATATTGATACATTATGACATGTATTTCCTTATTGATGTATATGATGATGATATGTTGGTTATGTTGATTGTATTAACATTTGATTATATTGATGAGATGTTGACATATGACATGATGATTATGTATTGATGTATTATGATGATGATGATATGCAAAATTTTGCTGATGATAGGATATGTAGATTGATTATTGTTGTTCACATTTGGTTTATTTGATGTTTTACTAATGTTGTGTTATAAGTGATGACATGAGCTTAGGTATGTATGATTTTAGATATATGATGATTGATTTGATTATGTGGCTCATAGATGTATATGATTTGTGCATTGGATGGATATGATGTATATATGATTAAAGATGTGAGTTTGGTCATAGAATGCTATGGTTCATGATGTGATTAAGTATATGAGATAGATGATTTTTAGGTATATAGGATCATGGTGACTTCATGTTTATTTGATGTAGATATGTTGATAGAATGATGACAATATTTGTAGATATGATATGTTGATAGTGTGATGTGATGTTTTGTGTATATATGAGGGGTGATGCACTTGTTCATGGGGGTAGAGAGGATGGTTTTGATTATTTATTTTGATGAGGTGGTTTATGATACGTTGGATGTTTGAATGCATATATAGGATATAGTTCATAGTGTTGTGATGAAAATGGTTTGTTGAATGTTTATGAAATAGATATAATGAAAGCACATAAAGTAGGTGTAGATGATAAAAAAATGTAGAAAAAAGAGGAGAATCATGAGACATATATCCACATGAACTGAGCCATGATGTGTTCATTGACAAGGCCATAATAAAACTGAAATTAGATTGGATTAATGAAAATAAGCCTATAAAATGATTCACATTAGTATGCTTTGAGTGAAAAGATGGTATCCTAATCACATTGTGTCAAGTAAGCTTAGAATCTCTTGATGTTTAGAGGGTATAAAGGGAAAAGTAGGTGAGAGGTAATTTATAAGGGAAATAAATAATATAAGACCCTGATGTGGGTCACTTTGACCCTTTTATAGGTGACCTAAGAATCATAATAGATAATTCCATGTCTTAATACAAAGTGTAGACTAATTGATGTGGGAAGTCTAATAAATATATATGAAGGATCTGATTGTGGCCCTTATGGGATAACTGACTTTGATTTTGATATAGGGCCCCCCTTTTTCATCTTTTATTGTTTTGGATAAAGAGGCAAAGCTAATCGATGTGGGAAGCTTCAAATGATTACTGTGATAAATTTGAGTCAACCATCCTTCAAAAGAGTGGTCTAAATTTGGATTTTTATAGATGTTCTTCAAGGGAGTAGTCTATCTTTAAGTAATTTAGTTGTTGGGTAACCATCCTTCAAGGGAGTAGTTTCCAATGCTAGAATTATGGACCCAAGTGATATTTTGGTATCTTGGTTTGATTTGGAGTGCTAATTTTAGACATGGACAAGTATATTTATGCTTAGAGGTATACCTTTATGAAGGTAAGACTTTTGGAACAAAGGTTAATGATGGATAAGAAAAAGTGGTTGGAAGGATAACTGATCATGGGATACCATGTGATTAGAGATGAAAAGTATCCATGAAAACCTTGCCATGGGTACAACTGTGGTATCCATACTTAGTATTAGGCTATAACTATGATGGATAATCACATGGTCTTATGTTATAATCCATTTTCCCTAAAATAAATAGGGATAATTAAATAAAGGGAAGTGAAAATCTCATAAACCAAGGTATGAGCTTAAGCTAGACATAAAGGTGAGTTTGATCTTTATTTTAACAATAGAAGGACATAGATGTGAAGTGTTGAGAGGCTCAAGTTCTAGTTGGCCTTCAAGAGAAGATAAATGATAAGCTCTTAATCCATATTTAGGATTTATGATGTAGGGTCCAAGCCAATTGAAATAAAATTTGCCTCTTTTGTTTTTCTTCATATTAGTTACATGTTGGTTTTCCTTAAGTATGAGGTCTCTGATATTGAATTCTTTCTCTTTCAAGGGTTTTTTATATGCATGCTTGATTCATTATAGATAAACATGAAGATGATTGAGGGCTACAAGTTTTCATCAAGGAGCTCAAAACATGCAAGGCATTTTTGACAATAATCACTTTCAAAAATGATGTCATGCAAAGATATGTGAAGAGAAGGAATCTAGACTTTGAGAGACAAGACTACCTCCACTCCAAAGACAAGAGAGAAAGGTATAACACTTGTAGAGGTTTGAATACTAGTTTCATAGGCCCATAAAATGAAGGGAATGTGCAAATGCCTATCTTGACCTGAAGCAGTTACTACTTTGGTCAACATTTTGTTGAGGATTTTACTAGAGGTTTCTGCCTATCCATTTTATTGTGGATGATAGGGTGAGGAAAAGCTTAACTTGATGCCAAAATCATTATATAGACCTTGGAATTTATTATTTTTAAAGGATTTTCCATTGTCAATGATGATATTATGAGGAACATCAAAGGGATAAATGATATGGTGAGTGATTAAATTGATAATCTTTTCAGCTTTTATGGAGATAAGGGGGATGGATTATACATATTTGGTGAAATATTTGATAGCAATATTGATGGATTGATGTCATTGTGAATAATTAGTATTGATTTCCATAATAAGATCGAGACCCCATTGTGAGAAGGGCTAATAGTCTTTGGACACATGGAGGTCATGGGTAAGTGCATGATGTAAATTTGCATACTATTGACATTTTAAACACTTCCTTACATAATTGGAACAATCCTAATTAAGGGTGGACCAATAATATCCAAAGAGAAGGATATGTTTAGTGATGACCAGGCCACTAAAATACCCCCCATAGATTCCATCATGTGTTTCCTTGATAGCATGAGAATATTCATGACTATGAAGGAAACAGAGAAGGAGATTGTCAAAGCCACATTTGTAAAGGATTCCCCCTAGTATGGTGTAACAAGAGGTACTCTAAACAAAAACTATTCAGGCATTCCTTGAAAGGTTGGGAGGAACAAAACTAAGGTTAAGGTAGTCAAAAGTTTGGTCGTACCAAATGTTGGAAGGAAGTGCTTCCACACTAAAAATGGTAGAAAGGTTAGAAACGATATATTAAGGTGTGATAAATCGATGGATGGTGATAAACTTTTTTGATTTGGTAGGCTGAGATAGGATTTTGGAAACAAGAGAAGCCATTGTATCTATGAACTTGTTGGTAGAGCATGGGACTGACTAGAGAAGATAATGATCGAATGATGCTAAGAGTACATCTATGAGTTATTTTTAATTTAATAAGACATATTTTTTACATTGATAGGATCCACTACCTTGGTTGATCACAAATTGGGAATCACCAAAGATACTAATTGTTTTGACTTCCAAGGCTACAGTAGTTTGGAGACCTATGACCAGGGCTTCATACTCGATCATATTGTTGGTGCATTTGAAGTCAATTTTAAAGGAAAGGGGAAGGGGTTCACCATTAATGGTAATGATAATAACTCCAAAACCCCCACCATGTTTGCATTTGGATCCATCAAAAAACATGGTCATTTGGTAGGTGGGTTCCTCTTGAGAAAGATTTGCAATGGACTCATCAAGAAATGTAAGTAGAAATGGTTAATTGTCTAGTAGAGGAGCTTTAGCTAATTGATCGATGATCAATTACACTTTAATAGTTTTTTGGTGAAGGAAATCAAGGTTAAATTTAGCTAGGAGCATAAGCCACTTATCTATACACTATTTTTGATATGGCTTAGAGTGCATGCATTTGAGGGGGTCAGTGCTAGTGATGACATAGGTTTTATGATTAATAAGGTAGTGATGAAGTTTGGAGGCCATAATGACTAAGGTGAGGAAAATTTTCTTATGATGGGTGTACCAAGTTTCATACTCTATAAGCATGCAAATAATGTAATAGATAGCTTGATATTTATTCTATTCATTATGATGAGTGAGCATTACCCCTAATGAATGGTCTGTGGTGGATATATAAAGGTAGAAGGGCTGGTATTCTTTAGGAGGAATAAAAATAGGTAGAGAAAGAAGTTACTCCTTGATTTAATCAAAGGCATATTGATAGTCCTTGGTCCACTTAAAATAGATGTATTTATTAAGGATATTGTGAAAGGTTGACATCTATCTAAGAGCTAGGAGATGAAGTGAAATATGGATTGGAGCATCTCTTATAGGCTATGAATTTGCTTAATATTAGTATGAGGAAGCATATCCAAGATTGCTATAACTTTGGTAGGGTTGATTTTGATTCCTTAAAGGGAGATGATAAAGCCTAGAAGTTTTCTAGATAAGACTCAAAAATGCATTTCTTAGGGTTGAGCCTGACATGATAATGGATTAGTCAATCAAAGATGATTGTGAGAATGGTGAGGTGATATTTTTAGTGTTTAGATTTCCCAAGGAGATCATCCACATAGTCCTCTATAATTTTATGGATGAGATCTAAAAAATATAGGTCATGGCATGTTGATATGTTGATCTACTATTCTTTAGACCAAAAGGCATGACCCTATAATAGAAGGTCCCCTATGGGGTGATAAAGGAAGTTTTATTTTGATATTTTGGGGAAATTAAGATCTTATTATATCTTGAGAAACCATTCATGAGAGATAACATTTCATGGCCAGTGGTAAGATCAATAAGTTGGTTGATGTTAGGCAAAGGGAAGTCATCCTTTAGGCAAGTGAGGTTAAGGTCATGAAATTCAATATAGAGGTAAAGTTGCCCTATGGGTTTTGTAATGGGAACAATGTTATAAACCCATTATGGATAATGAATGGGTTAGATGAAGTCCATAGATAAGATACATTGAAGTTATTCTTTTAAAAGAATGACAATGGGAAGATGTATCCTAAAAAGATTTTATCTCACTTCCTTAACCTTAGGATGGGTGATTATGTTATGGAAGGCAATAGAAGGGTTAATTCTAGGTATATCATGATGAGACCAAGCAAATTCTATTGTAGGATCATGAAGGAAAGAAGGGTAATCTTGTTTCTCCATAGAATTTAAGGCTTGGTCTATTTTGATGATACATGGGTTATCTTGAGTACCCAAGTTAACATTGATAGTGGATTCATTCAACATGGTTTGGTTCTCAAGAGGAAAATATTTATGGATAGAAGAATCCCCCGCATCGAGGTAGGTGAGAATAGAATCATCATCCTAATGTTGGATCATATTGATGATAAGGGAATAATGCTCAATCATTTCAAGATGGAAGAGAGGAAGGGTTTTAGTAAGACAATCCTTTTGATAGGTCAGGGGGCCAAAATAATGGTATTGATAAATTTTTTAGATAGGATGATATTGAGGTCCTCAAATTTTGAGGGAGATGGAGTTGGTGAAGATGGGACATCTTCTTCGATTGTGGCGGTGATGGGTTTTAATGAGGTGAGTTCTTTTGGTGGTATTAACCCAAGGCTAAATAATTCATAAGGTCTTTGAGTTTTGATTATGGGTAACTCATGATGTCCTTATTCATAAAGGCTAAGATCAAATCCCTTCTAAGCACATATGTAAAGGTAGTTTTTGGCAAAGGCTAGTTTGTTGAGATACGAGAATTCAAAGGTGAATGGTTAGATATGAGGAGTGGTAGTAAGAATAAGAAGTGGTTGATCAAGTCCCCCATAGATGAATTTTTTTTGATGGTTGGGGATCCTAAGAAGGATGATGGTTCCAATGTTAGGATCATAGGAAGGGTCATGTTTGAGGTTCCCATACTCTTAGGGAGTAAGGAAAGTGTCCAAGGATAAAAGGTGATATTACCCAAGGGAGATACATTGAAATTTAGATTCCAAGGGGCCTTATATAGGAATCTAGGAAGAAGGGATAGATGATCTAGTTGAAGCTTCATCACTGTTGTGAATGAGAGTGTTGTTGGTTTTGGTTGGCATTGAAGTGGTGTTGTGAGTAGTTGATGGTGGAGGAATAATAACTTTATTAGGTTGATATGTCATATTAAAAGTGGTAAAAGGACTAGGGTCATCTTTTATGGTAATAACTTGACCCTTATGTTCAAATTTAACACATTGATGTAAGGTAGAAGGTAAATAAATCATGGCATAGATATAAGGGAATATAAGTAACACATTGTATTAGAAATCATGCTTTATAATGTAAAATAGTTTAGGAATGGTGTGGAGTCCCAAGCATATATGAAGGATAACTATCCCTAAGGTTGTGACCATAGTATCATTAAAGGAGAAAAGCATAATTGTACAATCTAACATGATGTTATTGGGAATCTAAAGTTGGTCATAAGCATGGGAGGAGATAATTTTTATGCTAACTCCTCCATAAATCATTACCCTTTTGATGTAGGTGTGATTTATGTATGTGGTGATAAATAGATAAGGGTCAAAATCCTTAGGATGAATAAGAGGTATTTTAGAATCCTGAAAGGTGATGAGGGAAAAAAGTTAAAGGGATCCCACAAAGAGTGCAAGAGATTTTGGATCATTTGGTTGAACTTATATAGATTCTAGAGCCTCTATTAGTGCTTGATGATGGTGATGCAAGGTGTTAATTAGTTCATAAAGGCTCATTTTCATGAATGTCTGGTGAAGTTGTTTCAACACAATACATTGGATGGATTCATAAGGGTTGAAGGGAGAGGGTCCCAAAATGGATACTTTGGGCTTTGATGGTGGCATAGGTGAAGGTGTAGGTGTTTGGAGTTGGTCAAAAGGTTGAGGAGTTTAAGGGTATGTCTAAGGAATGAAGACTTTGGATTTTTCCTTATCATTTTATTGGTCCCACAAGTGGGTAACCATATGAATAGTGTGGATGGGGCGATTTGTTAGGTTTGTTGGTTACTTCAGTTCCTCCTCCTCACTCTTGGATGAGAGTTGGGGAGTATGAAAAAGTTGGGTAGGTTGATTTGATGGTAGGATTGGCAATTGAGGTAAAATAGGATCATCAAATAATATATCATCCTCATCATATAGACTATGAACAAACACTTAGAGACATTTGAAATTCTTTGTGTCATGTCCTAGTGCCCTATGGTATGTACATATTAATTCATCATTAAATAAAGAGGGTTTCGTATTAAATGGGTAGAATGGTTTGATAAGTGGTAGGCTAATGGATGAGGTTTGAAACAAACTTTGTAAAATGGTTAAGTAGGATTCATTCAAAGGTGTTGGAGGTGATAGGTTTCTAGTTTTAGGGATGGGAGCCTTCCTAAAATCAATTTTCACCTTAGAATTTGTAGGTGGTGGAATGGTTTTGGTTGGTGGTTGGGATTGCTTAGTTATGGTTAACTTTAGGGTAAATGATTTGGAGGTTAGATTTTTGGATGTTGAGGGGTTGGATATAGGTGGAAGTGTAGTGGTAGATAAGTTGGTTAAGAATTATGGGGAACTAGATGATTTAGTGGGTATAGGTTTAGGTAAAGGAAAGAGGATGGCTTACTAAACAAATAATAGGTAATTAGGATGATAGAAAGGTGGGGTCCTAAAATAAAAGTCAAGTGGGAAGGAGGTGGTATGGTTCTAGTTTGAGGTTGAGGCTTTAGAAACTCTACCTTATAGATTGGTTTGGTTGGGGGTTTCTTTGGTAGACTAGATGGTGTTAAATCCAAATTTAAAGAGGGGTGACTTTGACTAGATGTGGGAAGAATTCCCAGATTCTTGACTAGTTTGGTAAGAGAGTCCTGAGGTTTTTGGTAATGCTAGTGGGAGGTGGTTAGGATGGTTCTCCTATGGTTTTGGAATAATAAGTGTTGGATGGGGTGGTAATAATGGTTTTAAGGGTGGATTCAAGGGATGTTGAGGACTTGGATTTATTTTGGTATGGGAGACCAAGACAATGCCAAAAGGTGGATCTATCAAAGTTAGGTTGAGAAGTAAACTCTAGACATTGGAATATTATAGAAAAGGGATTATAGATGGGTTTGGTCCCTTGGTCATTGGTTTCAAAAATTAATCCCTTAGGTGGAGAAGAGGGGATGTCTCCTTCACCCTTGTTTTTGATGGGAGGTTCCAAAATTAGTGGTTAGGTGGATGAGGTAACTTTATCTTGATAGATGGTTTCCAATAAGGGAATGGATTGTTCTATGATGGGGGAGGTAGGTATGGTGTCCTCAAGTACAAGAATATATAGGTTGCTTCCTTTGTTTGGGTATCCAAAGGAATGGTGGGTAGTTCTACCACTTTAATGGGTGAAGTGAAAGAAGAATAAATGACTAAAGCAAGGGTTGTCTCCTTTAGTGTTCCCATCAAAGGAGATGTGGATAAAGCCAAGGTCTCATTAGGTGAAGAGGCAAGGGTAGTTGATTCTTTCATTTGGGTATCTGAAGGAATGGAAGGTGAGTCCACTACTTATATGAGTGAAATGGAGGAATAAGTACTTGTGATAGTGGTCTCCTCAACGATGGGCTCACTAATAATAATCTTAATGGTATGTGCCTCATGAGAATGAGATGATTATGGTTTATTATCATGGTGATGGGTATAAGGAACATGATTAGGAAAAGTTTTATGGAAGATGTTAAAGGACTAATTAGGAGGTTCATTAGGATTATCAAATGTAAGTTCTCCACAATTGATTAAGATTTGGACAAGACTTTTGAAGGTGTTGCATCTATTGATGTCATGTCCAACAACTCATTAAAAGGTGAAATAATCATTCTCATTATACCTTCTAGGGATGGGGTGAGAAGCATCAAATTATTGGGGTGGTTTAATAGGTGTAAGTTGGATGAGGTTGGTTTTGTGAAATTTATCCAAAACTGAAGCATAAGACTCCCCTATGGGAGTGTATTATTTTGAATGAGATTGGTTTTGGTTTTGGTTTTGTTGGTAGGAAGGGTTTGAAGAATTAGTTTGATGGGGTTGGTTGATAGTTGTTGATGGGGCAGTTTTTAGGATAACTAAGTTTACAAATGTTTTCAATTTGGTATTGGGATGGTTGGATTGGTTAGTAGTTTTGGAGGGAGGATAATTGGATTTAAAGCTAGAATTCTTATTTCACAGTTTCAATTTCCCTTCATCAATGGCTTGATTTTCAAGTTTATGTGCCATGGTGAATGCCTCGTCGAAAGTTTTAAAATTTTGAAATTGAAGAGTGGATGAAATATGTTTGGCACAACCCTAAGAAAATATCTCAATCAACTCAGGTTGGGGTAATGAAAAAGTAAGTTGGTTGATGAGTCTTCTCCATCTTACTACAAAATCAGCAATTGATTCATCATCAAATTTCCTAATAGAATAGAGGTCGGGAATAGAAACCTTTTTCGATATACTTATTGAGAAATTATATAAAAATATTTTGGCTACTTGGGAGAAGGAAAAGATGGAGTGATTATTGAAATCATTATACCAATTGAGGGATGGTCTTGATAAAGACATGGGGAAGGTACAAAAGAGGAGACAATCATCATATGTGATCAATTAACAAGAGTGACTAAATGCTCTCAAATGTTGTTGGGGATCCTCCTTATATTAGAATTTGGAAAACTTAAGTAATTTCCATTGAATAAGATACACATGGATTCGAATGGATGGATTGATGGGTTCATTACAGATTTGATCATAGGATAAAAGGTTATGAGACTTAGAGATAGATAATTTTAGGTTGGTAATTTTGTTTATTAACATCTACACCAAATACATTTGTGGTTGGGAAGATGCATAATTAAGTGGTAAGCCTTATTAAGGCTAGGTGGTGTAATATATGGATAAGTGATAGAGGGTGCTGAAGTAGCCACATATTAGTAAGTGGTCATAATATGTTGGGATGGTGCCACATAAGGGTTGATTAGCAAAAATAGTTAGGTAGAAGGTGATATGTATCCTTTTGGGTTAGAAATATATGGGTAAGATGTCATCATGTTGGGGGGATGATATGGGTTGGGTTAGATGTATATTTGGGTTGGTGGATGGTAGTATGGATGTAGATTGGGTTGGGGTTATGAAAGTGCTAGTTGGTTCTTGATGGGTGATAAATCTAGTGCTAATAGGTGGGAAGGTTTGAGGTATGGAAAGTACCAAAATCTAAAGTGGGGTAGATGTTGGTGGGTTAGTTGAACTAAGGGGAATGGTATAAATAAGGGTAGAGGATAATCCCATGATATAAGGAGTATGGGTAACAAGGGGCAAAGTTGACCCAATGTTGGAGGTATTGGTTGGGGTAGTAGGTGTTTGGTTATTAGCTAGGATGTTGGATGGAGTTTGGGGAGTGGTGGTATGTGGGATATTGGAAGAAGAAGAGGCTTGGGTGAGTATGGTATGGGTTGAGGTAATACCCACTAGAAGATGGGGAGGCATACCATAAGGTGGACCCATGGAAGGAACCAAAGCAAGAGAGATGCAGTTAGATAAGGTGTTAAGGTAATGTTGAAGAGCCATAGGGTTATTATTGAGGAAGGTTACAAAATTTTCAACACCCTCAATAACAATCTAAAACTTGGAAGGTAGGGGATAAACATGAGGGGAACCTTCCACATATGAAGTATATACCATGGAGGAAGAAGAAGAAGGTGGTTGTTGGTTGGTTTGATTCCTCAACTATTGTCTAGTAAAGACCATGAGAGGAAATAGGAAATAAGATTATGAAACTCACACCTCAAACAAAGAGAAAGCAAAAGAAAAGAACTCAAAGCAATCAATGCATACACTAAAAGTGCATTTAAACCTAGGATTCTTTTTAGATCACTTTTGGATTATGCCTTAGAGAGTGTAAAGAGGGAATTTGGCTTGTAGATATGGTACTAAAGAGGAAATATAAGGTTAGTTTCAAGTTGTTTAAGCAATCAAGAGAGAAATTTATGTTGATCTTTAGTACATGGCTTGATATTGGTGACTACCCCCTCACTTCACACACCATAGTGATAGGGGTGACAGGTAATTAGCCAAAATATACAAAATCTTAGAGTTTATACTCAACTAGAGAGTTGAGTTAGTTCTTCCCTTGGTAATGACCTCTATGTAGGATTACTAAGAAAGGGTAAGGTTTATCGTTAGGTGATGAAATCCTAGTCGAGCTTTGTCTCAGGTGTGTTTTGATGTGTTGATTTGTTATTTGGTTTGGATAAGTGTGTGATAATAAGAGTGAAGACTATGATTAATTACTTTGCTTTTAAGTTACCAGATGAACTAAGACAAGTGAGTAATCAATGTATAGAAAAGGTTTATTTTAAGCCCAAAATGAAATTTCAAATTTCATTCAATGATCATATAATAAATGAAGAAAAAGGGATTCTATATCCCACTAAACATGCCAAAATGTTTCATATTAATTTCACTCATTTCTTAATTTAGAAGCATGTACTGAAACTAGTAATAGGGTGTGTAGAAGAATACCTGGTAAAATACATAAGTGATCTAGATGATGGTGAGAACTCCTCTTTGGATTGGAAGGAATAACCTAGAAATAATAAAGACACTAAAAAAAGGGGTTGTTAGATGGATGATTGAGTGGACTTCCTAGCATGAGCTAGATCTAAGAAGCATATTCTTATTAGGAGGCTATCAATCCACTATTTATAACAATTAAGTTGACATAAATGAAAAATAGAATACTTGCATTCAATAGATGGAAAGTAAATACATGTAAGATGAGATGAAAGTAAATTTCTTGTTAAACAAACACACTGAATATAGAAAAATTTGGGTCAATACTCTTGCTAAGATAGTTGAGGTTAGGTTTAAAAATTAGAAAAGTCTCTGTGAATAGATAAGAACACAAAAAATAGGGTTTTAGTTGGGGTCAAGGGGGTGAAAATAACTTGCTATTATTTTTTACCACAATGACCATCATTAGTTGGGTGAATCATTGACAATTGGGCTAACCATCGATGGTTGGGTAACAATCGATGGTTGACATGACCATCGGTAGTTGAGCTAACTATCAATGGCTACCTATGTAATTATAGAAATGATCAAATAAAGGATTATAGGTTGGGTAATTGGGTAAACAAAGGTGTGTTATGGATCAGGGGAATGATAAATAAGATATTGATGGGTCTGATAGGGTAGGAAGGTTAGAAATGGAATATAAATAAAATAAAATAAGCAATGGAAACCTATAACATGGTGGTGGAATGCTGAATCAATTTGGCCAGAGTGATAATACTTTAGCCTTTGAAAGTGATACTGACAGAGGTTTGGGTCTCCATAAATGTTGCTTTCTCATTAAAGGGATGCTAGATACCTAGATGCAAGATAGCCAGGACACAAATTATTATATTTTTGGATCCCTTTCTTCTCCTACTTTTCTCCTTTTATAGGATAAAGTTACTAAATGTGGAGAAGGAAGTTACTAATTAGGTAAAGGAGAAAGTTGCTAAATACAATGTTCTAAATACAAAATGGAATTTGTTAAATGTGCCATGCTTATCTCATACATCTGGTAATGCTTTAAAGATTTAAATCAAGCTTAGAGACATGATCATTGATGGTTAGGCTAACCATCGATAATTAGGCTGATCATCGGTAGTTGAGGTCTAAAGGAAAATGGGTTAAAAAGGGGTTGTTTAAAAATTTTAGTTAGTAAATTAATAAATAAGCTAAGTCAACTAGGTGGTTAACTAGTATTAGGGTCAGAGAAAGGTTCTAGCTGTTTTAACATCTAAAACTATGCAATTTTTGAGTGTCTAAAATGAGAATTTGGCTGAAAATGCACAAGTACTAACTCTTGATCCAATAATCAATTGAAAACAATGTACCAATGATAAAATCATGATGTCAATGTTGATGTATGAATATGGATATACTCAAGAATAATGTGAAAGGAATCATTCAATGGTTACATATAGACTAAGTTGAGGAAATAATACTTAAAGCAAACAAATAGGACACAAATAAACAAACAAACAAAACAATGATTAGTCACAATGTTAGTATAAATAATGTGACACAAACAACATGAAGAATATTATCCCTATAAAATAGGCAATAACTTAAAAAACAAACAAGATGGGGGAATATAAGAAAAGGAAGGGGTGGCCAAACTATCTCCATATACACTAAGTGGACATTGCCTACATAGTTCTATGGACATGATATCCAACAAAACTATAGGCTAAATGTTGTTTTCCTAAGAAATTGGATAGAATAAAATGACAAGAAAGAAAAAACATGATGAATGTGATAGAATAATATGAATGGTCTTGTAAAATGGAAAATGCATAGGTTAAAAGGCCAAAAAGTATGGGGAAACTAAATGACAAGCAATTTCTTATGACTTAGTAAGGTTTCCCAGAATCCTTACGGCAAAGAAGTGTTTAATGTTTTTGTTTTTTCTAAATAAAATTTCAAATATTTTTGGAATTTTAGAGCATCTCAAATCGATCGATAATGATGATACATTAAATCGTCCAAGTTCACAAAATGGCAAGAATGTTAAATATTATAATGTTGCTCATAAAACAACAAGAGAATATGGAAAAAGTGGAATAAGATGACCACAAAAAGTGTAAAAAATTACCCATATAGTCCCAAAATTTCCTCAAGTCATAATAGTTCAAACTTATAGTGGAGCAATCTGACTATTGTAGAAACCAATTCAAATAAAATAGGCATTGTTGGCATAATGACATAGTACAACATAAGAATGGCGAGGTTGGTTTGTCAAGGCACAATAAACAAATTATGTCCCTAGTTTTCCCATAGGTAGTTATAACTAGGATATAATG
Organism: Torreya grandis; assembly: GCA_037957365.1. NCBI lineage: Eukaryota > Viridiplantae > Streptophyta > Pinopsida > Cupressales > Taxaceae > Torreya > Torreya grandis. The sequence goes on from JARHVA010003364.1 coordinate 1,060,162, forward strand.
GCTTAGATCAATGATACTAATTTACACATAGACATTTATAATTAGTAGCAAGATCGGTGAGGCACTGATTTGCCCAAAGGTGGTTATAATTAGGCCCACACAAACAATTCATGATATAGAAAAAAATAAGAAATGAAGGATGAAAATACCAAAATTTTATCATACTACTCCAAAATATTGCCTCTATTTGGAATACTTGAAATAACTGTTGAAATTAATATGATTTTTCATGATAAAAGTGGAACCAATAGATGAACCAATGTCAAATAGGCTAGGTAGGATGGCTAAAATAGGCATTAGTATAGTAGTAATGGCATGGTAATATGGCATATGATATGGCATTGTTTAAGATGAAGATGGTATGAATATTGGATAAAATGGTAAGAGGGTTACCCCCAAGTGAGAAGGTAAATGGTAGGGTATGAAACAATGTCAAAAGGAATGGCAAAATAAAATGGTAAGGTATATGACAAATGGCCAAGATATGGAAAATAAAAAGGGTATGGTACATGTTTTGGGCCTAGGTGAATATTTATGGTGTTCCTCCTGATGTGCAGATGCACATTCTAATCAAAAAATGATAACCAAAATAATCAATCATGTAATTTACTAGCCCACACCTCACCTGAATAGTTATTGTATCAAGAACTCACTATAGATTTGGACTCCAAGAATGTTTTTGTGTTCTTAGTTGGTCATTGATTTTTTTTCCTTCAAACATTGAAACAAGGTATATTTGTAGCCTCTACAAAGGAAAGTATGGCCAAGGATGGTAAAAATGGATAAATTTTGGATAGGTTTGATTGGGAAATGGAATGGTGGATGATAATGTAATGTATAATGATTTGGAAACAAATGAAGATAGGGATTTTTAGGCACACAAAATGTTGATGATTATGGGTTCAACATAAATTTGAATGTGGTAGGGTTAAATACTTCTAAATATTCTCTTGATAGGACCACTAGATTCTTCTATTATTTGGTTGTGAGAGTAGCTACCATCTTATTATGCTATAGATTGGAAGCTATTTTTATTTGATCTTTGATAATGTATTCACCAAGAGGTGAAGGAATTTTATGCTCAGTTATTGGCACCTATAATAGGTTTTCACTAATGAATTTGTCTTGATTATCCCATAGTGCCTTTGAAAAGGTTTCATTAAGGAATGTTGACTTTTGACTTTTATTGTCTTCTAATACCTCCAAAAAGATTTCACTTGAAGATGTTGAGTTTGAAATTTTATTATCCCCTAGCACCTCTGAAAAGGTTTCACTAGGAGATTTTTCTTCTTCTACATGAATTTTGTCTTGGTCTCCTTGATGTTATTCAACTAATATGTCACCATGAATGCAGTTTAACAAGATGTGATGCTATCAATCCCAATCAACACTTGTGGGAGGTGCAATGTCAATATAATGGCTATGTTAGTTGGTGGTAATATAATGGGATGAGGTAACATAATCCTCGTAGAAGTTACTAGGAGAACTTATGTTGAAGCTAAAGTAGTCATCCTTAAAAAATGTAGAAGGATCATAAATGTATTCAAATTGATTTGTGAGGCATGTGTAACCAATGTTGTAACAACTATAAACATATTTTGATTATAAATCTGATTTTGACTCAAGGGACTCTATATCCAATGTTGAGACTGATGTTAGTTCTACTTCTGATGCTAAATTTGATATCAATTCAAAAATGGAACTTGGCTCCAATTTTGATTATTCATCTAATGTGGAAAATGCTACAATGATGTCATATTGAATTTTTGGTTTTGGACAAGTAATGGCCTATGATGGCATAATGGGATCTTTAGGAATAGGATTTGCTAAGAAATACTACACAAAGACTAGTTTTTTAAAGTGAGACTCCTCAATAATGGAAAACAGGTCAAGAGACAACTTCTTAAAGATTATCTTATCAGAGGGAGGCTCTTGAAAAATTGGCACATAGTCAAGGTAATGATTTTCCTAAAGGTAGTTATAATCTTTAAGAAGTGACTCAACAAATAATGGATTATCAGAGTGAGACTCCTCAACAACATGTATAGGATCAAGAGGTTATTCATCATAGGTTGACTTATCATAAATGGTTGGTTCAACAAAAACACCTCAGATTGGTTGGTTGTCTTGGTATTAGTTTACAATAAGTTTTAAAACACCAATTTTGAATATAGCTTTGTCTTTATATGATTGGCTTGGTCAAGGTACTAATTGGATTGATTGGGGTTGGATAATTAGTATGGGTTTTCTAAAGTGGGGAATGGTTTGCAATGGATAAAGGATGACTAGTGATTAGATAATGGTATGGAATTGTGGAACTTGATTTTTTACATGATCCAAAGGATTAAGTCCTAAAATGGTAATGGTAGGGTGTTGTGAATCTTTATTACTCGCACAAGCTAAAGGATGAGGTCCTATAATGATAATGGTAGGGAATCATGGAGCTTGGTTGCTCATAAAAACTAAAGGATGAGGTATTGGAATGATAATGGTAGGGCATCATGGAGCTTGGTTACTCATATAAGGTAAAGGATTGGGTCCTATAATGATAATGGTAGACAATCATAGAGTTTGGGTACTCACACAAGCCAAAAGATGAGGTCCTATAATGATAATGGTAGGGAATTGTGTAGTTTGGTTTCTCACACAAGCTAAAGGATGAGGCGCTAAAATAACATATTTTGGGCATTATGGATATTGGTTGCTCACACTAACCAAAGGATGAGGTCCTAAAATAACAAGTTTGGGGCATTGTGTAGCTTGGTTGTTTGTATAATCCAAGTATAAGGTCATGAAATATAAATGGTATGGTGTTGTGGAGCTTGATTTCTCACACTATCCAAAGGATGAGGTCCTAGAAGAATAATTTTGGGGTGTTTTTGAGCTTAATTTATTGCATAAAATAAAGGATGAGGTCCTAAAATAGAAATGTTAGGGTGTTATGGAACTTGGTTACTCATACTAGCTAGAGGATGAGGTCCTATAATGGTAATGGTATTCCTTGGACATTGTGAAGTTTGTTAGATAATATAATTTGAAGGAGGGTTAATGATTTAGGTGTGGGAATAGGTGGTCATGTAAGGGTGAGTATAATACCATAACTAGCATGAAAAATGGATCAATTTACACTACACCTGAGCATTTTGGATTTGCTTTAAAAATTGAGGATTGCAAAAAGAGTATGAATCCTCCTCCCAAATAAAATCATCCTTGTTCCCATAGGGGTTTTGGCTTAAGTCATAAGTATTTTCTTGACTTTTTTCTCTTGATTGATTATTTTAAGGTGGATACAGATCCATTTCATAAACAACATCATCTTCAAAGATGTCTTCACCCAAGTCCTCCTCATAAACCATATCATCCTATTAGGGGTTTCCAGTTGAATTTCATGTGGCTTCCATCATAACTTTGATTGTTTTTGACTCCACCATAAGTGTAGCTAGACATATCCACATCAATGATAATTCTCTACAAAAAGTCCTAGAGTTATACAAACTCTAAAAATGATGTCCAAAGGATAAAATGCTCAAACCTGGTCTAACTTGGTTAAAGAAGTGGATTTATATCTTGAAAAATTCTATGCAAAGACTTAATAAAAATAATATAATGTCAAATGTCTAATGTTAAATGCTTCACATAAACAAGGTCAAGTAAAATGACGTAAAAGCAAGATGCCAAACTCTAGGTCCAAATAATTTCCAAATAGGTCTAAACTAGGAAAGGGAAAAGAGTCATTAGGACTTTTGGCCAAATGCGACTTCAAAATCTAGTCTCAAAATAAGGCTAATTTTAGGACTTTTGGTGAAAATTGACATCAAATTCTAGACTTGAAACAAAGAGGATGATTGATTTTAATCTAAAAAACTTGGAACATTTTGGCATAAATAAGGCACTTGATTCTAGACATAAATTTGATCAAATTAGTATAAAATACAAAACAAAAGGCAATTGAAGATAGATTGATTCTATCAAAAAAAGACACAAATAATTTAGTTTTCAAAATTTGGGTAAAAAATTAACTTAAGTTATGCAACCCAAACAAGAAAGATCTATGTATCAACCCCTGAAAAATGAGGCCTAAACAAAAATCAATCAATGTTTGAATACAAACTTGTAAAAGTTAATAAAAAACTCAACTTAGGTAAACTAGGGTTTTAATGACCAACAAGCTAGGCAAATTTGAATAAAATGACTATTCTAAACAAAGATCCAAAAAGACACAAATGATTGGTTTCAAACAATGGTAATTTGGACACAAGACAAGATAAGTCTATGAAACAATTTGGGTAGCATAATGGTGTTATTGCTCCTAAAAGATGTGATAATGTTATGTTACAAATACTTATAAGGCACAAGTCTTGAAATTATTTAGGCAGCATAATGTTACCTATCTCAATCAAGTGCCATACTCAATGTTTTTAACACAAGTTTTCTAAGTTAAAGCAAGTTATCAAATAGATGACATAATGCCTCCTCAAATAATGGAGTAATGTGGAAAAACAAAGTCATTAATGAAGTGGTACATAAAAAAAAGTTTTAGATTCAACACACCAAGTAATAAAATAATAAATGACCAAAATATAACCAAGTATATCATCCTAGATGATATCAAGGTGTGGCAAGTGAGGTTGACTAAAACTTACAAGTTGAGACCATCTAGATTGATCCCAAGTGTGGTTTAAAAAATATAAGCATCAAATCAATTGAGTTCATATCGATCAACTTATCATGCACGATTATATTCCTTTACATGATGATACCATCCATGGACTGCTTAGTGGTATCTCCTAGTTGATTAGACCTGACTCAAGCCTTCATTAGTAAAGGATAATTTAGTCACTCAACCTCCTATATCTATCAGTATGTATACCCTAAGTTTTATACCCCACCATTGAGTGGGGTTGAAACACTATCTAGAGATAAAGCCCTAGGTTAATGCTTCCATAGATAACTCATGAGAGGTAATGGCATCCCCTTCATAAGCCAAATTACATGAAAATAAAAGACTAGTATAAAGACTTTAGGGATGATTTTTGATCACTCAAGACCATATAGGTTTTGGGTAGAGCCTTAGGAACCTTTATTTATATGCCTTGGACTAGGAACTAAATGCAATGAAAATGTGCTTTTGATCACATGAGTTCCCTATAGGGGAAAGGGGGAGAACATAGACGCATTATTTTTTTTGTGAAATTAAATAATCAATAAATAGGTTGTAAGAAATTACAAGTGAAATTTGATTTTATGCACTAAATTGAAATATTATGATGATATTTTCTTGGCCCCTTAGATTAAGTGCAATTTATTGAAATAATTGCATAAAAACCAACTAAATCAAAAGCCTCTATGTTTGTTTTAGGCCCAAATTTCAAATGTTCAATGTTTAGCCTAAGTTCATTTTTAAACATAAAAAAAAGTGTTCAAAACTTAATCATTTGTTTTAAGAACCAACAATGAAGTGTTTCTAAGACTTATCCATTTGTTATTCCTTTTAAACACCAACATCAAAATGTGCAAGATATAACATGTTCGATTTAGTATCCAAATTGAAATGTACAAGATTCTAGCTAGATTCCTTTTGAAAGCCCAAAAAGAAATGTTCTTTAGTCAAAACTAGAAAATTTGTGTTCCAATCACATCCATGACTTTTAATTATTAGATAATAACCTTCTTCTTTGAAGAGATTTTGATTTTGAGAAAATGAACTTTGGATAAAGAGCTCTCAGGTTTTAATCTTGAACACACAATGGCCATGGTCAGTTATAAATGACTGATGCTAGTTCAAGGCAACTATGGCCTATTGGTCTCAAAAAGAACCGATGCTAGTTGATTAAGAGTATCGTTGATCACCTATGAACCCAAAGGCAAAACGGACATGAAACAAATAAATGTTATGTTAGGCCTTGTTTAGATAAAAGTTTGAGAAAACCTGTAAGACAAAGTTTAGTTAAGGAGTTTAAATGCCATTAAAACTAAGAAATCATGAAAAGGATTAATAAAAAAGAATCTAAATGCAATATTTAAACCCATTTTTCATTTACAATCTGATCAATGATGGTAACATAAGATCCATCTCGATTGGGAATAACTGATAATGGTCACACAAAAATGCTGCTAATTAGTCCTAATTGGTACTGGTCTCTGTGTAGATCCAAGATAATTAAAAAATTTAAAATGTGGAAAAATCAAAGATAAAACTATAAATTTGAAAGAATTTAAGCATTCAAATGTCAATTTCTGAGTTGCATCTTCATTTCCTTTCTATGTGGGGTGCATATGGTCCCACCAAGCATGCCATTTGTGATCAAGGAATCCAATAAGGGTGGTTAGATCATATGTTAGCATGGTAATGAAAATAAATCAAAATGAAGAAAAACACATTAACATGCATAAATCTATCTTTCCTAGATCAAAGGGAGGAACATGGTGAAGAAAAATAATTGACAAAACACAACTAAAAATGGAAAGAACTTACAAGTTTCTTTATCAATTCCTTGAATGCCCCAAGAGATTTCTTGATTTGTCTTTCTTGGCTTGTACTCAAGAAGTCTTTGGAAAATGGATTTACATGGCTCCTTCTTCTCCTGGAACCATGGTTGGCTTGGATTTGTCTTGATGTTTTCTCAAAGTGGTTTGGGTTGGAATTTTGGCATTATAACACTATTGTCATGCAATCTTGCTCTAAAACTTGCATTATAACATTACTCTATCCAATCTCTCTAAATAGAGAGGTAAATTATTGTATTTATAGGTTTATCAAAAGGTCTTGGAATGGGTTTAAAATTCACCTTAGTCCATTAATTAACACTATTAGATTTAAAAGTTGTCTAAACCTCATGATTAGCATGAAATAGGCATGGGTGAGATATTTTTTATTTTGGACAACTATAAAAGGTAATTATGAATTCCTAGGATATTCTTTGATTTTTGAATTTATTTATTGATAATTAATTTAATTTATCAAGGATGATTCAATTAGGTATTTGATTAGGTTTTGCATGTTAATTAATTCTTTCTAGGAATTTAAACATTTTTCAAAATTTTGGTTTAATTGATGTGTGAATTTGTTTTGTTTAATTGATTTTTAGGCAAAATTGCATGTTATGAAGCCAAATTTGAGACATTTATAAATTCGTAGGCTAGATATGCAAAGGTTGGTAATATTTTATCTAAATTCAGGTATGAATCCATTGGTGGCCACTTTTAGGTGTCTATAAACATGACAGTGCCACAATAAGCTATATTACAAAATGCATCATGCAAAAAAATTACTAGATTCACAAAGCCTCTGGTGCTTCTTATTATGAAGTTATCTGAGTGTTAACTCATATCTTTCCCTAAACTTGTAAGTTACCCCTAAGAATATTTTCTCAATCAATGACTTATACTAATCCCAAAAAATTAAACTTGATGGGTTTCCTACCATGGGGTTTGGATCAGATCTAGGGGATCATCAGAATTAGGAAATGTTAAATAATCTACTACAATAAATATAATAAAAATTATAGAATTTCAAATATGAAAATAAAAGTAAAATTATCATCATGAAACTTTGGAATCGATGGTAATGATTTAGAAATAATAGGCTCTTACATAATAAGTGGAGTTTTATCCACATTTTTTGTAGATATAACATAAGCAAATTATCTAATAGTGATTCAATCCTTAATTTTTATCCCCTTATAATACTTTTGATATAATTTAATTCACCAATTCAAATACATGTGAGGGTGATTTTCCTTTCTTGAATTTACAAACTAATATTTGGAGTTGAATTTGACCCCAAAATGGTAATTAAAATAAGTGACACAAAATCATACCCAGTAACTCAAAGGCTTCTTGGGAAAGGATTTTGTGTGCTTGTCTAAATTATGGTTATGTGAGGCCATAAGTATTCTACCTCATAACACTTCCTATATATAGTATTTTTATATATAAACTTTCCATTTATAGATTGTATCTAAATGTAGATTTGTATAATTTAGGGAATTTCATTCCAATAAAATAAAAACAGACTCATTGCAATAAATTACTCTTGATGGGTCTCCTACCATAGTTTTTGGATCACATCTAGGGGATAATCATAATTATAAAATGTTTAATAATCTGTTACAAGACACATAATGAAAATTATAGAAGCTCAAATATGGAAATATAAGTAAAATTATCATCATGGAACTTTGAAACTAATGGTAATGATTTAGAAATAATAGGCTCTTACATAATAACTAGAGTTTCATCCACATTTTTTGAATATGTAATATAAAAAAATTGTATAATAAGGATTTGACTACTTAATTTTTATCCCCCATAGAATACCTTTGAGATAATTTAATTCACCGATTCAAATACCTATGAGGGTAAGGCACCTTTTTTGAATTTATAAACTAATATTTGGAGACAAATTCAACCCCAAAATAGTAATTAAAATAAGTGGCACAAAATCATACCTAGTAACTCGAAGACATCTTGGAAACGTATTTTGTGTGCTTATCTAAATTATGGTTATGTGAGGGTATAAACAATCTACCTTAGAACACTTACTATATATAGTACTTTTATATATACTTTCCATCTATAGATTATATCTAAATGTAGATTTGTATAATTTAGGGAATTCCATTATAATAAACTAGAAACAGACTCATCACAACAAATTATACTCGATGGGTCTCTGACTGTGGGTTTTGGATCACATCCAGGGGATCATCAAAATTAGAAAATGTTCAATAATTTGCTATAAGACCGTACAATGAAAACTATAAAAGTTCATATATGGAAATAGAAGTAAAATTATCATCATGAAACTTTAGAATCAATGATAATGACTTATAAATAATAGGATCTTGTTTAATAAGTGGAGTTTCATCCACATTTTTTGAAGATGTAACATTATTAATAATATCTTTAGGAGAAACAAGTGGTAGTGGTGGTATAATAGTAGGAACACACATTGGAATAGATGGTGTCTTTTGAACATATATGTCCACTTCAAAATTTTATCATATTTCTAAACCCAAAATTATTCTTCGTCACTTATAACCTTTTTAGTGTCATTGTAAAAAAAGTAATTTCTTCATTACAATCACCAAGACAAAACCTAATGACCTAGAAATAAGCTCCTTCTCTAACAAATATAGATGCCCTTGATTGAAACTAAGGGAGTTATAATTTTGACGTAAAGATTATGTTAAGAGGATATTTCTTTACATGAATAATGCAAACCATCATAGACTAAATAATTGCATGGTGATTTAGATCCTGATAGGTTTAAACCCATAATTACTTTAGATGAACTTATTTTGACATTGTCATGGGTTTAGAGTAACGAGTATGTTTAATTATCGATTTACACTCTTTCACTTGACATTTTAGAGATATAATTTTGGCCACCAATGGCTCCATAGCCAAATTTAGAAAAAATATTACCAACCATTGAATATCTAGCCTAAGAATTTCTAAATGTCTCAAATTTGGCTTCATCACATGGAATTAAATTAGTTTGGCCCATAAATCAATTAAAAATAGAAAATTCCTAAATCATTTAAATCCAAACTTGCACAAATATTCAAAATCCTAAAAGAGATTAATTAAAATTTAAATCCTAATCATATCCTAACTGAATTCATCCATGATCAATTAAATAAATTATCAAAAAGGGAAATTCAAGAATTAATGAATATCCTAGGTTTTCATCATTAGCTTTTGTGAGTTGTCATTTTTTGAAAATATCCCACCCATGCTTATTCCAAGATGATCATGACCATTTGACACCTTTTAACCCTACTAAGGTTAACTAAGCCAACCAAGTTTAGGATTTAACTCATTCAAACTCATTTTAAAGCCTATAAAGCAAGCCTAGAGCTCTTCATTTAGAGAGCTTGGAATATAGTAAAGTTATAATGCATTATTTCATCAGGCAAATGCATAGTGTTATAATGCCAAAATTAAGCCAAGTCAAGCCATTATCAAGCAACATCAAGCCAAAGCCAAGACATTATCAAGTAACATCAATCCAAATCCAATCCAATCCAATCATGGTGATAAGAGGAGATGGAGATAACCAAACCCCATCAATGAAGACTTTTTGAGCACAATTCGACCAAGCCAAAGAATACATCATTTGGAACATTCAAAGAAGGTAATAAAAATTTATAAAATTATTTACAATTTAGTTGAGCTATGTCATTTTTTATTTGTTCACCAAGATCCCCTTATAATCTATGCATGAAGGTGTTAAGATTTGTTAGTGTGTTTGTTTTAATTTTGATTTCATTTTGAGACTAACACTTGATCTAACCTCCCCTCCATTGTCAAATTTATAACATCAAAAATGGCATACCCGGTGGGACCCAATGCATCCCACATACCAAGGAAATCAATATGTAGTTTTTAAATCTTTATTTGGATGCTTGAATCTCTCTAAAATTGATTTTATAACCTTGATTTGGATGGATTTTATTTTGGTTTATTTCTCAAATTTACACAGAGACTACCAATGGTTAGGTACAATTGGTGATGGTTTGGCTAAACCAACCATGGTTATAGCCAACTGACCTTGATTATATGTGAACCGATGATAGTTGGGTTGTAGGGTAAACATTCATAAATCTTGCATTTTGATTATTTATATTATTCCCTTTCATGGTTTCTTTATTTCAAAGTCATCTAAATCACTATACTTAATTTTACCTTATAGGTTTTCTTTATCTTTGAAATAACCATTACCTAACCTAACACATTTTCCTTTTATGGTTTTACCTTTGGGTCCACAGGTTATTGATGATGGTCTTTATCAACTAACATCTATTCTTCTTGATTGATGGTGGTTACCTATAAACTGACCATCACAATTTCCTCAAAATTGGTGGTGGTCATCGGTGACCATCCATGGTCATTATGTATTCCAATTAAAAACCCAAGAGCTAAAAATCAAACATCATTTGCCCAATCAAGAAAGTGATTTAAAACAAGGTGTTATTATCTAATAATTTTAGGTTGAAGGATTTATTTGAACAACAAATTTACTTGTTTAAACTAATCAAACATTTCATTTTGGGATTTTAAAAGGAATTAGTCAAATCTTGCACATTTCAATTTGGGTCTAAAATGAATACGTTAGATCTTACACATTTAGACATTGGTGTTTAAAATGAATCTATGATGGCTAAATCTTAGAAACACTTTGTTTTGGTGCTTGAAACAAATCCTTAAATCTTGAACATTTTCAAATTGGTGTTTAAACATGAACATAGGCTAAGTATTGAACCTTTCAACTTTGGGATTTAAATGAACCTAGACGCTTTTAATTAATTTCATATCATGTGATTATTTAAATATTTTACACTTAAGCTAAGGGGCCTAGAATTGAGAAATGTCACATTTAATTTGCTACTTAAAATCAAAACTTACTCATGATTATTTGTAAAACTTATTTGTTGATTATTTGTAAAAAGGATAGTGCGTGTATGTTCTCCCCTATCCCCTATAGGGAAATCATGGGATAAAAAGTGCCTTTCCATTTAATTTGGTGCCTATTCAAAGGAATAAAAATTAATTTACCTAAGATCATCCCAAAATTGCATAGTATTAGGTGATCTAAAAGTGACCCTAAAGTATTTTACTAGTCTTTATTTTCATGCATTTTGGCTTATGAAGGAGATGTCATTACCTCTCATGAGTTATTTAGGGAAGAATTGAACCAGGGCTTCATCTCCAAGTATTATTTAAACCCCTCTCCATGGGGGTATAAAAATTAGGATCACCCCATTGGGATAGTGGTTTGATAGGTTAAACCATCTCCATTAGTGGCAAGTTATCATAAGACGTATGATCAATCTAGACATCACATTACACTAAGAAATTGATGGATGTAGTGGTTGTGAAAAAGATAAGAAAATTTCACAACAAACCATTTTATGTACACTCAATTGATTTACTACATCTCTTCTGTGTATATGTGAAAGTGTGTACACATGCGATCAATCTAGATGGTTGAAAACTTGTAGGTTTTAGTCAACCACACTTTGCCATACCTTGATAGGATCTAGAACGATATACTTAGTTGTATTTTATCATTTATTCTTTATTGATTAGTGTGTTATAAATAAAACTTGTTTTATTTAAACCACATCATGAACGAGTCCTGAGGCCAACATACTTCATTATTTGAGGAGGTGTTATGCCATCCATTTGACACCTTGATTTAACTTAGAAAACTTTTATGTCAAAAAATTAGGTGTATCACTTGATTCAAATGAGTAACATTATGCTACCCAAATTATTTCAATTCTTGTGCTTTATAAGTCTTTAAAACATAATGTTGTCACATCTTTTAGGATTGATAATATCATTACACTACCCAAATTATTTCAAAAAGATTTGTCTTGTTTTGTGTCCAAATTATCATTCTTTAAACCAATCACTTGAGCCTTGTTAGATATTTGTTTAATACAATCATGGTATTCAAATTTGCCTAGCTTGTTGTCATCAAACCCTAGTTTACCTTAGTTGAGTTTTTGATTAACTTTTACAAGTTTAGATCTAAACATTGATTGATTTCTATTTAAGCCTCAACGTGTAGGGGTTGATAATCTGATCTTTCTCTTTTGGGTTGCGTAACTTAGGTTAATTGATTACTCAAATTTAGAAACTTTATTATCTGTACATTTGTTTTATAGAATTAGTCCATCTTCAAAGTGCCTTTTGTTTAGTGTTTTACATCAGTCAGATCATGTTTATGTCTAGAATCAAGTTCCTAGTCTTTGCCAAATTATTTTAAATTTGTTATAATAATCATCATCTCTTTTGTTTCAAGTCTAGATTTGATGCCACATTTGGCTAAAAGTCCTAGCACAACCAATTTGAGCCTAAATTTTGACTCCATGTTTGGACAAAAGACCTAGCGACTCTTTTTTCTTTCTTAATTTAGACCTATTTGGAGCATCTTTGGACATTATAGTTTGGAATCTTGTTTTTAGGTTATTTTACTTGATCTTGTCTATGTAAAACATTTGATGTTATACTAATTTTACCAAATCTTTTCATCAATTTTTTTAGAGATACATATCCACCCTCAATCAAGTTATAAAGTTTGAAGCTCTTTGTATTTTCAGACATAGATTTTAAGAGAGAACTCTAATTTCATCTAGTTGTAAAATATTTACCATTTGATCTGACCATGGCTCACTATACATGTAGTGAAACTATGTACAATCTAGGATATGGAAACACAGGAAGATTTTGTTCAAGACACTTATGGAGACGATATTGTTTGGGAGATGAATTATTATCCACCATACAACACTCAAATAGGGGATTAGAGTCAATATTTTTTGGCCAATTATTTAGTTAGTATGACTCCTTACATAGATTAAGATCAACAATAAACAACCCAATATTTTTATAGTGTACCTATGGTTGTATAAAATTTTCAATAAAAACCTTATTATGGCACAATGCCTTCAGATTATGAGGTAAGGCATGATAATTTTCAAAATCTATCAAGAGGGACTTATAACATATCTTATCAAAATAATGATTAGGCCTCTTCTAGCAATCCTAATGCCATATTACCAATACCATATCAAGATCCTCATATGTTTGTTACATAAAGAGGTATCATAGAGGACTATTTCATTCAAATGTAGACAACATACTAGACATATCAAGACTTAGCTCATTACTTTAATCAGATGACCATGTTGAATAAGCCTCATATTGATTTAACTCCTCTAATAGGAGTTTTAATGGAATTGAATAATAAATAAAATTAGGGTTTAGAATCATTTATGCAAAACACTTCAATCAAAAAATGTTAAAAACACCAACTATTGAGGAAGTGTCTTCTAATTTTATGCAAAATAATGAGCAAAACTTAGTGGCCAATGTGCAAGTAATGCCAAATTTAGACCAAAGTGGTGTTAACACACAAACATATAGTGAACAAAATGTGCTTTTAACTAGAACCATTAGTGGTCACCAAACATAGGGAGTAAGAGTTTCTACTTCTCAACCTCAACCAACTGCTTCTTCTAGCACCTAACATAAGGATTAAGTAGTCAACCAACAAGTAGTGTCATCCTATAGCATAATGTTATGAATCTTATTCCACACCAACAGGTGATGATTAATATTCCACAATAGTAAACAATATCAAATGTATCCATGCATTAGAGGCAAAACATATTGTCACCTCAAAAGGGGGAAACTAATGTTCTACTTCACTAAGTAGTAATGAACATACCTCTTCAGTCACAGACTAACATGCTGATCCACAACCAAATGATGTCTAACAAAAAATGTGTAAATATTGGTCAATAATAAATGTTAAATCTCTAACATGTATCCACGTCCCAATAGGGATTCATGAAAAAAATAGGTTCCAATGTTCCTCAAGTACCCATTAGGTAACAATTACCTTTCATTCAGAATGTGCCACAAGTTTGAAGATAGGGTCTTGGGTCACAAGTCCATCCTCAACACCAAGGTCTGATTAGTAAAAAACATGTCCTGATTCAAACTCAATAGGCATAGGACAACCATATACCACCATCCTAACCTCAATATTCCTAATATCAAGCCTACATACCCAATCCCAACCATAATATTGAATCATAGTATGTGTAATTTCAATAATCACACACTAACCCATGAATGCGTATTCCTAGTCCATTTATTAGCCAATCCAACATACCCCAAAAATCACCTTTATCATACTTTGATCAAATTAATCCAATTATGACCATTTAACCATCACCTTAGGTTAATGTTCCCACAATTTTACTTGAGAAATAGCTATAACAAATGAAGGATGTAATTTCCCTAATGCAAACGTGAAAACAAACCAAAAATTTCAAGTTAGATGATGTGTGTTTTTACCCTTTCAACATGGAATACTTACAAATACCATTTCCTCCTCGGTATGAGCCACCAAAGTTTGACAAATATAAAGGAAAAGGTGACCCCAAGGCCCATCTAATATAATTATATGTCGTGTGCCAACCAATGGCCTATAGTGACATATATATGTTATTGTTGTTTCTATTAAGACTATCAAGGTAAGTATTAAAATGGTTCTTAAAGTTTCTCAAGAATTTAGTACATGATTTTAATGATCTTTTAGAAGAGTTCATACAAACCTTCTCTTATAATCTCAAGTATGAGACTTCATTGGTAGATTTAACATAAGAAAAATAAAAATTTGATGAAAGATTCACAAGCTATCTACAATGATGGAGAGCCCTTGCAAGGCAATTCACCCATAATCTACCAGACAAGTAATTGGCTGTTATGTTTACTAAAAATATACATAATGAGATATCTTACAATTTAAAGTTGTAGTGTGTGCACACATTCAAAGAGATCATTGACAAAGGTTTGATGATCAAAAGAGCCCTCATTAACAAAGGTATTATTCAACTAGCCTCATCAAATCAAAGCTCAAATCAAAATTAGGATAATATTCAGAACCAAAACTAGAATAATGGTCAAAATCAACATCTAGTCCAAGTGCAAGTATCACAACTAGCATAGGCTAATAATAATGATAAACCCAAGCAATTAAATCAAAAAAAATGTTGTAAATAACAAAGTAACAAAGTTTTGACATGTCCAAATGGTGCAATTATATTCTGCTCAACCTACACTACCTTCCTAGCTTACTCCTAACCAACAATATTTTTAGTAGCATGTACAACAACCTAGACTAGCACAACAAATGCAAAAAACACAAAAATCTATGCATTTATAAAACCCTTCTCTTACAAGGATAAATGTGCCAACTTGTCATGCTTTTACTGACCTTGGAGATACCATTGAATCAATCTTTCATAAACTCGTAGAAGCTAATTTGATTAGATGGCCTACTAGGAAAGAATAAGTTAATGAGGGAACTAACATGCTAAACTGGTATAGGCCAGAATAATTCCATAATTTTTATAATATTAATGGACATAATTTTTAGTTTTATGAGCAAATTATACATATAATTTAGAATATTTTAGAAAATAGAGAGATCACATTGGATTGTAGAGCTTCCACCTCCAATAAAATCCTTGGCATTTATTATAATCCTTTTCCCCAACATAACAAACAATAAAAATAATAATAGTGGATAGTACAACATCAATAAAAATAGTATAAATAACATAGGCTAAACCAATAGAACAAACATACTCAACAAATAATAATAAAACCAACAATGCCAAAACAATGGACAAAACCAAGGTTAGAAGGGTCTGAATAACTAATATACCTACCATATAGTTGTACATGAATATAACTCAATTATAGGCCATATTGTAGGAAGTCATGTTATAACCATTTCCATTAATCCAAGACCAAGTACCAATCAGACAAGACCATTACTAATCATACCATATCAAACAAACCATTTTGGTAATCCTTCCTTGACCTAGGACTGTACACATGCAAACTAACAAGGAAGGATTCCCATATTAGGACCTTATATTGATAACTTGTCATTAGCCCATGACCACACATAAATGCATCAACAACTATGACTTATCCTACCTAGTCCCCTTCACCATAGTTTGTGAGCAACACTAGTCCTATACCTAATCCTAAATGTGCAATCATAACTTAGCAGTCAAAGATTATCGTACTAGGCCCATAACCATCTACCACTTCACTCATCATCTAGCCAGTAATTCTACCTTGAAATAAGCCATTTACCACTATTTGAGAAAAGATGTTTGACATTGTTGAATAATTTCAAAAGACACTATCACAAATCTCCATTTTAGATTTGTTGCGTACATCTACTATCCAAAAAAACATCTTGATAAACTCCACCTCATTAGATGGCCATAAAAACATCCTCACCACCACATAATATTTCACTAAGTGGATTGAAGATATAACCCTCTCTTATGTGATTTGAAAACAAATTTCCAAATTCATCTTCAACCATCTCATCTATCGCTATGATATCCCTTCCAACATTATATCTAATAATGGAGGATTATTCAAGAATAAGGATGCCAAAAATTAATGTGATGAATATAAGATCAAAAAACATTTTTCCATATCATATTTCACTCAAGGTAATGGCCAAGCCAAAGTATCAAATAAAACCATTGTCAACATTCTCAAAAATATTGTTAATGATACTGGTTGCAATTGAAACCTTCAAATATTATGCACCCTCCATCATACCATACCAATCACCACACTCCAATAGGATCCAATCCATACTCACTTAGTTATGGCACTAAATACATTCTTCCCATTGAGGTTAAGTTAGATTCATTGTGCATATATTTAAAACAAGTCCTGGATGATGAAGACTATCAAGTAGCTCTCCTACAAGAGCTAGAGTTACTTGATGAAAAATGCATGGACATAGTTAACAACCTTCAATCATATCAGAATCAACTCTGTGGCCACTACAATTGACATGTGAAACATAAATAATTTGAACTTGGTGATTTTGTCCTAAAAAGGGACCAAAAGAATACCATGACTAAAAATAAGCATAAAGGTAAGTTTAAACCCAATTGGGTAGGTCCTTTAATCATTGTTGTAGACTATGTTATAGGAGCATATAGGTTCACCACACCAGATAGGGATAAACTTGATGAGCCTATGAACATTATACACCTTAAGTGGTGCTATGATTAAGTGACTTGGTGTATTATTTATGAGGACCATTTCAACTTGTACTATATTATTAATTTTATTCTTTGTACTATATCATTATACCATTCTAGCATGCAATCATTCCACCAACCTATCACTTTGGCTATCCCTTATCCATTATACCATTCCATTCTATCAACAAAGCATGTTTTGGTCCATCATATCCTAACCCATTTGACTATGGTTCATCCATTAGTTTCATGCTTTCATCATGAAGAATCAAATCTATTTTAATATTTGTTTCAAGCATTTTAGACAGATGTAGTATTTTGGAGTAGTAAGACAAAAATTTTGGTAGTTGCATCCTTCATTTCTTGTTCCATTATTATATCAAGTTTGTTTATGTGAGATTGATTATAGCCACCTATAGGGATAAATTAGTGTCTTATTGGTCTTACTACTAATTATAACTACCTATGGGAAAATTAGTATCATTGATCTAATTCATTGTATCCTAGTTATAACCACCAATGGGAAAACTAGGGGAAATATCTATTTATTTTGCCTTGGCATACTAAATAACCATTATTATGTCATAATATTCTAATATGCCAACTATGCCTATTTTTTTAGAATTGGCTATTACAATAGTCAAATTCCTCTAATAATAGGTAGGACTAGTGTGACCAAGGGATATTTTTGGACTATGTGGGTCATGTTTAATTTATGTTGAGGTCAGATCAGTCCTAATTTTCGCTATGACCTAGCCATTTTGTGAGCATTATTTCAAGTTTCATCACTCTTACCATTTTTTGAGCTTAGACTGGTTAGTGTCTTATCATTCTCTATTGAGTTGAGATACCTATAAAATTATAGAAACATTTAGAAAAACCAAAAACATTGACCACTTATTTGTCTTAAGGATTTTGTTAACCCTCACTAAGTCACAATTAATCACTTGTCACTTAGTTTCTCCATCCTTTTTGGCCTTTTATCTCATGCTCTTATTTTTTTGTAAGTTTATTCCTATTCTTCTATCACATTCATCATATTTGTTTTTTGATCATCATCAATTTTTTCCATCCAATTTCTTGGAAGAACTACATTCGACCTAAAGTTTTTTTAGATCATCAATTTTATATAATTATGTAGGTAGCATCCACTTGCCTAGTGAATATGGAGATAACTTGGCCACCACCTTCTTTTTCTTTTATTTCCCAATCATGTTTATTTGTTAAGTTGTCACCTATTTTTAGGGGCAATGTTCATCATGATTATTTGTATCACATTATTTGTAATAACATTATGACTAACTATTGTTTGTTTCTTTTTTATTGATGTGCCTATTTATTTGCTTTTAGCATTATTGCCTTGATTCAGTCTACATGCATTCATTGGGTGATTCTTTGTCATTATTCTTGAATCCATCTATTTTCAACCATCAACATTGTCATCATGGTTGTTATCATTGGTCTATTATTTTCAAATGAGTATTAGATCATGGGAGTCAGTCTTTATGCATATTTGGACCAAATACTCATGGTCTTTTATTATTATGCCTACCATTAAGTGTTATAGTAAAAATTAGCTTCAATAAATCTACATAGCAATGCAACATTGGTATCTCCTTGGCACTGGAACCAATATCAATCCTAATAATATCCCAAATAGATTAATTAAACAATAAAAGAATTTTAACCTTTGTTAGTTTGAAAAAGCATCTCCCTACGAGTAGGTTGTCCTAATTCATATTTATTCTCTATATCAAGTTGTCATCATCATGTTTTAAATCATAAACCATCAATCATGTTTGACATAATCAGGGTCTAATGATTTTAACCACCTTTGGGCAAACCATTATACACCATCCCACATACATTCTCAATGATTTTAACTCCCTTTGGGCAGGTCATCATTTTATCACTGATTTGAGGGTTAATGATTAAAACTACCTTTGGGAAAATCATTCACTTTCTTCTATCCAAATAGGGCATGTTTTAATCCTATTTTTCTACCCTAACGAAGGCAAATCCATATTCTCAATGATTATACCTACCTTTGGGAAAATCATTGTGTTATCATATCATGTTTGCCACTATCAAGGTACAATGATTATAACCACCTTTAGGCAAAACATTGTACACCATCCGACCTACATTCTTAATGAGTCTAACCACCTTTGGGCAAGTCATTGTGTTATCACCAATTTGAGGGTTAATGATTATAACCACATTTGGGTAAATCATTCACTTTCTTCTACCCAACTAGGACATGTTTTTATCCTATTTATCTACCCTAATTGGGATAGATCCATATTCTAAATGATTATACCCATCTTTGGGAAAATCATTATGTTATCATATCATGTTTGCCACTATCAGGGTACAATGCTTATAACTTCCTTTGGAAAAACCATTGTATACTATCCCACTTGCATTATCAGTGACTTTGTTCAACTTTGGAAAAATCATTATGTTATCACATAATTCATTTTCATTTGTTTGGTCCCCTCTTTTTCTTCTTTTGAGGGATCGTTTGTCGACCCCTTTTCCAACCACTTCCTCAAGGTGGCACCCTATAGTTTATCCATTACCATTAAATTCGTAAGCATAATATAGCCATTTTATTCTTTGAAAAGATAATACTATGCTTACAACTTGCAATGCTTTCCCAAATAAGCACAAACTATAGACATCTAAAATTGGCCACCAATGGCTCCATACTTGAATTTAGAATAATTCTTACCAACCATTGAATATCTAACCTAAAAATTTCTAAATGTCTCAAATTTGGATTCATCACATGCAATTAAATCAATTTGGCCCATAAATCAATTAAAAAGAGAAAACGCCTAAATAATTTAAATCCAAGCTTGCAAAAATATTCAAAATCCTTCAAAAATCAATGAGTATCTGAGGTTTTCATCATTAGCTTTTATGAGTTGTCATTTTCACAAAATATCCCACCCATGCTTATTCCATGATAATCATGACCATTTGACACCTTTTAACCCTATTGGGGTTAACTAAGCCAACCAAGGTTAGGATTTAACTCATTCCAAGTAATTTTAAATCCTATAAAAGTAAGTCTAGAGCTCTTCAATTCTAGATCTTCAAACACAGTAGAGTTATAATACATTATTTGATTTATCAAGCAAATGCATAGTGTTATAATGCCAAAATTAAGCCAAGCCAAGCCACTTTCAAGAAAAATCAGGCCAAAACTAAGCCAAGCATGATGCTAAGGGGAGATGGAGATAACCAAACCCCATTGATGAACGCTTCTTGAGCATAATCTGAGCAAGACAGTGAACACATCATTTGGAGCGTTCAAAGAAGGTAAGGAAAATTTGTAAGTTTCTTTACATTTTAGTTGAGCTTTGTCATTTATTGTTTGTTCACCAAGCTCCCCCTATGATCTAGGCATGGAGGTGTTAAGCTTTGTTAGTATGTTTGTTTTCATTTTGATTTCATTTTGAGACTAACACTTCATCTAACCTCCCCTCCATCATCAAATTTCTAGCATCATGCACATAACCCCTCTTACCAACACACACATAAATTATATTAGTTATTAAATAAATATTGACATATAATATATATCATAATATTGTTATATTAAACTGATTAATTATAAATTAATATTTTATATAAATTATATATTTTATAAAATATATTTTAATATTAATAAATATTATTATATCATATAATATATATGTTAATATAGGTTATAAATCAATAGTATATATTTTAATACATCTATATATTGTTAATAGTGCAAAAATAATATTATATTTATAACAAAATTAAATGAATTTTTATGACTTTAACATATTGTATAATACCATGTAACATTAAAATGGGCTGAGTTTCTACTTCATTTGACATTCATGTATGGGAGGTGTAAAAAATGTGCTCATAGATATGAATTTAAAACTTTACGCCGCTTCACCATGTGCGTAGTACATGAGGTGGATTACTTCAAAGAGAAAAACTATCAAACATTAATAATGTTTGGTAGGTAATGGGCATTAAATTAAAATTTTCAATAGCATATCACAAATCACTAAATTTGGTGTCGTAGATCACATTTGGCATGGGACAATGGGTAGTGAAGTAGATAGACAATCAATTAACTTTAGGTAATACGAATGATTAATTTTATATCCCTTTAAACTTAGTTATAAAAAGTCTATGAACTGTTAAATTACATACAAATTATACAAGTGAATATTTGTTCTAATTTACAAAATGATAACTCAAAAATACATGGTCAAATCACATCCATGTGATATCAATTAAATTTAAATAGGAAACTGTAGGCCAAGTTACTCTACTCTTGAAAAAAACATTTCAATATAAGAATCATAAAAAAATTATTTATCAAGATTATAGAAATTATATATCTATATATTGTTAATTGTATAGAAATAATATTAAATTTTTAAAAAAATTAAATGATTTTTTATGCCTTTAATGTATTATATAATTCCAGGTAACATGAAAATGGGCTGAGTTTATGCTTCATTTAGCATTCATGTATAGGAGGGGGTCAAAAATGTACTTAACGGTATGAATTTAAAACTTTGTGATGCTTCACCATGTGCACGACATATGAGGTAGATTACTTCAAAGATAAAATATATCAAACATTAATATTTGATAGGAATTAAATTAAAATTTTCAATCATGTAGCATGAAGTTGAAATCATGTATCAAGGAGCATTATATTTGGTGTTGTAGATGACACTTGGCACAAGATAGTGGGCAGTAAAGCAGATGGACAATCAAATTTCAAGTAATGTGAATGATTAATTTTGTAACCCTTCAAACTTGGTTATAAAAATTCTACAAACTATTAAATTACAAATAAATTATACAAAGGAATATTTATTCTACTTTACAAAATGACAATCAAATTTTAGTTAACCACGAGGTATTTGGAGCTATAATTTTAGTTAGTGATACATAATTTTTCTATTTAATTGATTCAAATTAAGCTAAAATTTATTTATCACCAATGAATATCTATATCGATGAGATTATTTATCCACTCAGATCCTTTGGTTTATTTCTCTAATTTATTAAGACCAAAATGATTGCTTACTAACTTTAATTTATGAAGTTTGACTGTGAGATGTGTTTTTGACTGCAAGTGTTGCAAAGTGAGGTGGAGATGTGTTCATTAGTTTTTATGGATAGGATTGGTTCTTTTTTGACTCATGTATATTATAGCCTTGTTGACTATTTTTTGTAATGCATAGTTACTAAGATTCATGTATTCATTCACCTATATTCATCTATAATTTTTTTCTTCTTATAATGTTAAAAATGATTTATTTCATATAATATGAATTTGTTGTTTCCAACTATAGTTTTATATCCAATCATATTTAATTATTTATTTTCAAACAACTTTTTTAAGTAAAATAATCATAATTTTTGTAGTAGTGTATATTTCATAAATTTTTAAACAATGTAGGACTATAAATTAGGAAAAATAATCTTACAATTTTTCAATAGCAGTCCTTCAAAAATAATTAGTAATCCCCTGAAACGGGACCCCTATCTTACTTTAGGTGAATTTGATTAAATGATAACATGTAAAATTGATAGATGGGAATCTTATAGAGAGAAATGTAATTCTTACTATGATAATGTCAAATTGTTAGTGGTTAGTTTGAGAGATAAAAAAGAAAAAATTGTTCATTATTCACTAATCCAAAAACCAATATGCCACTTCTAATGTAATTAAAACATTTTCCAATCCACTACTACTACCATTCATTGATGAGAAAGAAATTTTGGGAATAAATGCGAATGGTTATGATGTCCCACATTTTAACAACAATCAGGTTCCTTTATATTTTTTAAGAAAAATTTAATCCAAGTTTAATATCCTGAATGAAATATTTTATTAATTTTATTATTAAGAGTTTTAGGGCCAATAAAAAGTCTTTCAATAGGATAGGTTAGATACATATCATGTGATTAATCAACCTATGAGAATATCAAATAACAAATTTAGCTTAATATAATCCCCTCTATAGTGAAGTATGTTATAGAGATTGATATTTTACATGCACTTAAGGCACTTATTGACACCCTCATGTAACATATGAACTGATTTTACCATACTGATGCTTATGAGAGTGGACATAGAGATGGTCCAACTAATACTACTACTCGACCACATTAATGTAGATCCTATAGTGCTCTATGTAATGGAAATTAAATTAAACGAGGATAAGGATTTGATGTAAACCAATTATGGTGGTGTTTCTAATTGGATAGATGATATGGTTTTGACCCTTGTTGCAAGAAACATGATTGCTAACTATCTTTATTTATTTTCATGATCTGAAATGTGGATGCCACAAAAATGGTATTTCAAGGCCATCTTTGATGGATTTATTACTCAAACTACATTTTTTGGCCAATTTTTGGAGGGTTAATCACTCATACATTATTTTTGGGATGTTAGTGAAAGTCGCATTAATACAAAACATAATATTATAAGGTTAGCTTCTGCAATTTTCAATATTTTTCAATGGTAGATATATGGGGCTTAATCAGTATTGTAAGCCTTGTGTTGACTATAATTTTAAATGGGATCACTTCCTAGTATAATTTCCTTTGTTTCTCATTTCTAATTTTTTGAAACATATTTTTGGTTTGGAAATCTCACCTGTACCTTTGCAAGTACCTTTTAAATTTGACATGTAATTTTTTGTTGGTTGTGTTAACTTATGAATAGTGTCTAAAAGATAATAATTATTCTACATAATAATAAATTAGAATAATATATATGTAATTTTTTAGGTTGTAATAAGAGACAATACCATCTTTTTCCTATCCAAATTGTGAACTGTCTTGTAACTCATATATTGCTACATCCACTTAGTTGATGTTTATATATACAGAGGTAATTTTGAATGCTATAAGTTGTCATTTATGTAGATGCATGTAGTATACATATATATATGTATATACATATACATACATATATATATAGATACACATACATATATATATATATATATGTATGTATATATACATACACATATATATATGTATATACATATACATACATACATATATATATATATATATATATATATATATATATATACATGTATATATAAATATATATATATATATAGATACACATAAATATATATATATACACACAAACATACATATATATATGTATGTATATATACACATATATACATACACACACATATATATACACACACACACACACATATATGTGTATATACACACACACACACACACACATATATATATATATATATACATATATACATATATATATACATATATATATATATATATACATATATATATACATATATATATATACATACATATATATGTATACATATATATACATATATTTATATATACATACATACATATATATATATATATATATATATATATATATATATATGTATATACATATATATATATACACACATATACACACACATATATATACACATATATACACATATATATATATACACACACACACACACACACACACACACACACACACACACACACACACACACACACACACACACACACACACACACACATATATATATATATATATACATATACATATATATGGTCCAACTAATACTACTGCTTGACCACATTATTGTAGATCCTATGGTTCTCTATGTAATGGAAATTAAATTAAATGAGGATAAGGATTTGATGTAAACCAATTATGGTGGTGTTTCTAATTGCATAGATGATATGGTTTTGACCCTTGTTGCAAGAAATATGATGGCTAACTATCGTTATGTGTTTTCATGATCTAAAATGTGGATGCCACAAAAATGGTATTTCAAGGCCATCTTTGATGGATTTATTACTAACACTACATTTTTTGGCCAATTTTTGGAGGTTTAATCACTCATACATTATTTTTGGGATGTCAGTGAAAGCTGCATTAACACAAAACCTAATATTGTAAGCTTAGCTTCTATAATTTTCAGTATTTCTCAATGGTAGATATATGGGGCTTAATCAGTATTGTAAGCCTTGTGTTGAATATAATTTTAAATGGGATCACTTCCTAGTATAATTTCCTTTGTTTCTCATTTCTAATTTTTTGAAACATATATTTAGTTTGGAAATATCACCTGCCTGTACCTTTGCAAATATCTTTTAAATTTGACATGTAATTTTTTGTTGGTTGTGTTAACTTGTAAATAGTGTTTAAAAGATAATAATTATTCTACATAATAATAAATTATAATAATACATATGTAACTTTTTATGTTGTAATAGGAGACAATACCATCTTTTTCCTAGCCAAATTGTGAACCGTCTTGTAACTCATATATTGGTACATCTACTTAGTTGATGTTTATATATACAGAGGTAATTTTGAATGTTATAAGTTGTCATATGTGTGTGTGTGTGTGTGTGTGTGTGTGTGTGTACATACACACACACACACACACACACACATATGTATATACACACATATATACATATATATATATGTATGTATATATATATATGTATATATATACATATATATATATATATATATATATATATATATATATATATATATATATATACATATACATACATATGTATATGTATATGTATATGTGTGTGTGTGTGTGTGTGTAGACATACATACATACATACATACATACATACATACATACATACATACATACATACATATATATATATATATATATATATATATATATATATATATATATATATATATATTATCGACTAATGATGATATTTTGTTTCTTTCATTGTTAACTTCATTTGAGACTCCATTTATATGGGTAGGAGAAAACATAGGCATTGTTAATGTGATTTCATTTGTGCAAAAACTTATCTAGGTGTGATTCGAACTTGTAAATTATGTTTAAGTGTAAACATGGATTTGTTTTAATAAATTTCTTGACATAATAACCCCTCTATTCACATTTTATATTCCTTTAAGAATTATATATGTACATACGTACATACATAATTTGACCTTGTAATTATTTTTTCGATATTATTATTTGAATTTCATTATTTTATTGAAACTATACACATAGATATAATCATAGCCTCAAATTATTTAATCATAAGGCACATGTCATCAAAATAATATGATCACATCCTTCAATATTTATATCTCACTATGTCACTAATCATATAGAATATGGTTGGCCTTTAGTTGATTATGGATAATTTTTATGGGTCACATATGTCCACCATATTTTCTTATGGTAGTATTGAACAACTATAGTAAGATTTTTAATGCCAAACTAATGTCTTCCTATCATAATTTTAAATTTAATAATGATGTTGTACTTCATATATTTATAGGTGTGTTAATTTCTTGTATTTGCATTTATGGAGAGACATGGAAATTGGATGGATGCACCATGGAGTGACACTAAAATTATTAATAATTAATATTATGTGATGTATTAGTTCATTGTATTATAATAATAATGCATATGGATGAGATTTAATTAAAAAATTAATTAGTCAATGCTACAAAACCATCTAACAGTTGTTATTTTGAGTTTTAGTCAAATGAAAAAACTCATATTTACAAGCCATATTTAGAGATCTACACTTTAAAAAATTCATGGATGAAACCTTGATAACTACCACTATCAATGGTTTTTGGTTGTTTAATTCAATATCAAGGGCACATGAAGTAGTCAAAATTTAATATTAAGTATGAAATGTGTTTCTGAACATTTTATTATAGTTCAAGTGGAATATATAAACAACTATGAACATGCATGTCAAGACATTACAATTGATTTAGATATAGACTTGTATACAAAAATTGGCATAGTTCATTTTGGTAAATGGTAGAGGGATTCTTGTTATTCCTATGGTTGGAAGATAGAACCTTATCTAAATTTAGAGAGATTTAGACTTGTAAAAAATAGTTAAAATACTTTCAATGGAATTGTGATAGTGTTTAAATATTTTTATTAATATGGATTTACTTATTATATTTATCACCACTTGAATATGAATAAGGATGATCCACTTTCACATCCATTAATCACATCAAACATTGAGCGTACATCGACTGGGAATATATATTCATCCCCCTTGATGTCAACTTTAATGGATACTTAAAAAATAAGTGGGTCTTTTTCACAATCCTAATTACAAATGATTAAAGCATTGGAGGAAAAAAATTTCTCATTGAGAAGAATTCCTAAAAGGCATCCAAATATGGCTTGCATGATTCAAAATATGTATTTCATAACCCTTTTGCATTAGATGTATCATTTCAACCCTTTCCACCATATTTTGTGGCACTGAAATTTCCAACTTATGAGAAACATGAAGGGTGACCTTGAGCATGACTGGAAATGAAACTCCTTACATTAAAAAAGATAAAGTATGGGGCCATTACATTGGCTTCATCCAATACAAAATTTAAGATCAAGCCATCTTACAAAGTTAATCTGAATGAACCAAAATGTGATACCAATCAAAAAATGAACATGACAGTGCCACATCGAGCTGTATTATAGAATGCACCACACAAAAAAATTACTAGATTCAAAATATGTCCCCCATATATTTTTGTGGTAGTATTGAGTAGCTAAAGTAAGATTTTTAATGCCCAACTAATGTCTTCCTATCATAATTTTAAATAACTAGTGATTTTGTACTTCATATTCTTATAAGTGTGTTAATTTCTTGTATTCACATTTATAAAGAGGGATGGAAATTGGATGGATACACCATGGAGTGCCACTATAATAATTATATTATTATGTGATGTATAATTAGTTCATTATTGTATTATAATATGTATATTGATGAGGTTTATTGAAAAAAATTAATTATTCAATGCTATGCAACCATCAGGTAGTTGTTGCTATTTTGAGTCTTAGTCAAATGAAACAACTCATATTTA
Organism: Torreya grandis; assembly: GCA_037957365.1. Classification (NCBI taxonomy): domain Eukaryota; kingdom Viridiplantae; phylum Streptophyta; class Pinopsida; order Cupressales; family Taxaceae; genus Torreya; species Torreya grandis. The sequence continues at coordinate 1,088,725 of JARHVA010003364.1, forward strand.
CAAGCCATAGTTAGAGATATACACTTTCAAAAATTATTGGATGAAACTTAGATAAATACCATAATCTAAATGGTTTTTGGTTATTTAATTCAATATCAGGGGCACATGAAGTAGTCAAAATTATATTAAGTACGAAATGTGTTTTTAAATGATTGTAGTTCAAGTGGAATATATAAATAATTCTTAACATGCATTACAAGTAATTAAAATCTATTTAGAGGTGGACTTGTATACAAAAATTGGCATGGTTCATTTTGGTAAATGGCAAAGGTATTCTTGTTATTCCTATGGTTGGCAGATAGAACCTTATCTAGATTCAGAGAGATTTAGACTTATATAAAATAGTCAAAATATTACAATAGAATTGTGACAGTATTTAAATATTTTTATCAGTATGGATTTACTTATATTTATCAGCATTTAAATATGAAAAAGGAGTTTAGTAAAATAACATTGTGTTCAAAAATGTTTCATTTTATGAGAGGCAAAAACTAACCACTCTAAAAAAACATTTAAACAAATTATTTAGTAAAAATATTTAAATATTTAAACATGATAAATAAAAATAAATAATAACATAGTTTTTAAATATAAAAATAATTAAATTTTTTTATCATTTATTATAATTATTCTTATTAAATAAGTTTATGTATATTTGTTAATTTACATGATTAAATTGTCTAATAGGTATTTGACTCCTTAATTTTTAGTCCCCCTAGAATACCTTTGAGATAAAATTCACTACTTCAAATACCTGTGATAGCGAGTCACCTTTCTTGAATTCACACTTGTGACTCTATCAATTAATTTAAATAATTTAATAACATAATAGACATATGACATGGTTAGATATCAAATACTATAGAGACTATTATGGAGGACATTCCTCTTTCACGTCCATTAATCACATCAAAAATTGAGCGTACATCGAGTGGGAATACATATTCATCCCCCTTGATGTCAACTTTAATGAATAATTTGAATCAAGGTGGGGATTTTTCACAATACTCATTACAAATGATTAAATCATTGGAGGAAAAAAATTCTCATTGATAAGAACACCTAAAAGGCATCCAAATTTGGCTTGTTTAATTCAAAATATGTCTTGCATAACCCTCTTTAATTAGAGGTATCATTTCAACCCTTTCCACCACACTTTGTGGTATTGAAATTTCCTAATTATGAGAAAGATGTAGGTTGACCCTGAGCATGATCGAGAAATGAAACTCTTTCAATTATACAAGTTATTACAGTATGGGGCCACTACATTAGCCTCATCCAATATAAAATTTAATATCAAGCCATCTTACAAAGTTAATCCAAATGAACCAAAATGTGATACCAATCAAACAATGAACATGGAACTACCACATTGATCTATATTATAGAATGCACCACAAAAAAAATTACTAGATTCACAAAGCCTCTAGTGATTCTTATTAAGAAGTTGGCCGAGTGTTAACTCATATCTCTTCGTACACTGAGGTATAGAGGTTGATATGAGTAAACCTCTTCCATAGGGATATTAATATGATGAGAATGCATATTATGATTTCCACCAAGGTCATATGCATTCTAATAATAGATACTTTTCCTTGTGATATAAGCTTCATGACTTATATGAGTCCTAAAAAATTACACCTGATGGATCTCATACCATGAGTTTTGAATCACATCCAGAGGATCATAAGAATTAGAAAATGTTCAATAATCCACTATAAGACCTATTACTATGAAAATTATAGAAGTTCAAATATAGAAATATAAGTAAAATTATCATCATGGAACTTTGTAACCGATTGTAGTGATTTAGAAATAGGCTCTTGCATAATATTAAGTGGAGTTTCATCCACTTTTTTGAATATGTAACATTAATAATATCTTTAGGAGTAACAAGACTATGGTGTTATACTTGAAAATGCACAATCAGTAGGCATACATGGAATAGATGGTGTCTTTGGAACATATATGTCAACTTCAATTTTTTATCCAATTTATAAACCAAGAATTCCTCTTGGCACTTTTAATTTTATTAATGACATTGCAACAAAAGAAATTTCTCCATTATAATCACCAAGATAAGATGTGAACAACCATAGTTGAGCTTCTTATCCAGCAGATATAGATCTACCTTGCTCAAAACCAAGGGAGTTGAAATTTTGATGTAGAGATTACATGTTAAGAGGTCATCTCTTTACATGAAGAATGAAAGAAATCAAATACTAAATCATTGCATGGTGATTTAGATCCTGATCAGTTTGCACCAAAATTATCTTTAAGGATGAACTTTAATATTTTGACATTGTCAAGGGTTTGGAATTACTAAGTTTAGCTGTCCATTATAATTTTACACTCTTTCACTTTACATAACCTGTTAGGGTGTGGAGCTAAAAGCTTCACCTAAGGCAAACAAGAGGTTTTCACAGCTTGACAGTTGCCGGCATCGATAGGCCACAACCGATGTTAGCCAGGGGATAGTGCAAGGGAAATCGGCATCGGCAGGAGATCAGCCGGCATCAGTCACCTCCAAGAAGGTAGGGACTAACATCGGTCACCTGTGGTGGTTAGAACTACTGTTGATGAATAGTAAGTTAAGTGAACGCATTGTTTGGATGATGAAGAATAGTTCGAGTCTTTGAGCCGCTCGTCTAAATTAAGTGTATGCATGAGATCTATATAATAGACTCATGGGCTGTATTGTTAAGTGTTGAACTTGTAGAACCCAAGTGTGGAGCTTGGAGAGTTCTTCCCATGGTGGAATCAAGTAGGATTCCCCATGTATGTAAGATCAGGGTTGATATGTAGGGTGTTGTAGGATCATGGAGGAGATCTACATGTGATAAGTAAGATCAGGGTTGGTCTGCTGGGATGTGTGAATGCGAGGGTCAAACGGAGATTAGCGGGGAAGTAAGATCCAAGGTGACAGTAATACATCAGGAGTAGGATCATGGTGAGATCTACTTGGAGTACCGATTCATACGCAATTGTACTAGAAGTACAATGAGGTGAACAATAGCTTGTGTTAGCTGTGTGTTGTGACCTATGGGAGAAGATTACTCAGGTGGGAAGATTACTTGGAGCCCTTGAGGTGTGGAAGGCCTTGTAGAGGTGGAAGAAGAGTGTGATCTCTTTATTGTAATTTCCTTTGTAATGAGTTGAATACAATTGTGTGTTGCCTCTCAGTTTCTGTGTTATTTCTCATTGATAGTTATTTGTTCTTTTGGGTATTTTTGCATGTTTAAGTTGCTTATACATTGGTAATCATGTGTGCTCTTAAATCTAACAAGTTGTGTCAGAACTTTGGGAAACTTTGGTCCTATCAAATGGTATCAGAGCGAGGTTGGACATTCTCAGAGTGAGCTTGACTAATAGGTGGTTCAGATCTGTTAAGTGTTGTTGATTACAGATTACTCACAGGGGTTGCTGTTTGAGTGGGAATATAACAAGGTAGAAGAATGGAGAAATTCAGACACAGGTGTAGCACCACAGGGAGTGTGGTGGGTTGTCTTCAAGTGGGAGCTTGAAGAGGAATACAAGCCAGGATGTAGATTAGACAGAGTACTGGTATGGGTACAGGTGCAACTCTTTATCTCCAAGTGGGAGATTGTTAGGGTGTGGAGCTAAAAGATTCACCTAAGGCAAACAGGAGGTTTTTATAGCTTGACAGTTGCTGGCATTGGCAGGCCACAACCGATGTTAGTCAAGGGATAGTGCGAGGGAAACTGGCATCAATAGGAGATCGGTCGACATTGGTCACCTCCAGGAAGGCAGGGACCGATGTCGGTCACCTGTGGTGGTCAGAACTGCTATTGATGAACAGTCAGTTAAGTGAACACATTATTTACATAATGAAGACCAGTTCGAGTCTTTGAGCTGCCCATCTAAATTAAGTGTATGCATGAAATCTATATAATAGACTCATGGGCTGTATTGTTAAGTGTTGAACTTATAGAACCCAAGTGTGGAGCTTGGAGAGTTCTTCCCATGGTGGAATCAAGTAGGATTCCCCATGTATGTAAGATCAGGGTTGATATGCAGGGTGTTGCAGGATCATGGAGGAGATCTACATGTGATAAGTAAGATCAGGGTTGGTCTACTGGGATGTGTGAATGCGAGGGTCAAACGGAGATCAGTGGGGAAGCAAGATCCAAGGTGACATCAATACATCAGGAGCAGGATCATGGTGAGATCTACTTGGAGTACCAGTTCATACTTGATTGTACTGGAAGTAAAATGAGGTGAACAACAACTTGTGTTAGCTGTGTGTTGTGACCTATGAGAGAAGATTACTCAGGTGGGAAGATTACTTGGATCCCTTGAGGTGTGGAAGACATTGTAGAGGTGGAAGAAGAGTGTGATCTCTTTATTGTAATTTCCTTTGTAATGAGTTGAATACAATTGTGTGTTGCCTCTCAGTTTCTGTGTTATTTCTCATTGATAATTATTTGTTCTTCTAGGTATTTCTGCATGTTTAAGTTGCTTATACATTGGTAATCATGTGTGCTCTTAAATCTGATGAGTTGTGTCACAAATTTGGGAAACTTTGGTCCTATCAAATGGTATCAGAGTGAGGTTGGACATTCTCAAAGCGAGCTTGACTAATAGGTGGTTCAGATCTGTTAAGTGTTGTTGATTAGAGGTTACTCACAGGGGTTGTTGTTTGAGTGGGAGTATAGCAAGGCAGAAGAATGGAGAAATTTAGACACAAGTATAGCACCACAGGGAGTGTGGTGGGTTGTCTTCAAGTGGGAGTTTGACGAAGAATACAAGCCAGGATGCAGATTAGATAGAGTACTGGTATGGGTACAGGTGCAACTCTTTATCTTCAAGTGGGAGATTGTTAGGGTGTGGAGCTAAAAGCTTCACCTAAGGCAAACAGGAGGTTTTTGCAGCTTGACAATTGTCGGCATCAGTAGGCCACAACCGACATTAGTCAGGGGATAGTGCAAGGGAAATTGGCATCGGCAGGAGATCAGCAGGCATCAATCACCTCTAGGAAGGCAGGGACTAACGTCGGTCACCTGTGGTGGTTAGAACTACTGTTGACGAATAGTAAGTTAAGTGAACGCATTGTTTTCATGATGAATACCACTTCGAGCCTTTGAGCCGCCCATCTAAATTAAGTGTATGCATGAGATCTATATAATAGACTCATGGGCTGTATTGTTAAGTGTTGAACTTGTAGAACCCAAGTGTGGAGCTTGGAGAGTTCTTCCCATGGTGGAATCAAGTAAGATTCCCCATGTATGTAAGATCAGGGTTGATATGCAGGGTGTTGTAGGATCATGGAGGAGATCTACATGTGATAAGTAAGATCAGGGTTGGTCTGCTGGGATGTGTGAATGTGAGGGTCAAATGCAGATCGGTAGGGAAGCAAGATCCAAGGTGACATCAATACATCAGGAACAAGATCATGGTGAGATCTACTTGGAGTACTGGTTCATACTCGATTATACTAGAAGTATAATGAGGTAAACAACAGCTTGTGTTAGCTGTGTGTTGTGCCTATGAGAGAAGATTACTCAGGTGGGAAGATTACTTGGAGCCCTTGAGGTGTGGAAGGCCTTGTAGAGGTGGAAGAAGAGTGTGATCTCTTTATTGTAATTTCCTTTGTAATGAGTTGAATACAATTGTGTGTTGCCTCTCAGTTTCTATGTTATTTCTCATTGATAGTTATTTGTTCTTTTGGGTATTTCCACATGTTTAAGTTGCTTATACATTGGTAATCATGTGTGCTCTTAAATCTGAAAAGTTGTGTCAGAACTTTGGGAAACTTTGGTCCTATCAAATGGTATCAGAGTGAGGTTGGATGTTCTCAGAGCGAGCTTGACTAACAGGTGGTTCAGATCTATTAAGTGTTGTTGATTACAGGTTACTCATAGGGGTTGTTGTTTGAGTGGGAGTATAGCAAGGCAGAAGAATGGAGAAATTTAGACACAGGTGTAGCACCATAGGGAGTGTGGTGGGTTGTCTTCAAGTGGGAGCTTAAAGAGGAATACAAGCTAGGATGCAGATTAGACAGAGTATTGGCATGGGTACAGGTGCAGCTCTTTATCTCCAAGTGGGAGATTGTTAGGGTGTGGAGCTAAAAGCTTCACCTAAGGCAAACAGGAGGTTTTCATAGCTTGACAGTCACCGGCGTTGGCAGGCCACAACCGACATTGGTCAGGGGACAGTGCAAGGGAAACCAGCATCGGCAGGAGATCGGCCGGCGTCGATCACCTCCAGGAAGGCAAGGACTGACATCGGTTGCCTGTGGTGGTCAGAACTGCTATTGATGAATAGTCAGTTAAGTGAACACATTGTTTGCATGATGAAGACTAGTTCGAGTCTTTGAGCCGCCCGTCTAAATTAAGTGTATGCATGAGATCTATATAATAGACTCATAGGCTGTATTGTTAAGTGTTGAACTTGTAGAAACCAAGTGTGGAGCTTGGAGAGTTCTTCCCATGGTGGAATCAAGTAGGATTCCCCATGTATGTAAGATCAGGGTTGATATGCAGGGTGTTGCAGGATCATGTCATAACCCTTCTTACCAATACATATATACATACATTATATGTCATGATATGTGTGTACGTGTGTGTGTGTGAAATATATAATAATATTTTTATATATTAAACTAAGTAATATCATATATAAATTATATATTTTATTTAATATAAATTTAAGTATATTATAATAGAATATAAAATATATAATTATAATATGATTTCTAAGCTATATTAACATATACATTATATAATAATAATATTAAAATATATTATATAATATATAATATTGTAATATTATATTACATTATATAATATATATTTTTATTATATTTTTTAATATAATATATATAAATATCATTTTAATATATTAAATATATCACTTTCCTTCAATTTGACTTGACTACTCCCGAGGTGCATTTGCTTTTAGAAATAAGCGGGAGTCCCGAACGAATTTGAAATTCAAATTTACTTTACAAAATGGGTTTCATATAATTTTAACATGTTTTTAAGATGAACAAAAACCACCAAACATGTCTAACTAGATATATTCCTATTCCTACATTTACCTAGTTTTTTCTGAACATACACTATAAAGCACTGACAGATCAAAACATAGAAAGTTGTACAGTGTCTAAAGCATTGACCATATTTGTTACTATCATTTTTATAGATCCTTATTTTTAGGCATTTAATATTAATAGTGTTTAATAAATATTTTTACTCTATCTAAAATTTGTGATTTATTTGTGTTGACTTGGCCCTTTTATTCATTATTTAGTACTTTATGTTATGAAATCGCTAAGATGCAGATAGTCTACCTAGATTATTATAATATTTTTGTCCCTACTAGAGTGCATGATGTCAGCATGTATTTTGATAAAGGAGAATGCAAATGAATATTATTTGGGCAAATATGGTCTTCAAATTATAACACCAAAATTTTATAAAATAATAAAATAAATCTAATTCCAAATACTCTGCCTGTATATAATTCAATTATTTTTTTTATAAAAAATAGTGTAATTTTTAAGAATGTGTGTCAAGCTCAGGGAAGCCCTAGGTTGGCCTAGGTAGTAGTGATCCCTATTGTAAATCCCAACACAAAATGAAAAGAGGTCAAAGGAGTCAAGTGGGTGTATAAGACAAAAATGGGTAGACTTCACTAGTTGTAATTTAATATGGGTAGACTCTTTGTTTGGTTTAAATTATATGTAAAATAGTTTCATAATAATTAATTTTCAAATTTTTTGATCATCTTCATCATCTAGTGAAAATTAACCAATTGTGTATATTTAGCCAAAAAACCATGCGGTTCAAATGTCCTTCCTTCTAAATGAATGAGCATGAATAGTTACTCAAAAGTCATCTTAATTGTGAATAAAGTGGTGAGCCCTTAAAATCCAAAAAATATGTTATCCCAATCCATGATAATAAAAAACATAATATAATATAATAGTTAGTCTCCCATAGCTTTATACTATGGCATTTACTAGAAAAATTAACTATACACCCATCTATAATTATGATTTGAAATTCTAGAGTTGGGTACATGAAATAGTTTAATTGAGTAGCCAACTTACTATTTATTAATTTGTGTGTAATCCCAAAGTAAATAAATATATTTAACTTTTATTTCTTGAGGAAACTAATGACCTTAATATTTGGAGGAGTACTAATACCTAAAAGTACATGGTAAGAAATAGTAGGTTGAAAATATTCATACTTATCCTCAATTCCTTACAGATTATTGATGTGTGTCTATGTCAAGGACGTAATACAAAAAATAAATTAACATTTCTTATATTATAGTGTAGGCCTTGGAAATCTTGGGGCTTCACTCAATTTTGTTGGAGATATTATGTGGTTACCACCTTTTAGTCTACAAGTAGACCCTATTGTAGGGACAACAGGAATATGGTACTGACACAATCTACCTAAATTTGTTATGATGTAAATTGATTTAAATTTGACAATATAATCCCAAAATATTAAACAAACTAATGGATATACACATATATCATTAATATAAAGTGATTCATGTTAAAAAAATTAAAAAGGAGGGAGTAAGGTAGGGAAAAAAAAGAAAGTTCTCTTGAAATAACGAAGACCAACACATCTCCTTTGATTTATGTTAGAAACATAGATATCACCTAATTGAAATCATACTACTCATATCTAATTCATATCTATAATAACATTGGAATGATCTAAGGATGTGGGATGGATTTATCTAAACCAAACCTCTAGTTATGAGTTTTAACTCCTCTGAATATGTGAATTTAGGATAAATTACTAAAACTATTAGATGTTTGGATTAAAAGAGTAAGGAAGAAACTAAAATTATTTTTCAAACATAACAAGACCCTATGAACTTTGAAAATATGCAAGACTTTATTGCTTCAATGTCTTAACTATCAACATATTTTTTGAGTCGCTTAAGTAGCTATAGGTGAAGATTTCATATAATTGAATATTCAACTACGTTTGGCTCCTTGAGGTCTCCTCCAAATTCCAAAACTTAATGCATTCCTTTTAGATAATTATCTTCTTTACATGTTCACTATTATTACATTATTAAAACAAACATCTCCTATATAGACCATTGTGTATGATGTGATGTCCTTTGTACAAATTACGATAGGGTCTAAAAATTCTTTGGGAGTTTTGACAATACAAAAAGTATCCATGAATTTATCTATATATGTTTATCTCTTAACAATCTCATTACCCTGCTTGAAAGTCTATACCCTTGAAGTCTCTAATAAGTCTGGTTCACTCACTTGACTATAGTAGTGCTCTTGACACTAGTTATATATGTACATTTGTGTTTATTTAGCCTTATTTAAAACTCACATGCATCCTTATTTATCTCTATATTGAGGTTATACATATCAATAGTTCATGCATTAGATGGTCCAAATAGCCTTGACAATCCTAGCAAAGGTCTTAAGACTGTCAGATCCTTGACTGTACCATATTTTGACTTGAAACCAAGGCTACAAGTGTCTCAAGGATACTTGATTGATTGATTGAAGGATGCTTTATTGGGATTATACCATGGATGAAGGAAAAATATGGATTGAAAACCCTTTTATAGCATATCAACCTTCACTTATGCATTTGGACCATGATTTCAACCATGGGGTGACTATATTCTTCTTCAACTATAGGTAGTTATGTATGTCTATTATATAGACTATGAATATTATTGGCCTTAAATAAGAAATCACTCATAGATATGATCATTGTCCTTCCATATTTTATAGCCTGATGAGAGAGATTGAGCCTAGACTTTCAAAATACATATTCTAGCATATCCCTCCCTTTTGTACTTTCATGAAAAGTGTTGATTATCAGTGTATTGTTATAAGTTGCCATCTTGGTTATAGGTGGTGGTTTTAAGGTAGGAATAACCTCTTTGAGTGACCATGATGCCCTTTACTTGCTATTAACTCCTCTTTGTGATGAATGGTGACATGGATATGAGTGGAATGGGTGATGATGATGTGGGAAGATGAAACCATGAATGAAGGGTGAAAGTATCATTATCACATTGAGAAATGGTAGTGTATGATAGTTATCATGAAGAAAAAATAATATGGAGAGAGAAAAAATCATAAAATGGCAATCTCATAATCACTTTAAAGCATCCTATGCAATCATGATCATATCCCCTACCTGATATATCAATTTGGGGGTCATTATAGGAGGATAAGAAGTTTAATTTGAAACCTAATAATATGTTAATTACCTTAACAAATACTAAATAACTTTAACATTTGTTAAACATGGATTTTGAAATGCTTGAGAATATAATGATGGGATTTTGCTATGAATATTTGGATAAAATCTTAAGAAACTTTCATGAGTGACATATTAATATGATGGATATCCCTACCAAGAAGAAAAAAAGAGATTTTAAAACCCTTTCTCTGTCCCATACCATACAATTCTTCCTCCTTTACTAGTAGACTACAAAATTTCACTCTTTTACCTTCTTAAGCACTATTTGGTCTTCACAAATGTGGAATAGAGGTGATGGATGACATGAAAGGGTGAATCATGTCCTTAAAAAGCCTTGTAAACTTGAAATTTCTTGATATGATGCTCTAATGAGGATAAAATGCAAAAACTGATTGCCTTCCTGGAAGTGGGATTATTGATGTATGCCTTGACTTCAAAAGGATTATTCATGAGGGAGAGATGATCAATTTGAAAACCAAATACTGTATCCAAAATCACAAATTGAAAAGATGCATTTGAAACACTAATACCATATTTTAACCATTAAATAAATGAGATCATATATTATTAACAAAGTTTGAGAAACAAGAATGCATGAAAACAATGGAAACAATGAGTTAATTACTAGAATTTACTTTTTATTTTCATTAATTCAAAAAATACTATCTTTGGTTTATAATAAAGGGTATAACACCTATATATAGGCCATTCAAATTCATTAGTTGATTACAAAAGGAATCAAGTAACATGACACCTATCAGCAGATGGGGTCTCCTATGTCCTAAAGTTAAAGAATATTCCCTATTCAAAATAAGGGAATAGTTTACAATGCAATTCAAGGGATCATGGGATATGTTTCCTATTCATAAGGAACCCAATAGGTGGATATTTTGTTCCTAAGGATATGGGTTGGGATCCAACTAGTATTGTTGATGATGAAGCTCCTATAATAGAAGAAGATGGAGTGTTAATGTCAGTTGAGGAAGAAGACATTCTAGGGGGGCTGATGAGGTGGTGGATCCTAAGGTGGAAGTTTGTTTTTGGGCATCAACCTACACCTTCCATAATTTAGAGCATATTTTTTACTCACTATAGATTAATCTTAGATTGATGATAGGCTCTTTCAACAGCTTGGCTATGAGCCTAACTATTGCATCATACCTACTTAGGAGAAGTCCCACAACTTCATTGATGGCCTCAGCCTTCTCTATTCTTTGGTTGGTAGAGGCCACTAAATCCACCATATATTTTTTGAAAGGCACCCCTCAGCCATTTATTACTTTTGGAAGTTCACCATGGAGTTTTGTATTTGAGCTCTAAAGGCATTGCTACTAATGATGGAGCCATCTTTGTTAGCCAAGTGCATAATTTTGACATCCATCTTCAATACACTGGGTAAATTTATTTTTCTTACCAATTACATAAGACTGAGCAATTCTCAAGTCATCTAAGGGAATTAGGTTTAGGTCCTCAAATTCATTCATTCTAATCAACCTCATCAGGTTGATTATCTTGACATCGTATCCTCCATACGTAGATTCTATCTTGAGGGTTTTATTATATATTTCATCTCCCTTTACCTTGTACTAAGCCAAGGTATTTAGCATATCAAACATTTCTTCCATGACCCATTCCACTCTTGTTATGTTCTACTCTAGTAAGGTGGCCTTGTGTTGCTATTCCAGGTCAGCCATTATTTGTTGCACTCCCTTAACCAATACGATATCCACATCCATAGTTATTTGGAGAGTTGAGAGGGGTTCCTCCTTATATTGCTATTGTTTACCCTACCTATCCTTCTTTATCTTTGTCATCTCAAATAATATTTCTTCTTATTCATACAGGATTGTTTTGTCATGTTATGTTATGGAGCCTATTTCTAAATTACAATGTATTTCAAATATTGTACATTTAAAAGGTACTTTACACTCTTTATGTATTCTCATCATGGAACTATTTTGGGTTGACTTGGCCCATGGTTTTTGGTACCCATTATTTTGTAAAATCACTATGTTGATTTATTATGTATAGATGGATATTCAATATATAATATAACATGAGAACAAGGGTTTGAGAAGGAAGAATAGAGTGTGTAAATTTAGGAGGGTTTGTTGAATATAACTCCAAACAATATTTGTGCATTGTAATTATGAGAAGACATATCTAAGAGTGGATTGTACTCTTGTGGATTGTAATAAAATATGAGCAAGTGTTCCTTAGTGGATGTATCTCACATTATATGAACCACATTAAATCTTGTCTTCTTCTTGTACATGTTTATTTCTATTCTTTATGCATCTCTTTTCATATCTATTATTAGTATTAAAATTTTGTGAAATTATTCCACATCAATTTTTGATTCATTATTAATAGGTTAGTGTGGGTGACCTTCCTCTTGGTCACCCTCTTCATTTTCCCAAACTCCTTATCAAATTTCAGTACAACCTAAGGAGGGTCCATTATGACCCAATCTAGGTTCTCCCTAATAGCTAGTTACATCTACTTAATCCATGATTTATCTAAAGAACCACTTGGGGGCTCTAATGAGGGATGCAATGGTTAAGTTAGAATCGGCCCTTAGAAGGCAAACATCTAGGAGGTATCAGTGGTTATGACCAATGTGAATGTACAGATAGGGGATTAATAAACACTAGTGTTAGTAGAAGAAATAATGGAGAATAGGGGAAATTATAGAGGGATGATAGTAGGACTATTCTTATACAATTGTGGGCCAAGTTTAGGCATAAGCTCAAGCATAATTGGGGGAAAATTAGACATCATGGAGACCCTAAAAGTAGATGATATAGTGAAAGGGGTGATAGTGAGAAATGGCATGCTTACAGGCCTAATTATAGGTCTTGTGAGGGGCATGTAAGGTTGGAGGTAGACATGACCTAGAATTGGGGGGGTCAAATATGCTCAAGGGATGCTTGTCAAAGAAAGAGGGGGGTAAGTTAATATGTTCTAGACCTGTATCACTTGTTCTCCTCTAATAGGAGGAAGGGCAGGTGATGCTAACATTGAAGTTACTAGAGTATGAGCTACTAATATTCTTATTAAAGGTGTAGACTACATTGTAGTAGCACTTTGTAATTGGGACTTACTACTAAATGGGACCCCTGAGGTGGAATCCTACCCAACTTGTTTCCTAGTGTTAGTCCCTCCATTCTCTAAAGTAGGAGATAATACATGGAGTATTTTATGACTGAGTTATAGGTCAGATGGCCCTTATTATTCAACACTATAAGTATGGATAAGATATTTTGATGTTCTTACATGAATATCCTAGTGTTAAACTACCTAAAAAACCCCAATTCCATGTAATATTCCTTTCACTTGCTTTATCCCAATAGCCTTTAGCCTCTACCTAACTCCTTTGTTATCAAATACATTAAGTTTTAAATGGTATCCATCCTCATGCTCATGATGATATGTGATTCTAGGAGCTGTCCTATGTCTAATGCAATGATTGAATGTCAAGTGCATTGGGTCCCATTGCCTATTAGTATCTTTCTCCTATTTTATTATTTTTAGAATATTGGACTTATATTCCTAAATAATAAAGGGAATAAAAAATATAAATTTGTAAATAAATATGCAATAATCAACCTGCTAATTTGGGTAAATAGATTATATTTTTACCTTTTCTAAATATAGTAGGAAGTGAGAGAGATTAGAACTTAGCTTATTCTGGCTGATCTGGATTGAGACAAGGCCTGATACTGGAGGAGTAGGATTAACAAATAGTTGGAAACAAGTCTATGGATTTCATTTCTTGATTAGACAAGAGCACCAAAAATAGGACACCCTATCATCTGGCACTATAGTCCTATTTCACCACTATTGTCTTGAGGCTTAAATTTTTCTAGGTTATGTTCAAAATGCTTGTGTTACCTTGTCACTAAAATTTTAGGGTCTAAGACCTCACAAATATTAATATGTACCTATTTTAATCTTCAAAACTCTTAAGAGATCCTATTGCTTGAACTTGATTGCAAAATTTAGAAAGAAATAGAAAGGCTTAGTGTGTAAAGGATACACTGGACACACTTCACACCCTATGTGTGGGAACACTGTCTATATTCTAATACTCTGAAGAGGGATCAAGCTAATGTAGATCTCCCATTAAATTTATTTAGTGTAATTTGTGTATGATTAATGTAACTAGAATATGAATTTGGGTGTGCTTCAATTGGCTAGGGACTGGTGTAAGGACTTGAGTAGGCTTTGAATAATATTGGAAGGTTGTATGCAAAGAATAGGGAAGAGTGCTTGAGTGTACTTTATTGTATTCTTGTGTCTTGTTAAAAAATGAGTGGAAACCATTCTAAATGGAATTTGAATGAAATTTTAGAGAGAAACTAATGATCATGGGTTAAATGGATTTGTGTGAGGCTGATAGGTAAAAAGAGAAGGAATCACAAGATTATGACCATTAGAGGTCAAAGTGAACTTGGACAATAGTGTTGGAAATAGAACACCTTGGGTTCCAGTGCTCTTATCCTATTTGGGTGATATTGTCCTAAGGTGATGAGATAGTGGGATGGATCTAGGCCTAAAAGGGCTACTTGGGTCTGAAAGGGCTAAGTCCAGAAAGCTTTGGATAACTGAGAATCAATGAAAGAAGTAACCTTGAAGGGTTGTGTGAGCCAATAGGAAGACCTATGGATTAAGTATTTTAGCCATACTGAAGCTGTACAATTTCACATTTTACATGACTACATTCCCCCCCCCCCACTTTATTCTAGTGATGTAGTAAAGTGAAATACTAGGATAAAGAAAAATAAGAAGAATACCTAAACTTAATTGTAAGTGTGAAGATCACAAAGTTGTTTAATGCTAGATGTGTATAGAAAGAGCACACTGTGAATTATGAATCTACAATGAAAACATAAAGTAGATCAGTTATTACTAAATATGCTATATCTAAAATAAGAATGTATAAGAGCTGAGTAAGAGGAAAATAAAGGAATGAATATACCTCATCAAGTATGTGAACCAATAAAAAACCTATAGTGATGTTGGATTATGTTAGATTATGCTGAGTGTGTGTTGAATCAAGAGTAAAATCATGAATGAAGCTGAGTGCTCAATTCCCTAGAATGTGGCTCAAGAATGTAAACACTATCCCTTTGGGTCCATCATAACCAACTATGTGAATTTAATGAATCATGCATGTGTTAATCCATGTCTAGACTATGTGTCCAATCCCTCTGAATAGGTGGCTCAGGTATATAAAGGTTAGCTAGACCTTTGGATCCATAGTTTTCCCATGAAGTGAAGCTATGAATTGATACCAATATATAATAAATGTCATATGAGATGGCTCCTAGATCCCATGGATGATCTAGAAATATCATAATATGGTGTGGATAGCCTAAATAGATGCCAAAAACTAGGCCATTCTTGGCCATTTTGAAAGATGGAGGCTAGCCTTGTATGAAAGCCTCTCCAAAACTAATGCAAAATGCTTATGTGAAATCCAACTTGAGAACTCCAGTACTCAAAATTATAAACTTGTATGAAATTTTAACTCAAATATGATGCCAACCACCTGTAAATAGAGTAAGGCACACAATTACTAAAAATGCATGGAATAAAATTGAACATAGAAAGAAAAGAAGATCAATGTGCAAAAACTATCCTAGAACTAAACTTTTTTCCCATTTCTAGAAACCCTGAGTGTTTTTATGCCTAGACAGGAGTGCCAAAATATGGACACCCTTGTTTTTGGTGTTTCTATCCATTTTTAGTGTTTTTTTTTTATGTGAAAAATAACTATTGATATGAAAACGTCACTATTTTTCTTCTCTAGTTTGACTAGTTTGACCTCTAAATTTTGTACTGAGTGTTCTGAATGCTACTATTTCAACTATTAAGAGGTTTGACCTCTATGATAAACCCTTGTTTGATGGCCTTTATTCTAAGGGTAGTAATGATGAACTTTCCATGACAGCCCTCAAAAGAAAAGGAGTCCTACAAGTGTGCTAAGTTGTATAGATGCAAGATATAGCATTAAATATTTGACAAGATATTTCAAGATATATCAATATTTTAATTGATAGATTGTTAGATCAATAGGAGTATGCCTAGATATATATATAATAATAATATAAGAGCATGTGCATGATACTGAAGTAGACTGGTAATGTTAGATATTCATTATTATTTGTTACTAATCATGGAGGGATGAAGCATCATGGCATCCAAGAAGAAAGATAAATGCATGATTGGAATCATGGCATTACACATAGTGAGGATAAAACAACCAAACAAGTATATGAAACAAGAAACAAAAAGCATAAAAGGGTGGCCAAGGGGTGACACAAACAAGGGACATGGACACATGTCACTCAAAGTAGAATACAATCATGGAAGACATGTTTAAATGCCACATACACATACAAATGGAAGAAGTAAATTTGGCACAAGGGCCACAATCAAATGAAAGAGTAAAAATAAAGGACATTGGTAGATGTCCTGAGGCACACACATGAATAAAATAAAAGGACATTGGTAGATATCCTAAGGCACAAACATAAGACAAGTAAGGACTTGGAAAGTGTAATCACACAAGATATGATAAGAAAGGAATGAAAGCAAAAGTAAGAACTAGAAGATATACAAACATCTAACTAATCAAAGCAATTGTGAAAGTATGTAAAACATGTGTAGTATAAAACTAGGTATATGCTAAGAAATACATAAGTGCTATGTACTAGTGAAATGTCAATGTAGTAATCTATGTAATCTAGTAAGGAATGTGTATTAGTATGATAAATCTGAGTGTGTAGTGTAGGAATGACATAACCTGGATGGTGTAGTCATGTAGAAGATTCCCCCAATGGGTATGTACATCAATGTGTGTCTTGAATGTAGAAGTAGAAATACCCCATTGATAGGTAGAGTGAAGCAATCAAAGAGATGGATGTCCCTGTGCACACTCAAAAAAGATTAAGTGAAGAATTTTAGTGTAGATAAATTGACATACAATAGTATAAAATAGCAAATGTAAGTCCTAGCATGATAGTAGTAATGTAAAAATGAATGATGCATATAATCAAAAATGTTTTTGGTGTTTAAGTAAAAATTTTTGAATGTTTTTTAATTTTGAAGTGTTATATTATTTTTGTATTTTTAAAAATATTTGAACTATGTACAATCAAGTAGGAGATAATATGTACAATCAATGCTAGAGAGAAATGATACTAACCAATGAGTCTCAGATGAGACCCCCTATCATGGTATCTAATATCAAATAATGTGATCATGCATGATCATGAGGCACGATGGAGTGTCTAAGATTATGTAGCTAAAATCTGTGTACATTGTAACTACTCTAAAATCTCTAATGTGTAAACTGAATGCGGGGTCCCCCTATGAATCTAAGAAGTGGATGCAGCTGTAGGGATCTTAGGGACCCATTTGTAAGTAGGAGAATAAGCTCTATGAATAGGTTCTCTTTGTGTAGCTATATGAGATCGTAATATAACTACTCAAGGTGTGAACACTATAGCTAGAAGCTATCTATAATCCTAAAATTGTGAGGGTGTATGAACCCTATGTACTAGTTATGTATGCCACAATTGTGTCTAACTCTAAACTAGAAGCTGAATTGACATTGGAGTGGAAATTGAAATAGGTGGAAGATCTAGAACTGGTGATTGTAGGTTGGTAGATGGATTTGAAGTGGGGAGTGGTGAGTCATAAGGAACTCTACCAATTGTAATAACCTAATTAGCATGAAATAATTTCATGCGTCTATGAACTATAGAAGTAACTACCCTAAGTTTTTGAATCTATGGTCAACCAAGTAGTATATCAAAAAATCTTGCATTGGGAACTATAGTGAATAGTGTGGCCACATATGCAAGACCAATATGTAATATAAGTACTCTCTTATCTAATGAACTCTGTATATGGTCATTGAAACCACTGATAACTATTTTTGTCAAAGCAATATCTTGCTCTGAATAACCCAAATGTTGTAGAAGTGTGAAAGTGCACATGTTAAGACTGGAACCATTGTTGATGAGTACACTACGAATAGATTGATTTTATATATGTGCTATAATAAATAGTGCATTTTAACCTATATTATCCTCAACAATATCATGATCTAAAAAATATATCAAAGGCCTGGATATAACTCTAGACTCATACACACCTATCATACCTCTCAAAGGATGTGCTTCAATTGAATGTGCCTAGTCTGTAGCTAGTAGAGGATGTGTATGTTATGTATGTTGAACACCTGATGTGTCCTCTTTCTCTTATTTTGAATGCTATGGAAATGGATCTAATTTTTTTTCAAAGCTTTACCCTATGTTTGTTTTGACTTTGGATGCTCAATTATAGTGCCCAAATCAAGTAGATTATCATTAATAAAATCATGTATCTTATGTCACAAACTGATGCATCTTTTAGTTATATGGCTTGGTACCCTATGAAAATCACAAAATGCATGTTGATCATATCCTTATAAAATAGGCTTGACTAGAGGCTTCTTGGATAGGAAGGAGAGTGATGATGTTACATTCTAATAACTATTATAAAACCTTGGTTAGAGAAATTGGTAGATTGGTAAATGCATGATGAGGAGGTACTGATAAAACCACATGCTTAGGGGGATCTAAAGTTGTATTAGCTATTGGTTGATTCTGATTCTTATTATCACTGATTTTGACCTTGTATGGGGCTTTGTTGTTACTCTTATTAGTTGTGTCTGGGATATTTGAATACTTAAGTTTGCCCATTGAAATTAGCTTTACTTCTCTTTCCTTTAGTGTATGACACAATTTGATGAAGGAAGAGAATCTTTTGAACATAATAGATTCATAAAATGATGGTAGAAGGATCTATTTGATGATGGCTTATAGCTCTTGATCGGCTATGGGGCTAGTTAGTTTAACCAGAATAGTCTTGTATCAAATAACATAATCTGTGAGAGGCTTATTTGACCTTTGTTTATACTGTGCAATCTATGTATATGAAACTTTATCACAAATGTTGATACTAAAATGTGCTAGGAACATGTCTGATAAAGGATTGAATGTCGTGAATGACTGATTTGGTAGACTATAAGACCATTATAAGGCATAATATTTTAGACTCCATGGAAATAGCTTGGTAAGTAGCTAGTCATTAGGTACACAATCTAAGCATGCTACGTGAAAATCTCTCAAATGTGTTTCTAGATCACCCTTGCCATCATAAAGAGTAAGCCTGGTTTGAACAAAACCTTATGGCAAGGGTGTATAAGAAATATGATGTGCCAATGTTGTATGTATAAGATTAAAATAATCCAAAGTCTGCATAGGTATAGTGGCACCTTTCTAAATATGTTGCACCTTAGATTGATGAGATTGAATCTCTTGCATAAGGGCTACCACATTAGGAGATAGAGATGTACTAGCTACTACTAGTGGCATATAAGAAGGTTGGGCTATTATAGGGGGTGGTTGAGACATAGTTGGCCCCATAGTGTCATTTGTAACTAGTTGTTCTATGGTTTGAGAAGATTTCCCATTGGTTACTTTTTACTGTTCTTCTTGTAAAATTCTAAGCATGTCATTTTGCATATCTAGATGTTTGGTTAAGAGTTATTGAAGTTCTCTTTTATCAATTTCATCAAAATTGGTATATTGAGCCATTGGTAAAGTAGGCAAACAATTTGAAATGGTTTTAAATGTTTTGCAATATGTTTTAATAGGCAATGTGCTAGAAATGGAAAGTATTGAATATAAGAAACATAGTCCAAAAAATAGTGAATTAGAATTTGTGAAAAAAGGATACTAAGCTACAAAACATGTAAGGTGATACCTCAAAAGCAAGTGGGTGCTAGTAAATGCAACTAAAGATTTTTTAGAAATATTATTTGAAAAATACTATGAACTTTTGAATTTGAAATTGATTTTCTAATTTAGATATGCAACAAAAAATGCAGAAAATGATTAGAATATGCCTGAAAAATAACTGGGAACTAGTTGATATAAATAGGGTTTGAATTTTTTTTTTAAATTAGTAAAATAATTTTAAAATTTTTCTATGAATTTTTATAACTTAGCTTTAAAAATTTAGGAAAAATCTGAAAATATTTCTAAAATTAGCAATGTATTTTTCTTAGTGGTTTGAAAGTGTTTGTATGCAAATAGGACCTAGTATGTAGAAACTAGGGTTTGGGTGAATTTATTAAAAATATTTCAAATAATTTATATTTTTTTATTTTTAAATTCAATAAAAATTAGTAAAATATTTCAAAAATTCAAAAATAATTAGCCCTAGGGTTTTTAGGGTTTTTATGCAAAAATTCAAAGTAAGTCAGGTTCACCAAATGTTTTATTGTTTTCAAAATATTAGAGTTATTTTCCTAAATAATAAAGGGGATAAACAATGTAAATTAGTAAATAAATATATAAGAATTAACCTACTAATTTATGTAAATAGATTATATTTTTACCTTTTCTAAATATAGTAGTAAGTGAGAGAGATTAGAACTTAGCTTATTGTGACTGATCTGGACTGAGACAAGGTCTAATATTGGAGGAGAAAGACTGAGAAATAGTTGGAAAGAGGTCTTTAGAATTCATTTATTGATTGGATAGGAAAAATAGGACATCCACTTTCTAATATTGTAGTCCTATTTTATGCTTTTATCATGAGGCTGAAAGCTTTCTGGGTTTTATTCAGAATGTTTTTTTTACCCTATCACTAAAATTTTAAGGTCTAATACCTCATGGAGCTCACTATGTGCCTATTTTAATCTTCAAAACTCTTAAGAGCTTCTGGTGCTTGAACTTGAATGCAAACTTGGGAAAGAGAGAGAAGGGGTTAGCGTGTAAAGGATATGCTAGATACACTTCACATCCTATGTGTGGGTATGTTGCCTACATACCGATACTTTGAAGAGGGATAAATATAATGTAGTTCTCCCATTGAAGTTCTTGGTGCAATTTATGTATGATCAATGAAACTAGAATGTGAAATTAGATGTACTTTCGCTAACTAGGGACTGGTGTAATGACTTGAGTAGGCTTTGAATAATATTTTAAGGTTATATGCAATGAATAGGGAAGAGTGCTTGAGTCTACTTGTTTGTATTCTTGTGTCTCTCTTGAAAATGATTATTGACCCTTCTAAATGGACTTTGAATGGCCTATTATAGGGAAACTAATGATCATTTGTTAAATGAATTCATGTGAGGCTGACAGGAAAAAAGATAAGGAACCAAAAGAATCTGACCATTAGAGGTCAAAGTGAACTTGGACAACAACACCAAAAATAGGTCACCCTAGGTTCCAGTGCTTCTATCCTATTTGGCAGATTTTTTCCTAAGGGGATGAGTCTTGGCTTGAAAGGTCTTCCTGGGTCTGAAAGGGCTAAGTTTGGAAAGCTTTGGATGATTATGAATCAATGAAATAAGTATCTTATGAGGGTTGTCTGAGCCAATAAGAAGACCTATGGATTAGGTGTTTTATCTATACTAAAGTTATATAATTTTACATTTTACATGACTACATCTCTAGATTGAAAGTGAACCTATGTTTGGTAGTAGCTATGACTGAGTGCCAAGTTTTAATTTTTAATTAGCTAATATTGACCAATTAGGGGTGGACCATCCCCCATTTATCGCTTTTGCACATACCATCTACTCCTATGTGTAGTTGGAAGGCAATCTCCTCCTCAAATAGTTTATTTGGCACTATAGTGGGCAATATAAATGGGGTTGTCTTGATTCCCTCAACTCTAATTAGGGTTCAATTTGGGTAGTACCAATAGGTTCCCAATGTGCTAAGGTTTTTCATGATCTCTACTAATAGCTTGGGCATAGTTCTTTCATCGATGGCTCTATATATAATTAGGTAGAACTACTCAGTAGCAACCTACATCTCCTTCCTATATTTATAAATTCCAACCTTTGTGAAGATATGGGGGATGGTACATCTCATGTTTAGGTCCCAATTAGTAAACTAGGGGAACTTAAGAGTGGCACAAATGGCATCAGACAAGTAGGACATCATATAGAAATGATTTGCTTAGTTGGACATGGTATTCTTGATTTTGGTAGCCAAATTGTAGGATATAATCTCCTCAATGGGAGGGGTTATGGAGTCATCTATAAT
This sequence comes from Torreya grandis, assembly GCA_037957365.1. Classification (NCBI taxonomy): domain Eukaryota; kingdom Viridiplantae; phylum Streptophyta; class Pinopsida; order Cupressales; family Taxaceae; genus Torreya; species Torreya grandis. The sequence goes on from JARHVA010003364.1 coordinate 1,111,085, forward strand.
CATAAACAATAGTTGAACCCACTTCTCATATATGTGGCTAGTGTCTTCTTCTCCATGCAACCTGTTCATCATGTCCATCCCCATAATCACCCCTTTTCTAAATTAGGTGATGGGAATCCAGTTTATTTTAAACTTGTAGATGAACTTCCTCAGGATCTCTACCTAACTTCTCAAGACTTCTTTGATATTGTTTGAATCAAGCCATTAGGTTACAGTGTCTTGATTGTAAATAATTTCAATCTTGGGAAAGTCATAATAGGTTTAAAAGGCCAATCTATCTATATAAATGATATCATTACCGAAGTTAAAATATTTGATCTTGTGAAACACACACCTAAAGTGAATGAAAATTTGGTGGACTAAGTCCACACAAGGGAGTACCTCTATATTGGATGCAGTTTTGTGTAATCTTGCAGACTTAAGTGCGAAGATGGTAGACCTTTCCTTTGCAATAATAGGAGATTCCTCATCATCACTATCCTAGTCTACCATCCTCTCCACATGGTAGACTAAGTAATTTTAGTGTTTGTCATCTATGGCTAATGAAATTTCATTAAATTTGGTGTCTTGGAAGACTATATTTGTTCCATAGGAATATAAGAATGAGACTTGTTCTATCTTGGCAGCTCCAGCTGCTCCTACTTAGGCCATGACTTGTAATTTTTAATTGATTAGCCTATAGATTGCCTAAATGTCAAATGAATGCACACAAGTTTTTTATAAAATGATATAGAGTACTTTATAATTTTAAATAGATAGTAATGGTGAATGCTAAGATTCATTGTTTTAAACCTAAAATTTTCCTTGGAATTTTAAATTAAAATATAAGGGCCATAAATAGCAAGTATCTTTCATTTGCTTTGATATAAAACCCAGGTAGCTCTTTGGTTTTGTTTTGATGGATTCAAAAATTCACTTTTGAGAATTGGCCAATCATTGATCTTGGTTTATTCATGTGTATTTTCATCATAGGCTTGAACTTTTCTTGAGGTGACTTAGATTTATAACCACTGATATGATCCTCCATTAACATTTAATTCATACCAATAATTGGTGCTCATGGATATCAATGTGTCCTTCAAGTGTTGTACTCGACATTATTAGTGTAGGTTTATATTTTTCCCTATTTATTAATTAGGGAATATTATATATTTGTGCATACATGGAGTTTTCCTACATTCGTGGGATAGGCTAGCTTATGTGGAGATTGTGTGTCATATTTGTGTCATAAGGTGTCATAAGAATGTTATAAGTGACTCCTTTGACTGGCTATTTCAGGTATGGGAGTTACTTCTCTATTCTTAGCACCTTGTCACCACCTTTTTTGGATGAGTCTATTCTTGGGGTGCTTTGACCACCTTTTGTGGAGGAGTCTATTCTTGGGGTGCTTTGACCATCATTTGTGGAGGAGTTACTTTCTAGCTCTCCTATATGTATTCTTCATTTTGGCCATTTCATGTTAATCAGATTTTGGTTTTCTCTATTTTGTCTTGTGTAATTTCTCTTATTGTGTTAATTTCAAATTGCTTTAGCATCTTGTGGTGTGCACTTGTTCATCTTGTGTGATCACGTCTTCATTGCACTCGTGTTATCCAGATTCTGGCAACAACTTTGATATGGTATCAGAGCTACTCCAATAATCGTGTGTCTGGTTATGCTTTTAGCTTATTTTGAAATCAAGAGGAGTGGAGTTCTCTTTATTTTTTTATTCTAGATTTGGTCTAAAATAAATAAATAAATTCTTTCAGAATCATTTCTGGTTAGTTTCCTTGGGATCCTTGCATTGGGGTGTCTTGGCTGTCTTCAGGTGCTGGTTTTGCTTGTGTTCTTGGGAGCCATTGTTGTGTGGAGTAGCAGAGGGAGGAGCAGCAGTCAACACTCCTCACAGTCAGCTCTTTTGATCAACAGCTTCTAGTCCAAGCGCCAAAATCAGCTTCTGTGCCTAGCTTCAGCGCTCCTTTAGTTCTGCCATGCCATAGTGAGTTCCAACAAGAGGCCAAGCAGCAACTGTCCTTCCTCCATGCCATCAGCTGTACGGTGTCCAAAATAGGGTATTTTTTGTCTGAATATGGCACATTTTTTTGGTAAACTAGCTGTGCTTTGAAGTCTAGAAACTCCTTAACCTTTTCTTGCCCATAAAATTAGAAATGTGCCTTGTTTTTGGTGAAAACATTCTGCTATTTTTTTGTCTTTTATGCAAGTTAAAATTCTGGACTGCTATTTTGGCACCCCTTCCTACTTGGCATCCTATGTGGCACCCCTTGGACACTTGCAATCCTTCAATTCTATCTTTGATTTAATATTCTCAGTTAAATTTGACTTGTTAAAACAAAAATCAGTCAATTTGACTGAGTATTTAATTTTTTAGACAGTTTTGTATTTTGGGGATTTTCAATTAAAACTTGTATCTTCGCCTGTCGAAGACGAAGGGTGAGGCCCAGGTTGGCAGGAGGCCAATTCTCCCTCACACAAACTTCATTTAGATTCTCCATTCTGTGATGAATCCAATGAGTGGTTGGAAGGCCACTTTATCTCCCCATAATAGGGATTTTTTTCATGTTTTAGTGCTTTTTTTGCAAAAACACTAGTTTACGAGAAAATTGTAACTTTAATATCTTACATACGGTAGCTCGGTTTTGGGTACCATTTTTTGCAAAAGTGTTTGTAATTAAATTTTCCATAGTGTAGAATTATTATTTGTCAAAAATGCACTAGTTTATAAAGTGCCAAAAATTTGGGTCTCTCGGGACGCTTTTTCGGCTGAGTTCGACGTCCTGTTTGCTTAAGTCTTGCACTGATTGCTCTAAGACACATTTTCAACTGAGTCCAACATCTTTTGAGCATGCACTTGCATATTTTGGGGGGCTCAACATTTTGGGGGGGTGTGATTGCTTTTCACAACTTGCTTTCATTCTCCTTTCTACATAAATTCACAACTTGCAATCAACTCAACTTCACCTAAATTCAGCTAAAAATGGATTTTTTTCAACTTAAACCCCTAACACCCTTCAAATATCATGAATGGAAAGTCAAAATGTCAATCATTCTTAGAAGCAAAGGGTTGTATAGGATCACCATGGGTACAGAAGTAGAACCCAACACAGATGCTGAAAAAGTTAAGTGGTACAACCGTAGTGATGAAGCCTTTGGGTTACTGAGCTTGTCTATGTCTCCATAACTTCTCTTCCACTTAGAATCCTCCCAAACTCCTAATGACATATGGGACACCTTAGAAAAGTTGTTTGGGAAGCTTGATGAGATGAGAGGTCATGAGCTCGAAAACAAACTCATAAGTCTAAGTCCTAGTAACTTTGACACCCTACAGGACTTCTTCACTAAGTTTAAGGGCCTTAGATTGCAATTGAAAGAATGTGGGATAGAGAAGAAAGATAATCAACTCATACTTTCTATTCTCGCAAAGATAGGTCCAAGCTATTCAGTCTTTGTCTCCACTTTCCATGCCACAAAAATTGCCCTGGGCACTACATGGAAAATGTCTTATTTGGATTCATTCATTGCCAACTTGACTAGGGAGCAAGATAAGCTAATTCAGATGGGCACAATGAAGTCTACTCAATCCCAAGCTTTGATAGCTGAAAATGGTAAGGATAAGACTTCAACAAAGGAGAAGAAGAAAAAGAATAAGGACCAGTAGAAGAAGAAAGAAAACACCAATCCTGCCAAAAACAACACTGAGTCTTCATCCTCCAATGTTAAACCTAAGAAGGAGAAGGTTAAGTGTGCCTATTGTAAAAGGATAGGGCATGATGAACACAAATGCATGAAGAAACAAATAGATCACCTAACTCATCTTCTAGAGAAGAACAACATAGGTGTTTTTGAGTCCATCAAGTAGATTTCATCTACCCAAAATTCTATTAAGGCAAAAGGCAAGGGTAAGGAGAAAGAAAAGGGCAAGGCCCTTGTAGCAACTGCAGCTTCTACATCATCATGGGTCATTTATTCAGGTGCTTCTCACCACATGGGCTCTTCACTAGTTGATTTTTCATCTTTAGAGCCTTGTAACATGACTTTAATTAGTTTGGGTGATGACACATCAGTTTTCGTTATAGGGAGAGGGTCAGTTGAAATGGAAGGAGGAACATTCAATAATGTTCTAAGTGTTCCTTCTCTTTCAACCAATCTCTCTATGTACCAAATCACTCACATTGGTCGGGGCATGAAAGTTGAGTTTTCACCAGATTCAATGGCTATCAGGGAGTTGCATAGTGATACTACAGTGGCAGTGGGTAGGGTAGATCACCAAGCTAGGTTATACACCTTCTCACATTTTGCATCATATTCTTCTCCAATAGCATTGCTGACTCATTTAGATGGAGTTAGAAAATTATGGCAAGAGTAGTTTGACCACCTTAACTACCACTACCTTGAGCACCTTAGAGTTTTTGGATCCCCAGCCATGGCCCGCATTCCAAAGAAGAAACACAAAGCTATGGAATGTCAGTCTAATCCTTGCATCTTTGTAGGATATCCAGATGGTATTAAGGGATATCAACTTCTAGATCATGTCACTCATGAGTTGTTCATCGAGAGAAGTGTCCATTTTCAGGAGAGTCCTAGACACTTAACACTTGACACTTCTTCTCCCTCATCGGATCTACTTCTTCATGATAATTTCTCATCAGATTTAGATCAGCCACAACAGGTTCTTGAGCTAGAGTCATCTTCTTCTTCTTCGAGTTCAGACAGTGAGGATAATGATGCAGAGTCATCCACCTCTAGTCAGTTAGAGGATGAGGAGTTATCACCTGACTCACCCACTTTCGGGCCACTTTGGGCCAGACAGACACTTGAGAGTGCTGGCACTTGGGTAGGAGATCCTGCAAATGACAGACGTACTAAGGGGGATTTTCAGAGAGATCCACATGCCTTCTTTGCTTCAGTTTTGGATCCACAGTCTTTTTGAGAGGCATCAGGGGTACTTGAGTGGGATAGTGCTATGGGGGAAGAATATTCTTCCTTAATAAAAAATCACACTTGGAACTTGACATCACTTCCTAAGGGAAGAAAGATGGTTTGATGTAGGTGGATATATCAGACCAAGTTTGTAGCAGATGGGTTGGTTGATAAGTATAAGGCACGATTGGTCACCAAGGGTTTCTCATAGGTGGTAGCTATTGAATACTTAGAGACCTTTTCACTCGTTACAAAGGTGACTTTTATTTGACTCACCTTGGCTATTGCCACAACACATGATTGGGATGTGCATCAGATGGATGTGAAGAGTGCCTTTCTTTACAAAGACCTTGAGGAGGAGATCTACATGGAGCAGCTGCCAAGATTTGTTCAAGATTCTTCCTTAGTATGCAGACTTATGAAATCTATCTATGGCCTCAAATAGGCCCCTCAGGCTTGGTATGCCAAGATGGATTCCTTCCTTCTCATAGTGGGTTTCACTAGGTGCCATTTTGATCCCAATGTCTACTTCTTACGGTAGGATGATTCGCTCTTGATTTTGGTTCTATATGTTGATGACATTTTGATCACCGGGAGTTCTTCATCAGCTATTGCAGTGGTGAAGGCATCTCTCCAGGATAGATTTGACATGACAGACTTAGGTTTTTTGCATTACTTCCTTGGCATTGATATCTCACAATCAGATTCAAGGATTTCTCTTGCACAACCTAAGTATGCTCTTGACTTATTGGCTCGGTTTCACATGGCTAATTGCAAGCCATCTCTGACTCCCTTTCTATTAGGAGTCAAGCTTGACTCTGATTATTCTTCACCATTGGTTGATGCCACTTGGTATTGACAACTTGTTGGTAGTCTCATCTACTTGACTCATACCAGGCCTGACATATCATATTCATTGGGACTTATCTCCAGATTCATGCATGAACCCTATGAGCTGCATTGGAAAGCAGCTAAGAGGATCTTGCATTACATATAGGGTTCACATAGATATGGGATTCATTACAGATTTGGCACAGAGGTTGACTTGGTTAGATATATAGATTCAGACTGGGCTAGCGATTCACAGACTTGCAAGTCCACTTCTAGTTACAGTTTCTCTCTAGGTTCAGGACCTGTCAGTTGGTTTAGCAAGAAGCAAAATGTTATTGCTATATCATCCACAGAGGTAGAGTACAGGGGAGCTATTAATGCAGCTACTAAGGCTATTTGGCTTCAGGGGATTCTTTCTAATTTTGGCATTCCTGTCAAGTAGCCCACCATCATTTATTGTGACAACTAGAGTACCATTCAGATTTGTAGAAATCTAGTTTAACACCAAAAAACCAAGCACATATAGATTCACATGCATTTCATTCGGGAGCTTATTCATATTCAGGTCATTGACTTAATATTTTGCCACACACATAGATATTCATGAAGCAGGTTGCAGACATATTCACCAATCTTTTCACCAAGAGCAAGTTCATTCATCTATGAGGTCTTCTTGGGGTGTGGTCTACATCTGCAACATAATCATCTTCAGGGGGGGCTTCTAGCCTCTTCTTTTCTTTTATGTCCCTCTTTTGGGGGGGAGTTTTTTCCTACGAGTTTTCTCCTTTTCTCTGTCTTATGGGAGATTGCATTTGTACATGGGTACCTCATCAGGCCTAGTTACCGAAACCCATTTTTTATTTCCACACTGCCCACCTAAGCTGTGCTTATGGGGGGTATTAGTGTAGGTTTTTATTTTTCCCTATTTATTAATTAGGGAATATTATATATTTTTGCATACATGGAGTTTTCCTACATTCATGGGATAGGCTAGCTTATGTGGAGATTGTGTGTCATATTTTTGTCATAAGGTGTCATAAGAATGTCATAAGTGACCCCTTTGACCGGCTATTCCAGGAATGGGAGTTACTTCTCTATTCTTAGCACCTTTTCACCACCTTTTTTGGAGGAGTCTATTCTTGGGGTGCTTTGACCACCTTTTGTGGAGGAGTCTATTCTTGGGGTGCTTTGACCACCATTTGTGGAGGAGTTACTTTCTAGTTCTCCTATATGTATTCTTCATTTTGGCCATTTCATGTTAATCAAATTTTGGTTTTCTCAATTTTGTCTTGTGAAATTTCTCTTATTGTGTTAATTTCAAATTGCTTTAGCATCTTGTGGTGTGCACTTGTTCATCTTGTGTGATCACATCTTCATTGCACTCGCGTTATCTGGATTCTAGCAACAACTCCGATAGACATGTGCCTGACACTTGGTGTTTGTTCTTGTATTCCATTCTTTTACTTTGGATATTGGGATATATAGGTAGGTGATATGATATTTTGGCACATGGAATATTTGGATTATATTTCACCTACTTTTAATGTTTCCTAGCTTGATCCATTTTATTTTGGGCCAATGTGGTCTTGAGACCCTTGCTTACTTTCCAAGTGGAAAGCTTTCATTAGATCATGTTGTTGTATGGTTGTACTACATGAAACTCTTGGTGGACCCATCCATTGTGATACCTTACCATGTTATGCACTTTTATTAGATCATTCATCTTCAATTATTGCATGAATCAACCTCTTTCATCCTTAGTCTGATGTGGCCTCATAACTTTAGATAATTTTCTAAGTGGAAAGTTTCTATTGGCTCATACTTTCATGTGGATTTGTTAGATGAAATTTTTAATGGAACCAAGTGTCATACCACTTTTCCAAGTGTCATATTTTAATTTGATCATACAATCATTAGGTTTCATTGCTTCATTTGATCATATTATTATCATGAGATATGGGTCCACACATCTCTAGCCCATTTCTCCCAAATGTCATGTGGATTCCATGTCACATCTAAATACCTAAGATTAAGTGACTTAATGCCAAGTTTTATCTTATTATGAAATCTCTCTATTATGAAATTGAAATATTACATCTTGACTTTGGGATACGACCAAGTGCCAAGTGGCATGATGAAATAGGATAGTATTGTCATGAGAACCCTTCAAGGTATCTACTAAGAGAACCCTTGAAGGTAATATAATACCCTTTAAGATATCTCCTAGAATATACCTTGAAGGGCAATGTAGTACCTTCAAGGTTACCTTGAAGGTATCTCTTAAGAGATAATTTTCAAACATGCATAAGGTGTCGTTGAAGGTATTACAAGGCCCTCCAAGGTATCTCTATCTACTAGGAGAACCCTTGAAGGTACTACAAGAGCCTTCAAGGTATCTCTTAGAAGATACCTTGAAGGTAATTATAGTACCTTCAAGGCTACATTGAAGGTATCTCTTAAAATTGAGTTTTCATCAGGGTTCTTACCAAATAAAAAGGTGCCATGGTTATATTAAATCCCTTACAAGGACCTTTGAAATCAACATGGAAGGTATTTCAAGACCTTTTGAGGTATCTCCTAGGAGATACCTTGAAATAAAACTCCAATAATTTGAATTAATAAAGTGAGTACATAAAATTTATAATACCATGTTTTGTTCTTCTAACTGTAAAGGTTAAGGACCAATCCAATTATAACTTTGCTTAGATAAATAGAAAAATGGTTCAAAAAACAAGGACAAAATTTGAAAGTGAGTCCCCATTTTTTGAAGAAGAAAATGGGGTGTTTGGTATTATATTATATACTAGGAGAACCCTTGAATATTCTATAAGACCCTTCAAGGTATCTCCTAGAAGATACCTTGAAGGGAATTATAGTATCTTCAAGGCTACCTTGAAGGTATATCCTAAGAGATACATTTCAAACATGCATAAAGGTATCCTTGAATGTATTTCAAGGCCATCTAAGGTATCTCTATCTAATAATAGAACCCTTAAAGGTACTATAAAACCCTTCAAGGTATCTCCTAGAAGATACTTTAAAGGGCATTGCAGTATATCAAACTATGGGTCTCAATTTTTTTGCATCGGAGTATATCAAGTAGATAGTAGAATACTCTTATTTGTTGAAGTCTGTAATGTTTTGGTGTTATTCATCCCCTTAATTTTATGGATTTTTATGTCCAATTTTCTCTTACCAACCTTTTCAAATGCACTGACTGCCTGTGCATGAGTTCTCTTCCTCATCTTTAATATTTTGGCTTTAATAGTGACATTTTTTGTCTCCCAAATCTTTAAATTACCCCATAGCATGTATTTTATGTGAACCTATGTCACTTCATGTAGCCACTTTGTTTAATGAATCTACCTATCATGTCCCAAATTTATGTGCCTCGAACAAGATGCAATCTTTTGAAATTCCATATCATTAGTGGTTTTACATGACCATTTGTGGTCCTTCTTCAATACATATCTTGCTGTCACCACTTCTTAGACTTAATTTGAGATTGATGTACTTTTTTTACTGTATTTCTCCTTAATCTCCTTCTTTGGAAAAGTATAAACAATGATATTTTACATTTCATACTAACTTATTAAATGTATTTAATAAGTTGTACTATGCAGGTTTTGGGACTTAGTTTTATTCAAAACTATTTTGTTTGGGATTTTGTCCAGACATTAAGTTCAGATTTTTGTTCATAAGAGAAAGTGTTTGGGACTTATTTATCAAACATTTTTATCAAAACCTCTTTTTTATAAACTTTATGATTTAAAAATTGTTCATCGGACATTTTGTTCAAACATTGTTCCAAAGGATTTGTTTTTTTCAAGGTTTTGATATCAAAACTTTAAATTTAGAGGATCTATTTAGACATTTTGTTCAAATATTATTCTAAAGGATTTAGTCTTTAGACATTTTTTATTCTTGGATGTTGTGATGTGAGATTAAAGGTGGTAAGGCTTAAGCCTATAACCATTTATACATCCTAGCAATATGGTTCCCTAAAAATATTTTAGCACAATGTTACCCTATTATAAGACTTCTTGAATAATGTAGGGTCATTTCTATGTAGTGCACATCTTCCCTAGAAATACTTTGAACCTATTATCATATAATAACATTTATTACTATGGATTAAACTCTTTATATCTCAAGTTGAAATCATGACATGCCTTGTGATTGGTATTTGAACAAGTCTTAAAATAATCAATTCACCATTGATGAATACAAAATGCATTTCCACTTCAGAAGGTGTTTTTTTTTTTTTTTTTTTTTTTTTTTTTTTTTTTTTTTTTTTTTTTTTTTTTCTGAATATCTTTTCACATTCACTCATATATCCATAACTCGATTGTCTATTTCATGCCAAGGTTATATAAAATCCCTTGCATTAGCCTTTATTTACAATAAACATTGAGGGTATTACAAGGCCCTTCAAGGTATCCCCTAGGAGATACCTTAAAATAAAATTACAATTGTTTGCATGTTCACAAGACCCTTGAAGGTATCTCTTAGAAGATACCTTGAAGGGCATTGTATTACCTTTATGGGTACATTGAAAATATCTCCTAGGAGATATGTTTCAAACATGCATAATGTTACCCTTTAAGGTATTACAAAGCCCTTCAAGGTATCTCTTAGGAGATACTTTGAAATAAAATTCCAATCATGTACATGTTCAAGGTAGATACTAGGAGACCCCTCAAAGGTACTATAAGGCCCTTCAAGGTATTTCCTAGGAGATAGCTTGAAATAAAATTACAATTATATGCATGTTCAATATATCTCCTAAGAGAACCCGTAAAGTATATTGTAGTACCTTCAAGGGTATCTTGAAGGTAGCTCCTAGGTGATACCTTTAAAATATAAAAAAGGGTACTCTTGAAGGTATTAAAATGCACTTTAAGGTATCTCATAAATTTTAAATTATCTTAACAAGATCTTATTCCATAAATAGTCACTGAGATCTATCAACTAGAATTGTTATGACACATTCTTGATGAACATAACTTTAATATTTCACAACATAACTTTTAAAACTATTATTACATATATCAAATATCTAAGATACTAGATCAATGAAAAAAAATGGAAGAGACCAAAATATAACATAAAGTTGTATAATAACCTAAAGGAGTTTTTATATGTATTTGATGCTAAAATTTCTCTTCTATGATTAGAGAGGGTGATACACTTTTTATAGGCTTGGGATGGGGCTAGACTTATATCTTAAGTAAATTTAAACTAACACTCAACATATTATTAAATATAAAAAAAAATATAACATGAAAGAATACCAAACAAGGATTTTAGTTATTAGAGGGGCTGCCTAATAGGTGGAACCTATAAATGGTGGCACTTATGCACTGGTGACTTCTATATCTATTCTAGTTACAAATTAAATTATTGCCACTATAGCTGAAGTCATTATCATAGTGTGGTATGTCATTAAGGGGAACATTAAAACTAGAATATGAGCCATAGTTGGAACAATAGTTGCAATTGCAATTGCTGATGGGGTGACCATGGATGCCATGGCCTGCTTGTTCACTTGAATTTGAAGGTAGAGAGTATGACTAGATAGGAAGTCAATTTCATTTGCCTCAAAGTCTAATAGTGGTTTTTATAAAAGTTAAGGAATCTTATCCATAAAATTTATATGTATCTTTAGTGATGTCCCAATATCTATGTAAAGGTTTTTTGCACTAAGAACCTTTTTCTATAAAAAATCACTAGTCGTTTTACTTCATCAATTATTTTATAGATAGTGCCCTCAACCTCTGTTCTATGTGAAGAATGTATTCCAAAATGGATCCATGTATCAAATCTCTATGTGGAGTGACTATATTTTGTATCCTTATTTCTTCCAAAATAGCCATATCTTACCTCTCTTGACTATTGAACTGCAAGACCACAGACTTCATGTCTTGGTGCCATTCAAACAAAGCATCATTCATAATAGCTATGTAGTATATGTCTAGGTAGTATCAAGGGATGATATCAGGTTCAAATTGGTATAGGATTTATTCTTAGATACTTCACTTAAAAAAATTAGTTTAGCCTCCATTTATTTATCTTATATGCCTTTGGATATACATCTACCCATCAAGGCTGTGACTCCCTATTCCTTGCTCTAATTAATTAGATGATACTGTATAGCTTCCTAATCAAACCCTCTACATTGTCAACAATGTCCATTAAGGGTTGTATGGTGCTTATTACTTATAATTATTTGATGGCTTGATCATATCCTTTGAATATTTCCTTGATCACCCCTTACATAATCCATAAATATTAGAGGTCCTCTTGGGTTAGAGAGCTCACATTAGAGGGATGCACTTTTCTCCTTTTAGACAAAGATAAGATATCTTCCCTTTGTTCCAATTCAACCTCATACCATTATAAAATGAGGGTCTTAATTTTGACCCTCATCATGTTATTCATCTCTTTTTCAAAATGGAACTTGACCATGGGCTGCTTAATGATTCCCAGGTTTCCCCTACCCTCTTCTACCTACTATAGTTTTTTTAACCATTCTGGTATATTCAAGGTTATTGACTGTTTAGTGGCCTTTGTAGGATTTGATATAGTGGAGGATTGAGGCTTGCCAAAATGGATCATGAGCTTAAGGTAAGAGGGTCCTATTTGTAGGAAAGGTGGGATTACTTGCCTTCAACTAGTGACCTTTTTATGGGGCACTATATCTAGAACCAGCTTGCCCTTTTCCAACTCCTTTTGGGTGGTCACCACAATATTATAGATGTGAGTATGTTTGGTTAGTGGCATCCCCATTTAGGTGAATGGTTGAGATGGGGTAACAGGTGAATCAAAAATGGAGGCTAAGATTAGGCTCTCAAATGTGATCCTAATAGTAGTGGTAGTAGGTAAATTATGGAGTGGACTAACCTGAATCTCATTCAAAGAATGTAAAGAATGATAGGGAGTGATAATAATAGTTATCACTATAGTAGAAATCATAAAAGGTGAGGATAAATAATAGTGGGATAAGGTGCTTACATGTTTTATAGAAGCAACTGGGTGAACTATTATGGTAGTTATCACTATTGTTTGATGGGATGAAGTACCTAGAGACATTCTCATTGATTGTCTACTTGTGAAAGCCAGCGGTCTTCAATCTACTTCATCCTTGGTGTCTCCCTCTTCTGTAAGTATCTTTATTGAAACTAAACTAGTCCCTAAAATATCTATACCCCCTAAATGGGCCTCTTCTTTTATCCATTCATCCTTAAGATCACTCTCAGTAGTCTCATTGATAGATACTAAAAGTGATGTCTCAAATTCACCTTCCCATTATCCTTCATCTAAGGGTAATTTATTTAGTTCCTCATCACTATCCAATACCTCTATGAGTTTTATTATTCTATAACCCTTCCCTCCCTTCAAGCATCCCCTTGATCCCTCATTAGGTACCTCTTGGATAGGTGCATGCCATGGTGAGGTCAAAGGAGTTAAGGATTTCCTTTTGTATATAATAGGCTCTATGGTGGGGGTGGAAGTTTGTGTGGAGGGAAGTGGAGAAGAAATTGATAAAACAAGTGTGATATTGGGTGGAGATGAGGGTAGAGTGGATGGACATAAACTGGTAGCTAATTTGAGGAAGAAAGGAAGAGGAACTTCTTGTGCTATGGTGAGTGGAGGAAAGGGAAACATAGAGAAGGATCCACTAGTCCCCATAGTGGTGGCTATTACATGAATTAGAGGTGAAGGTGGAAGAGGATAATTTATTGAGGAGAGGAAGGAAGGAAGAGGAACTTCATAAACTATGGTGAGTGGAGGAAAAAATAGCATAGGGAAAACTCCACCATTACCCATGGCATTTGTAGTGCCTTATGCTACAGAGGGTGGATAAATCATCATTACCACTATAGTAGTTTCTATGATGGCAATGGAGGGTGGTGAGGTATGAGGAGATGCCTAAAGGGGTTCCTTCTCTTATGTTCCCATTTGTGAAAGGGTCCCCTTGGGAGGCTCCAAAAACCAATGCTCATTTTAAATATTCTTGACTTGCTCTTTGGTGGTTTTAGTATTATACTATATGTGCCTAACCACCACCGTTAACATGGAAACCTTCTTCATCCTAGCATGAACATCTACATCATTCATGGTATTCATAAACACCTCATCATGCCAAGTGTGTATGTGCCTGTAGTTGATCTTTACCCTTCCTCTAAGTCTTTTTAGGTTTTTCCTTATGTTCTCCCTAGGGTCCCATCCTCTAAAGGGTGCCCATTTGAAATCATCATTTGTTTGGGTTTTTCCCACCAATTGGAAGTGTTCCCATTTGGTGTATTTAATCCTACCAATACTAAGGGGAGTTGGGTGCATATCTCCCTTCTTGTTATTTCTTAGTTGAACATCCACTGAGTTAGCTAATTAGGTAGCAATTTCTTGTTCTACAACTTTGTCTAGGAAAAGCCTTGGTGGATACATAGGATATGATCTAGTGCCCTCTATCCTAATTATGATATATTTTGGATAGAGCCAATAATCCCCCATCTTACATATGATATTCCTAATTTGATCTAAGAGATTGGGCATATCTTTTCCATAGATGGCCTAGTATACCATCGGGTAGAAGGTCTTTGTAATCTTGGTCATATTCCTCCTAAACCTATGAATGTGTAGGATGTTTATCCTTTCATATATCTTACTCATAGAGTACTTTTTGAAAGGCTCCCAAGGCTTGTTAAAAGATGTGTGGATGGTTCTGGTTATACCATCCACCATGTAGGACATCATATAGAAGTTGTGATCTGGGGAGTTGTTCAGATTGGTTATTATGTTGATGATGTTGGACCTGATGATTTACCCTATGGAAATTATCCTTTTGGAGGTGAGAATAAGGTTGAGTAGGGGAATCCATTAATTTTTTACAGAATTCATTATTTGGAAACCATAGATTCTGTTTAACAAGGCCATGGAAATTTTAACTCTAGGTCAAAAAGTGGTTATTGGGATAACAAAAATAAGGCCTTTGATTGTAAAAGTACTAGGGTCATGGTTCCATTTTTGTATCTTGGTGGCTAAGTTATTATAATGTATCCAAGTATTCCCTAGAGTTTGATTATATGCCATCTTAGGATCAGGTAGCCTATAGTAGATTTCAAATTCTCTACCATTAAGGTGGGCTACTGGTGTGTTATTTTTTTAAAAATACAAGATTTTTCCAAAAAAATTACCATTTGTAAATATATCAAATAATAAGTTGATGTAGAGAATTACCTCGGGTTTAGTTGCAGTGTTATGTAGACCCATTATCTTGATTACCAACATGTCATCCTAGTACCTCCATGAAAATATAGAGAGTTGGTCATTTAGAACGTAAGGTTTGGCCTTGCCAACTTCTTCACAAATAGAAGATAAGTGCTTGAAATCATGTTTGAGGGTAGCTTCATCAAACACTATGTCATTATATTCTATTATTCCTATAATTGAATATGTAAATGGAAGAGGTGAATTTTGTGATGAGAAGTCCATGATTATGCGGTTGTGAAACTTTTGGTTCATGAGGGTTCAAACTTGGGCTTGAAATTTATTATTTTAATGGCAATATGAGTGTAATTGGCTCTACAAATTTCATATATTTCCTTTAGATTCACTATATTTGCATGTATGGCTATTTAATTTGTGTGAATTAATGGTGTTAATGGTTTTGGTGAGTTGATTTTATTTTTTATATTTGAATTTCATCCAAATCATGGGATGGTGACACTTTGATTATGTTGAACTCAAAATATGGTGAAACTTTTATCATGTTAAACTAACATGATTGTCACACTTTGATCACATCAAACTCACAAGATGGTGCCTCTTTGTAGGATTATGTTGAGTCACTTGCCCATGAGATTTCATACAATGAATTTCTTGATAAAATCTCTAGATGATTGTGATGATAACATTTATCATGATCTTGCTTGTTCGTTTGCCTAAAGATTTCATACATTAAGTTAAATCTTTTAGTCTCTAGGTAAACCGAGATGGAGACACTTGGCATAATCCCAAAGATTTTCTCTCCCAGTGAACTTGAAATATTTTTTGAGTGTTGAAATGTCATGGGTTTGATGGTGCATGCCATATTTATTTGACTATTGAAAAATGAAATCTTAAGCTTAATGTCATGGATACCCTTGAAGGTATTATAAGTTCCTTCATGGTATCACCTAGTACTACCTTCAAACCTTCAAGGATAACCATACACATGTTTTAAAGGTATTTCGTAAGAGATATATTGAAACTTTTGGGTCCACAATAGAGGTTAAAATCACATACAAGATCCCAAAATATAAGAAGCTAATCATTTTCCATAATTTTGCTCAAAACCTCCATTTTTCAATATCATTTTGTATGTTAATAAAATACATGGTTGAATATGGACTTAATTATCTATTTTTATCTACATGATTATTCCACTCTTATGCATGTTTGAAATGTATCTCCTAAGATATAACTTCAAAGTAGGATGAAACAAGAATTGAAGTTTGTAGTATATGGTATTAAAAGCTATTATTTTTTTGGATTGACATAAACCATGTCATTAAAAAAATATTATACATTACCTTTTTAACATTTTTTAGGTTCTAAAATATCTCCATGCTTATGTAATGGTATAAATATAGATTTTTACCCTATATATAGGTATAAATTTGACTGATTTTATAAATAACCTGATTAACAACTCTTCTCATGTCTTTTGCAAATGTCCAGGATGCAAAATCATACATCAATGGCTTTCCAATGTGGATACTATGTTTCTATAATAAATAATGGTAAGGTTATTGGTGAAGGAAGAATACACAAAGTGGCAGGTCCATATGCTAAATATTTAGAACCCATACATGTCATTTTCACATGCCATAATGAGGAAATACCTATTAAATGTGTAAGTGTTAATGTGACTAAATATTTTGATCTGATTCTATCAGTTCCATTTCCTACAAATTTTGTGGATAATTTTGGGGATTTTTTTTATATTTTTACTATATGTAGCATAATAATGATGCAACAAATCACATACAAGTTTTCTATAGACAATAACATGGAAAAAACACAAAATGATTTGACTTCAATTATGCATATACAACCATTGCAACAAGAAAATACTTTCTTGGATTCATTTATTCAATATATCAATGATATTACCACATTACAAATACTAAGTAAAACTTTTATTTGGAAAAGGGTACATCTTTTTCACAAATGTACAACTCTTGCAAATGATGAAAAAATTGCTTTTAGTTGTGTTGAATTTGCACAACTAGGGGAGATTTTTGGTTGCATTCCCATCCCAATGTTAGAAAATTAATTGGGAATTTACATAAGGAAAGTTATAAAACATTGTGAGACTTGAAGTATAAAGGTAATTGAAACATCTTTTGTTAGATGGCCTTCTAACAAAATAGTGGACACTGAGACTTGTAGAGTAATCAATTTACCATACATGACACCAAAGGAGAAATAAATTAGAAATGTTTGGGACATAGTGGATAATGAAGTCAATTTTTGTCTAAAATTTCTAGTGAAAAGTCATCCAAAAAATTAACTTGTGCCTATAACTACTTGGGCAAAAAAAAATCAGCCAAACACTTCACTCAGCCAAGTGGAGCTGGATGAAAGCATAGATAGTGAAATTTTAACAATGCATGTAGATAAATATTGTACCAAAAAATGTTTTTAGTTAGGATTATAATTTGAGATTCTAAAATATGTAAGGATAATTTTATTTTATTTTACCACAATAGATAGGAGGCAACATGTCTTGGATGCCTTTTCTACTAGTTTGTTTAAGAAAAATAAAAACAAAATTACCATTGATTTTCAGGGTATAGAGATATATTTGGAAGCTTGTCTTAAAATATATAGATTGAAGAGAAGTAGACTTTTTAACATTCAAAATTATCACAAATATGGGGAATGAAATTCATTCCATGCAGGGAGATTTTGAAAAAAACCACAAAAGAAGATAGTGGCAGCTAAAGATTTATTGGACCAATTGGTGGATGATTTTGTATATGTTTCTCCATGAATAACATGCCAAGTAGATATATATGGATCACAAGAAAATGTTTGACATCTTCTAACATCTTTCACTCAAGAATTTTTGAGGTACCACATCAATGCAAAACTCATAGATATGGAACATGAGCCAATATCCTAGCAAAAAATAAATAACTTATGGAGAACTAATTTTCATGATGTGAACATTGCCATATTTGATGACTTATCTAGGTGTAAAACAAGCATCTTTTTAAATCAATAAAATTATCTAGGTCCCTCTCTATAGATTAGGAAGATTATATCGATTAATAATTCATGATGCACTCAAATCAAAGACTTTCTGCAAGACAAATATATTACACACATAAAAAAATGTCAGATCAATACCTTGAAGAATGTCTCAGTGTCATTCATGACAAGGTGGAATGTCAAAAAATATTTGTGCCAAGGATGGTGACAAAAATCAAAGTAGTTACTGATAGAATATTAGATTTTTCAATGGGAAGGATTATAACACATGGTCATGGTGTAGGTGGATAAGGCATTTTTTTGCCATAAATTATTGGAGGGTCTAAATTTACTATTACCTCATTGAACAAGTGATTTAATGATATGGAAACAATAATTCCAGATACTTATGGATCTTTACTATATAAACCTAGATATTTAAAATATCCATTGTTTGATGCACTTTTGTCCAACAATTGCTACCCTAAATTCAAAAAATATAGAGAAGAAGCACAATCAATTGGTGCCTTCAAGAAACTTCCTTCTAGGATATACCTTCAACTAGATAACTATTATGGGGATAATAATAATAGGTACTTACATCCATAATTATATTTAGAAAATGTTAAACCTTATATGTAATTAATATTACATTTACAAATTCACAAAATCATGTTTTTTTATATAAGCATTTGTTGCAATATTTATCTCTCCTTTGTCTACAAAGGTGTTTTCCTCGATGTCAAAGTCAGATTTATCCCTATAGGACATACCCATGAGGGCATCAATGACATATTTGAAACTTGTCTAAATATATAAAGAGGAAATATGTATGGAGTATGTCAGAGATGATGGACAGCTATAGGATGTGTGAAAATACAAAAAACTTCATGTCATATTTTATTAAAGAGGTGGTGGATTTTAAAGACTATGTTAATCTTTACCAGCTAAAGGAATGAAATGAAATAATAGGCTTGACAAAAGGTCAATAATTTCTTCTATGCATGGATTAAGGTAAACCCATTATGAATTTCAAAAAATATATAAGAGATAGAAATTGGTCCCCCCCCCCTCGATTACATTATGGGGAACAAAATAAAATGGTGATCCAAATCTTCCAAAAGGTAATCTGACAAAAAATATATTTCAAATACTTGAAAAATAGAGAAATGTCTAAAGATTCCATTATTGCAAAAGTATCATATAAAAGTAGAAAAAGAATGAAATAGAAATTAAATATAACTTGATTAAGTATGTATAATAATTCAATGAATTTGGTTTGAAAGTAAATAGTAAGTGGAAGGATCTAGCATATTACTTCCAAAACGTCCATGATACAAAGAAAGAAGACATGTTCCCTTCTGAAGTTAAATGTATAGGAGTTTTTTAGCCTATAACTCATAATGACATACCCCTGTATAGAGATATGCACAAAATGGTTCATGATAGGACCCTTGATTTTGGAGTGGAATCTATAAATATATATGTTGGTCCAAGAAGAAAAATAACAAAAATTACATTTGATCCAGCTCAAGATGTGAAAATTGGAGATATGTCATTTGTCAGACCTGACAATTTTATAAGAGTGGACTACATAGTATGGGTTTCTAAAGTTAAAATAAATATTGAGATATTATAAATAAATGGAGATATATAATGAAGGGTCAATGTAGCTTGATTCATCCCAATTCATGTAGGGGAAAAAGATGCAAAACAAGTATCAATTTATTCAGGATACTTGGACAACAAATGGAAGCCAAACCCAAGTGATATATATTCACCATCTATACTCATAGATAGTGTCATCTATGCTTGGAAACCAAATAAAAGTTGGAGAGGTTATACACTTGTTCTCACTAATTTTTTGAAAGGCATAGTAACAGACTATTTGAATGCATCACCCCGCTAACACTATCATAAATAGTGATAAAAGGATTGGGAAATTTGAAATGGTGTTTCTTTAGTTTTAGAATGAGAAATATGAATGGTTTTTTCAAAATTTACTCCATTTTTGGGAAATGTATAGTGTTTTATTTATTTCTAGTCATACTTCACATTTTGGGTCTTGGAAATATACTTTGGCTTGTGAGTTTTATATTTTATACGATGATAATTTAGTATTTTGATAACTTTACATCTATTTAATATAATTTGACTTTTGAAATTTCCACTTACAATTTTTTTGATTCAAAATGGTCTTTAACTTTTGCGTATTCCAAATAGCCAGATCACATTTTATGAATTAAAAAAACCTCTTCGGATTTTTAGTTTTTCAATTTAAACTTTACATTTTGCATCCTTAAAAATGGTCTTTGGAAAATTTTCTTCTTAATTTTCACATCAAAATTTATGCTTCAACTTTTTTACATCACAAAATACACTTCGACATTATTGTGTTTGAAATAAGGTCTTTAGGGATTACACCTTGGGATGCCCCACTTGCACACCAAGATTTATTCTTCAGCATTTACATATCAACAAATAGTATTTGGATTTTCAATTTTTCAAATTACACTTCGTACAAACACCTAATATTGTGCCATGTGGCACAATATTAGTGACTAAGCTATGCAAAAGGATGATGAGTCCAAACAAAAGTCTCAAATAATGTAAGCACATGAGATTGCAATATACAACACAATCTCAATAACTCAACTATGTGGGAGATTATATTAATAATATAATAATATAACACCCATGATCGACATATGGCATGTACAAAAATATGAGATAAACTTTGATGGCCATGGGGATGTCACCTAATTTATATTAAATAGATAGTTCATGATCTAATGAACTATTGATATATGGTATCCCAATCATCCTAGGTGATTTTAATCACATATCACCTGAGCACCCAATTGATGTATGAATTATTTTTCCTTAAGAAACAAACTACCAAGTCTTATTATCTATAAATGCATGGTTTTTGAACCAATTTGAATGGTCTCATAAATTTTGACTATTTTACACATTTAGATAAATGATATTTATTTTTAATAAGCTCAACTAATTTTTAATTATTTTGGATTATTTTAAATAATTTGGACTTATTTTAAATATATCATATAGATGTGATTTATTTATAATAATTCCAAGTAATTCTGGATGAAGTCTAATTTATTTATGATAGTTTTCAATGATTACTTATTTCTGATCATTTTAAATAATTTGGGATTATTACAAATGCATTAGATAAATGTGATTTATTTGTAATAAATAAAACTTAATCTCGATACAATCTAATTTAACCTTAATATAGTATAGTTTATTTTTGATAGTTTTTGAAAATTTGGACTATTGATAAGTCCATATTATCTAAAATAGTCCTTACTACTTGAGTCCCTTAGCTATAGGGGCCTAGGACTAAGCACTCTTTTGTTGTATTTGATTAT
Organism: Torreya grandis; assembly: GCA_037957365.1. Taxonomy (NCBI): domain Eukaryota; kingdom Viridiplantae; phylum Streptophyta; class Pinopsida; order Cupressales; family Taxaceae; genus Torreya; species Torreya grandis. The sequence goes on from JARHVA010003364.1 coordinate 1,132,468, forward strand.
CACAAAGCCTCCCATGGACACACACACACACAC